>JAJHZJ010000426.1:15214607-15682976 GCA_023548195.1 Bettongia penicillata ogilbyi | reverse complement strand
AAAGACACTTGCCTCCTCTGCAGAGATGGGATGTCCACTGGAGTGCAACATGGCATGTAATGTCAGATTAGTGGGTGGAGGGGAAGAGAATTGTTTGACAATAATAGCTACCATTTATATAATGCATTAAGGGTTGCAAAAAGCTTTATAAATATTATCCCATTTTATCCTAAAAACCACAATCCTGGGAGTAGGTGCTGTTATTATCCCCATTTTACAGGTGGAGAAACCTGTAGAGAGAGGTAAAGTGATTTATCTAGAATCACACTGGTAGGTATCTGAGGCTGGATTTTAACTTAAGCCTTCCTGACTCCAGGTCCATCACCCTGTCCAATGCGCCACCTTTTCTTCTTCCTATTCTATTTCTTAGAAAAAAAAAGTCTTTGCTATAAGGGATGACTCTCTGGGAGAAAAGGGGGGATACAGGAGAATTTGGGATATAAAACAAAAATATCTTTAAAAAAGAATTCATTTGGGAATAAGACCATCTTACATACAGGGTTTTCATGTTTATTGCTTCTTTCAATTCTCACAATATACCTGTGAGGTAGGAAGAGCAGGTATGACCATTGTACCCATGTCACAGATGAGGAGACTGAGATCTGGGCAATATGGTTTAGAAATGACATATAAAAGGGTCTGAAAAAATGGAGAAGTCTGGGTGGGATATGCTAATCACATTGGGAATATTGAAGTGGATAAGATCACAGATACATGAGAATTATGAAGCATAGATGAACTTGTCCAGAGGAGTGGAGCTCAGTCAGTAAAATCAACAAGCATGTTTCAGGTGGCACAGTGAATAGAATGCCGGGGCTTGGAGTCAAGAAGACTCATCTTCCTGAGTTCAAATTGGGTCTCAGACACTTACTAGCTATGTGACCCTGGGCAAGTCATTTACCTATAAATATCTGTATGTATCTGTAAAATGAGCTGAAGAAGGAAATGGAAAACCACTCCAGTATCTTTGACAAGAAAACTCTGAATGGGGAAGAGTTGGACACAACTCAGATGACACAAACACACCATGATGAGTACTGGGAATGTGAAGAAAGGCAAAAGACAGTCCTTGCTCTCAAAGAGGTCACAACCTAATGGACAGGAGAAAAGAAGGGCAAGCAACCAGACATCAAGCCATACTTGGATGTGTCTCACAAAGTGAGTTGAATCTCCCCAATGTATTATCATGTATTATGATTATAATTATTTGGGTATCCCCTAGATTATGTAGCAGAGACTACAAAATCTCCTTCTCCCTCAGAAAAGCTGCATACCTTACTAAGAACACCTTGTTTCCATTCCTCCCCAGCCCCTTTGAAACGTCCTTAAGGTAATTTTAATAACAGCCTAGATGCCTCAAATGAAGAAAAGGAAGAGAAAGACAAGTAGGGAGAAAGCAGAGGTCTCCCTCTGCCCAAGTCTAAGATTCAGCTAATACTCACTCTCTACCCAGTCACTGGGGGAGAGAAGAAGCAGAGAGGACTGATTGATTCACCATAAGCTGGGTTGGATTTGGAATCAATGGGATTTTTTGTATTGTACAAGAAAGGAGAATTTCCATAGCATCTTGAGAGATCCTTGGAGTAGGAGGGCAGAGGCAGAGGACGCTGGGGTACAAAAGGAGATTCTGTAAGAATAGAGGCATTCCGCTGGGAGGTGTGTCTATGAGTGCAAGACAAATTTAGCTGACATGCAAGGTGGACCGGATGCTTGGAAGGGGCCAGCTGCTAGAGAGCTCGTCCCTTTGGGAAAGGTAATGGGCACTATCTGTTAGAGAATGGCAGATCTGCAGGAGCCAGCAAAGCAAGAAAGCTGCAGAAGCAGAACTATAGGGGACAGTGGTCATAGGAAATGGGAAAACATATCTGACTTCCTAAACGCTTGGATGTGAATTCTTTGTGTCCATTAACTTGTAGCTAAAACTGCTGCATGTTTGGAGCCTTAAGAGCCTGCTAGTAAAGGATACTGATGTCCTATGCAGGAGGAACGCTCCTCATCCTAAAATCTATTTGCATTTATTTTTATGTATCCTATGTTAACCTTGTTTATGAACACATTATTTTTCCTAATAGAATACACCCTGCTTGAGAGCAGGCACTGTCTGGCTTTTTTCTTTAAATCTCCAGCACAGTGCTTGGCACATGTTAGGCACCTAATAAATCCTTTTGAATTGGTCGATGGCCTGATACTGAGGTTTCCAGATTCCATCGGGGCAGAGTCAACGAGCTAGAGACATGAGAAGCCTCTAAATTGTACCCAGGCCCTTTGTGTCAGGAAGAAGTCTAGGACACAAAGTTTGCACCAGTAACAAGTTGCATATGGGAAGTATTTGTGCAAGACATCACCAAGGACACATGTGAGCAAAAAAGAAGCCAGTGGGGTCCTATGATTTGAATGAGAGAAAGCTTCATGGAGGGGCTTTGGTCTTCTTGGGCTGAGGCAGCTTTCCCACTGATGAAATTATTCATTATTCAGTCATTTTCATTCCTATCTGACTGTATGTGACCCCATTTAGGGTTTTCTTGGCAAAGATACTGGAGTGGTTTGCCATTTCCTTCCCCAACTCATTTTACAAATGAAGAAACAGGGTTAAGTGACTTGCCCAGGGTCTCACAGCTAGTGTCTGCAGTCAGATTTGAGCTCTAGGCCCAGCACACTATTCACTGCAGGGGTCTACAGCTCTAGGCCCATTTTCTCTCTAAGACCTTGCCCTTGGGCAGGCTGGGAGCCCTGAATAATCAGTCTCCACCGATGGAGATAGTCCTGTACAAATGAACTTCTAGTCCTGGGTTACACTTATGTTATTCAGGACTTTAAGATAAACAAGAGCAGCTGGGTTGTTCAGTGGATAGCATGCCAGGCTTTGGAATCAGAAAGACTCATCTTTCTGAGTTCAAATCCAGTCTCAGTCATTGACTAGCTATGTGACCCTGGGCAAGTCACTTAAGTCTGTCTGCCTCAGTTTCCTCATCTGTAAAATGAGCTGGAGAAGGAAAAACAGCAAACTTTTCAGTTTCCAGTTCCAGTATCTTTGCCAAGAAAACCCTAAATGGGGTCACAAAGATTCAGACACAACTGAACAATGACAAGGTTGTTTTTCCTTATTACAACTCTGGGAAAAAGGAAGAACAAACATCACTACTTTACCAGTGAAGGAATGGAGAGGCTTAGGAAGGTCATGACTTGCTGATTGATGGTCATACAGATTGAAGATCTCTATGTGGGAGCCTGATCCTAGGTTCCAGACTCCAAACGCAGAGCTTCCCTCACCACTTCAGGATCCTTCACATATCCGACAAGGTGACTCAGTTCTTAATTTCATGGAATATTAGATCTGGAAAAGACTTTAGTAGTCTTTAGTTATTATATTTTACTACATTTTAATGATGGCTTTTGTTTTTGTAGCACAGTTGTTGGAAATAATTGCCTTCCTTCCTAATCCTTCCTTATCCTTCCATTTCTTAATCCCAGAATAATTCTCCCTGATAAAACAAAGAAAACAATTAAGCAATAACATTTGATACTGTGACTACATCAGACATTGTATACAATATTCTCTGTAGAGGCAGCTGGTAGCATAGCGGGTAGAGTCATGGGCCTGGAGTTAGGAAAACCTGCGTTGAAATCTAGCCTCAGACACTTTATAGTTCCATGACCCTGGATAAATCATTTAACTTCTTTTTGCCTCAGTTTCCTCAATTGTAAAATAATAACAGCATCTAATTTATAGGTTGTTATGAGGATCAAATGAGGTAATATTTGTAGAAAGAGCTTAGTACAGTACTTGACATAGAGAAGGCATTATATAAATGCTTATTACCTCTCACTCCAAATTCCCATCTCTCTGCTATGAGGAAGGAGGTATGAACGGAATAAAGGAATGAAAAGCTAATATTAAATGCTTTCTATTTGCTAGGCACTATGCTAAGAGCTTATGTGAATATAAGCAAGATAGATTACCCTAAAGGAGCTTACATTCCAATGGGAAAAAACAAGGCAGAAAGGGGAGATGGGAGGTGGGGTGGGGCATTGGAAATGTCCCAGAAATGTATTTGAGGCATAGTTCTGAGTAAGATAAGGCAAAAGCTCACATTTCAGAGTCCAGATCCCAGAGGCAGGATCCAAGTTAGTTTTGGCTGGATGGGGCTGAGGAAGATGTTGGTTCTCCATTTTTATGGGTGGTACCACCAATCACTAGGCTCAAAAACTTAGTGCCATCCTCAAATCCTTACTCTCATCTCCTACGTATCTACTGCATTGCAAGGTATGCCTCCTATTCAACCTCCCGGACAATTTTTTAATCCCCTTATTTTACAGAGGAGGAAACCAAGTCCCAGAGAGGTGACAGGGGTCACATTTGTGTCACAAAGATCACAAAACAAGGTCAATGTCAAATTCTGACTTAGAATTAATGTCTCCTGCTCCCCCTAGCGCAAAGGAAAAATCGGGAGACTTTAAGGACACCATCCACTGACACAATGGAATGGGGAGCTGGGAAGGGAGCCATAAGTCAATGGCTTAATTGAACCAGCTAGGAAATTTGATGGGCAGTTGTATTTGGCCCCAGTGGCTGTACAGTCTGATTTTGAATTGGAGTTCTGTGCCTAGGTTTCAAGATTCCATAGCTTTTCACAGATTGAAAATAGGGGGGAAAATCACAAAGTAGGATGAAAAACCATAATCTACTGCAGTGGTAGAGCTGTCTGACTGTGATGAATGAAGTTACAGACAGTATAAGACTTAAAGGAAACTTTCATCAATGGTGGTAATAAGTGTAGATACATCATCAGTGGAAACTTCCCAGAAAAGAAAGGTTGGTGTTTTCAATGAGATGTGAAAAATGAATTGTTTGTAAAGACAATCAACCATTTTGCGTTTGCAGGAAAGCTATTCATCATTTGGAAGGCACCTTTAGTGAAAGATCTGCCTAGCTGTTACTGCAAGACCACATCATCAATCCCGGTTAAGTAATGGAGGATAGCTGGGAGTCCTCATAGAGAAGGTGAATGGAGAGGGTATACTGAACAGCATATATAACATATATGTCTACATATATGTTGTTGCTATTTAGTCATTTATCAGTCATGTCTGACTCTCTGTGACCTCATTTGGAATTTTCTTGGCAGAGATACTGGGGTGGTTTGCCATTTCCTTCTCCAGACTCATTTTACAGATGAGGAAACTAAGTCAAACGGGGTTAAGTGACTTGCCCAGGGTCACACAGCTAGTAAGTGTCTGAGGCTCGATTTGAACTCAGGAAGATGAGTCTTTCTGATTCCAAGCCCATCATACTATCCATTGGGCCACATAGCTACCCATGTACATATATGTACAACACTAATAAATATATGTATGTATGGACGTATAGCAGTAGCTGTAGCTGGGTAGAGAGTTGAACAGGCTTATTTAACCTCTATTTGCTTTGTCCCATCCTACTACTGATTCATTATCTAGATGGATTTCCCTATATAAATGTTTTTTCTTTACTCTGGGAATTTGAAACAAAAGGAGCTAAAATTTTCTCTATTTTTAGGCTTTGAGCTCCCAGCCAGACATAGTAAAAAAACAAGTACCTCTCTCTTCCTCTCCATTTCCCTGTCTCCTCTCCTTGTAAGTGATCTCAGGCCCTCCGACTACAAATCCAGCACTGTTCCCACTCTACTACCTTAGCTTCCAACCCCTCTTCTGACAGGTAAGGAAACTCCCTCTTTCCTTTCTTCCTCCCACATTCTTTCTCCCACCACACAGCCACGAACTTTCTCTGGCAATTACTTCCTCTATTTACTTTTCCCATTAGTACACTCATACTGACAAAAACCTTGAACACTTTTGCGTCCAGAAGTAAAGATTTCAGGCTTCTAAGGAGAACAAAAGGAAAAAGAAGATACAGAATTACTCCAGTAGCAGGAGTGGAGAGGGGGGCAGCCAGCAGATAGCTTCTGTCCCAATACTCCTAGTGCATAACTGGTTCAAACAACATTGTTCCCAGAGTTCCGGCTGAGCTCTTTGCGATGGCTGCTTTTGTCCAGGCCCCAGTTCCTTCTGGTTTCCCTTCTTTACTTCCGTGCGTCTTCCGTGTGTCTCACATCAGACTCGTTGTACGGCTGCTGTCTCAGTGACCATCTTCAGTTTCAATCTTGAGGCTCAGCAGAAATCTTCGGCTAGGGTCCTACTATACTGTTTTAGAAAAGGCAGGGACTCGTACCTTGATTCTGCACCCAGAGGTCTCCATTCTGAGCCCTATCACTTAGCAGACATAGGAAAGCAGGCAAACTAATGGCTTTTAAGCTTCAGCCTCACTTTTCAACAATTCTTCTAGGTGCAGGACTGGATCCCATCAGTGAAGATCCTCTTACATCATCTATTGAAAACCCTACCTGAAAGGTAGGTTTATGGCATCCCTGACAAGAGGTCATAGTTGTTAACTTTTAAAAGCAGTTAGTGGTACAATGTATAACGTACCTGACCTTGTGTCAAGAAGAATTAAGTTCAAATTTGACTTGAGACACAGCTTTGTGGTCCTGGGCAAGTCATTTAAACCTTGGCATGCCTCAGTTTCCCTCTATGTAAAATAAGGATAAAAATAGCACCTACCCCCCAGGGTTGTTAAGAGGATCAAATGAGAAATTCATAAAGTGCTTTTCAAACTTTACAACACCATACACATGGTAGCTATTATTGTTATAACTACTTATCAAGGCAGCTTTTTCTACTTTGGGAAAGCCATAATTACAAATTTTTCCTTATATTGGTCTTAAATCTTCCTATTTATTGTTCCTCATTCTACTTTCTAGGGCCAAGCAAAACAAGTCTGAGTCTACTTTCCCTTGACAGCCCTTACAAATAAGTGAAGACAGATCCCACAAGTATAGGATCCATTAGACTGGGAGCTCCTTGAAGGCAAGGACTTTTTATTTTTTTGCCTTTGTTTGTATCGCAGTGCTTAGCATAGTGCCTGGTACCTAGTAGGTAATTCATAAGTGCTTATTGATCATTAGGGTCATAGAATGTCAGACCTGGATGGAACCCAAGTTATCATCTAGTTTGGTTCGCTCATTTTAAGGCTGAGGAAAGTGAAGCCCAGAGAAATGAGTGAAGCCATTTGCTCAAGATTATAAAGTAAGTCATTAGCAGTTGCGGAGTGACTAGAACTCATGTCCCCTAACCAGCAATCCAGGCTGGCTGGGTGTTTGGGAAGGGGTGGGTATTTCCCATTAAATTAATCTCTCTCCGGTAAATATCTTTCCCATACCTACACTGAGCATAACACTAGGACGAACCATTGAGAAAACAATGAAGTCAGAACTCACGGATGACTTCTCCCTCTTATCAGGAAATGATTTGATGTGAATCACTTACATTTTGGTACCCCAGAGTAGTGAACAGTGATAGAAATGGAGAAAGTGGTATTGGAGTTAGTAAGACAGGTCATGGCCTACCTTTGGGTCACAGAAAATTAGAACTGCAAGGGACCTAAGATATTTCCTGGGTCAATTCCCTTCATTTGCCAGATGAGGAAACTGATTCTCACAGAGGTTAAGTATTTTTCCCAAGGTTACACAGAGAGAGGACCACTGGTAAGTAGCCTTTCTTCCCCTGAACACTTTGAGTCTATTTAGTTTATTTGGCAATAAAGCACATGCTGCTTTATGATATTTTTTCTACTTGTCTTGAATTGTTATTAAAATCTATATTGTTATCAAACATTTCTATCAGTTTGCTAGGGAATAAACAGTGACTTAGCACCTATTACACCCAGACACTGGGCTAAGTACTGAGGATAAAAGCAAAAAGACAGTTTCTGCCTTCAAGGAGTTTACAGTTTAACAGAGGAAGTCAACATACAAGAGAAAACTAAGAAGGGAGGGGAAAGAGGGTGTTGAGAGGAAAAAGATGCCCAGCAAAGGGTAGTGGGAACATAGAGCGGAATACTATCCAAGGAGTGCCTCTGGGAAATGAGGAATTGGCTGGTCTGTGAGCCATTTTTAAAGGAAGCCTTTGGGAGTAGTTCTTTGATCAGCCATCCAGAGAGTACTAAAGAGGTGTGACTCCCAAAGTGATCTGAACTCACAGGATGATGAGTTTCCTGGTAAAGAGGTTTCCTGGGTGCATGATAATGTAGCACATTCTAATCTGTCCAGCTGATGAGAAATAAATGAAATACATCTCACCTGTATATAATTTCCCTTTCCAGAGTATGAGCTCCTTCAGGATAGGAGCCCTATCATATTTTTACTACACCTGCTACTACTAGCTGACATTTATATACCGTTTCAAGGATTTGCAAAGCATTTTACATATGTGATCTCATTTGATCCATATGACAACCCTGTGAAGTAGATGCCATTATTATCCCCCTTTTAACAAAGGAAGAAACTGAGAGAAGTTGTCACATCATTAGTGTCTGAGACTGGATTTGAACGCAGGTCTTCCCAATTCCAAGTCCAGAATTCTAACCACCACAATACCAAACTGCCTGGGCTAATTGACTTGCCTAAGGTAACAAAAGTCAGAGGTGGCATTATTTATTATTATTTAAGGATTTTAGAAACACTTGAGATATAGGCTATCAGTACACTAACAGGTGAGAAAGTTGAGACTAGTTAAGCAACTCGCCTAAAGACACTCAAGTAAATAGTAGAGCCAGCATCCAAACCCAGGTCACTGCATTACATACTTGGAGCTGGAAGAGACCTCAGGAGTCCATCCTTCTCATTTTACAGATGAAGAAACTGACTCTCATGGAGGTTAAATGGCTTGTGCCAGGTCACTCAGGTAGTGTCAGAGGTGACATTTGAACTTAGGTCCTCCAGGGTCATTACCCTTTCCATGGCACCACATTGTCCGCTGCCTCTGACTCCAAACTCGGTGCACCCTCTGTCGTGATGACAACAGAGACAATACACAAAAGACCTGTGATTTTATGTTGTGAGTCAAAGAAATTGATCTCCTGGTAGCCAACCTTTGATCTTTGAGCTCAGCAGAGCTAGTCTTTGAATGACAGACAGAGCCTATCACTGGGCTCATATTCAAGAAGCCTGTCCAGTTTGGCAGTACCATGCCATAAATTGTGCTCCACATTTGGGTTTCCTTATTTAGAAGCCAGGATTCCCTCTCTACCCTGACAAGGTTTCACAGATCAAAGAACCCTGGAATCTCAGAGGTGAAAGGGCCGGTCTGGACCAACCCATGCCAGAAGAAGCTCCTCAATATGAAACACTTCCAACACGTGATCACTTAGCATTTGTTGGAAAGCCTCTCCGGAGAGGGAATCTGCCACCTCCGGGAGCAGCCCATTCCACTTTTGGATCAGAAAAGGTCAACAGAAAAGGAAGAAGTATTCTTAAGTAATATCAGCTGACATGTATATAGCATGCCACAATTTACAAATCATTTTACATGCATCATCATCTCATTTGATCCTATTGATAGCCTGGTAAAGTAGGTGCTACTATTACCCCCATTTTACAGATAAGGAAGCTGAAGCTGAGGGAGGAATCAAGCAGCTGGTGAGTACTTAAGGTGGCACTTGGAACTAAGTCTATTCACTCTGCAATGCTGCTGCCCTACTGGGTATAAAAAGAATTTGAGTTATTACAAGTGGCTGCACCAAGGTTCACATTAGGATTCTCCATGGACAAAAGCTCCATCCCTCCAGGCCATCTTTTCTCCACTAGGACTAGATTCTCTCTGGCAACATTTGCAAGGGCTTTTATTTTTCCACACCTGCCTGACCAAACTGTCAGCCGCAGTAAGGGTTATTGCTCCAAATCCAAGCACTACTTAGACATATCCCATCACTAGCAAATAGATATCATTTATTTACCAAGCCAAGGAAGGACCATTATTCAGGGATGGCGAAGCCTCCTCTTCCACTAAAACCCGTTTCTATTTTCCACGTATGACTAATTTTTAATCTCAGCACAACTGAGCCATGTGCTAGTGTCTCAGCTGCTGACAATGGTGCTTTTTAAGTAGCACATGATAGATGCCACCTTCGTGGGTGTGTGTTTTTGCTTACCGCTCCTGAGGCGCTCTGAAGGAAATGACTTCGACATCAATGCGGGCTCGAGCAGATGCAAGGAAAATTGGAGATTAAACGCCTGTCTTTATGCACAGGGTGTGCTGTGCACATACCCAACACAGAGTGTGGGGCCCAGCTATAGATAAAAAGGCTTTTCTCTGACCATTAGTCACAAAAACAGCAAGTGATTTATGGACCCTGGGATAAGAAAGCAAGGGGATGACTCGTTTAATTACCTCAAAAACAGAGCCCAGAACTTATAGAAATAATAGCATTCTAGAGCTAAGAGCTAGAAGAGACCTTATGTGCACATCATTTAGTTATAAAGTCATAGATGGAAGGATCCTTAAAGTTATTTTATTATGTCCCTTCTTTCTATAATTGAGGAAATTGAGTCCCAAGTTAAATGATTTGCCCACAGTCACTCAGATAGTGTCAAAGTGAGGATTTGAACTCTGGTCCTTTGACTAAAAATCCAGCACTTTTTCCACTCTACCACCGTACCTTCCAATCCCTCATTTGACAGGTGAGGAAACAGAGACCTAAAGAGCTAAATGGATATACACAATCCATGATCCAACTCCAACCTGCTTTTCTAGGTTTATCACCCAGACAATGCTAGGATGGCCCCCTCACTGCAGTGCTCCCTGCCTCCACATATCCTGATCACATTTCAAAGCCACTTGAAATCAGGCTTGATTCAGGAAGTTTTCCCTGATCATCACCCACCTCCCAATTCTGTGATCTTCCCCTTATGTTGAGTTTTTAAACAATTACTATGACCACCTCTCATTGAACACTGGTTCACAGGCTACCTAGCATTGGTCATTTTTCGAGTTTATCATCTCCCCAAGGAGACTGAGAGCACCTTGAGAACAGAGGCAATTTAGTTTCAGCCGAAACTGGTAAGCATCTTCTACCTATAGAATAATGGGATGGACCCTGGAGAATATACCAAATGTAGATAATGCAACTCAATTTAAATAGCTAGTAAGTCATGTTCATTGACTGATGGGTGGTAGGGGAAAAAGAAAGTTTAAATAAAACATCTAGACATTTATTACCAATATCTCTCCCTCATCCCTCCTGGTAAATCACTAAAGCCTCAGTTTCCTCATCTGTAAAATGAGGATAATACCATCTGCTTCACAGGGTTGCTATGAGGCTCAAATCAGATAACATATTTAAAGTGCTTTGAAAACCTTAACATTTATCTAAAGGTGAACTATCATCGTCATCATCATTAATGAGGTATGGCTCACATATTTTACTACTGCATCAGGATAGATATTGCCTCTACCCTTGAAGATTGGCAGCACCATAGTACATGGTGTTTGTGTACTATGCCTGAAAAACTCATCCTCTAGTGACCTGCCTTTTGGTAGTAAGCTTCTCCCCACCTGCCTAATCTGCTCTTTGGATGGCAATACTCAGTGAATTTCCAAGTCAGTATTCAAAGCTTTTCTGCCTCATTAGGACCTTCCAGATGTCCTGTGTCCTCTTCACCAGAACAAACAAACAGAACAGGCAAAAATAATTTTAATACAAGACAAGATATACGAAGTGCATGAAAGGTAAGAATTGGGGCAACTTCATTAATCAGTCAGCAAGTCTTTATTTTGCCGTTCAGCCGTTTCAGTTGTGTGGAGCTCTTTGTAACCCCATCTGGGGCCACGTTTTGGGATTTTCTTGGCACAGATACTGGAGTAGTTTGCCATTTCCTTCTCCAGCTCATTTTACAGATGAGGAGACTGAGGTAGACAAGGGTAAGTGACTTGCCCAGGGTCACCCAGCTAGCCTTTTTGTCACTTCCATCCATTGCCTCCTTATTTGTCCTTTGAGGCCAAACCCAACAAATCTGAACTCTTTCCTTTAAAAGCCCCTCAAATCCTTAAATACAGCTAATTAAGTTTTGATGGGGTTGGGTGGGTCGGGATTATTCCTTATTCTCCAGGTCAAATTTAGGCGGAGCTTTGGTGCTGCAAGAGACCCTTTCCTCCCCCATGCCCCTCCACTTTACAGACGGAGAAACTGAGGCCCGGAGAAGAAACTGACTTTCCCGGAGAGGTTTGTAAGTAACAAGTTTCAGGGGCAGGATTCAAACCCCAGTTCCCTGAACCCAAGCCCAGAGCTCTGCCCCGCAGATAAACTCAAGGGCCTTCCCCTGCCATCGTCAACGCCCTTTCCAATGTGTGGTGGCCGGAATATTCCCGCCGGTCTGACCAGAGCACAGGACAACCGGGCCCTGTCCTTAACCCAGGCGGCGAGGCTTCCCCTGGCGCGGCCCAGGGCCGGCTTGGGCTCTCGGCCCGGCCGCTCACTCACACCAGCCTCCCACCTGAGGCCCCGCCCCCATCGTCCCCGGGGCAGAAGCCTGCCCGGGGGCCCTTCCGTGGGACCACGTGGCCGCGCACGTGGCTGGCCGCCGGAAGCAGCTCGGGGCGCATGCGCAGCGGGCGTCCCGCGGGCGGCTCTCAGGCGCCGAGGCGGGGTCGTTGTTGTCGCCGTTGTCGTCCTTTCGGTCGTAGGTTGCGGGGGACGCGGACGGCGCTTTCCTCCCCCGAGTCCCGGGCCACGGTGGACCGGGCGAGGCCGGCAGGAAGGAGGTGAGAGCGAGGTGTGCGCGGCCTCGGCCCTCGTCCTCCTCTGCTGCCCCTTCTCCCCCCCTCGCGTTCCCTCCGTTCTCCGCAGTCACTCCCATGAGCCCTTGGCAGCTTGTGCTCCCCCAGCGCCCCAGACTTCTGCTGGTAAGCCCCAGCTTCCCTTCCCTTCTCGCTGCCCGACCCGGCCTTTTCCTCTCTGAATGTCCGTTGATGTCTTTCCTCCGGTGCCCCCCGCCCAGGCTTCCCTGGGGCGGCCGCCTCGGGGCTTCCTGCCCCTTCCCGGTGCCCCTTACCCCATGTGGGGCCTTCCCCAGGGCGCCCGGCCCAGCGCCTGCGCTAAGGGACTTGGTGACCTTTGGCCTTCCCGGCCTGGTGTCTCCGTTAGCTTCCTCTCCTTGCTTTCCAGACCACCGGCTTACGCTTGGGGTGCTCTCCCACTTCCGTCTGGTCAGGCTTACGCTTGGGGTGCTCTCCCACTTCCGTCTGGCCAGGCTTACGCTTGGGGTGCTCTCCCACTTTCGTCTGGTCAGGTTTACGCTTGGGGTGCTCTCCCACTTCCGTCTGGCCAGGCTTACGCTTGGGGTGCTCTCCCACTTTTATGCCAGAGCCCTCGCTCCCCTTATTCTCATCCCTGCTGTTGTTAAGACCACACAAGCACCGCATTAAAGGGCTTTAGCCATTGGGTTTGTTTGCTTTTACCAGCATCTACATCTGAAATAAAATTCAGTTAATCCTAGTGGTGAATAATCTGGTAATGGCCACCTATAAATCGTTGGAGAATTCTCCGTTCTGGAAACTCGTCCTTTTTAGAGAAATTCTAATTACACGGTAATGGGGATGAGGTATAAATGAAATTCAGATGATCAGGACCACAAGCCCAGGAGGAATGGAGCTTTGGGCCATTGGTAATTTAGGAAAGATATTTAAGCTTAATTCCTTTCCTGTTATCTCAGTAGGTTTTCTGTTGATGGATTTTTAATGTCTTGTAAAATTAGCTCCACGTAGATAACATATACTGCATTGTGTTTTTACAAGGAATGGCCCTTGAAACAGTTTGAACTAGCCATGAGTTGAATTTCATATATACATAATCTTACATAATGTAATCCATTTTTTACAGTTGTGAATAATTACTGGTAAAGAAGAGACAAGTTATAAAAATCATGGAAAACTATAAAGACTCTGATTTGAAAGAGGCTTCAACAAATCACAAGGATATTCGCATAAGGTATTCAGTTTTTTTTTTAAATGAGGCATTCTAGTTTTGTGGATTGTTTTGATTTTTATTACATTTCAGCAAACGTGTGTTAAGATGTTTGTGATGTGTAAGATGCTGAACTCTGGGTATTGGGATAAAAAATGAAAGAAACGACAACTTACACCTTTAAGGAACAATTATGTGATGTGGATGGTAGAGCAAGTGCTGAACTTAGAGTCAGGAAGATAGGTTCAGATCCTGGCTCTGAAAAATACTAGTTCTTTACCCATAAGTATGTCTTTTCAATGTCTGAGCCTTAGTTTTCATATCTGTAAAATAGGAATAATGATACCTTCAGTGCTTACCCCACAGGGTTGCTGTGAGGCCTAAATGGGAAAATGAATGAATAACGTTTTGCAGGCTTTGAAGCATAATGACATCCTTGTAATCATCGATAGGGACAGTCGCATAGGAGAGGTGAATTCAGAGGCAGTCGAGATGAGAGGAAAAGGGAATTCTTCCTAGGAGCACTAAGGGAGCCTTCATGGAAGCAGAGGACTTCAACAGGTCTAGATGTGAAAGAGGAAGAGAGTTTGTAGCAGGAATCATAGTCTGATAATAGGCTTTTATTAAATATATATGCCAGGCATGTGTTAAGTGCTAGGGATAGGCAAAGAAGGGCAAAAGACAGTTGGTGCTCTCAAGCTTACAGTCTAATGGGAGAGACAGTGTACAAACAAGGTAAATAATATGTGGATGCATACATGTGTATACACATGTGATAAGTTGTAGAAAATCAATAGAAGGTAAGCATTAGCATTAAAGGGGTTTGGAAAGGCTTCTTGTTGACAGTGGGATTTTAGTTTGAGATTTGAAGAAAACCAAGAGTCAGAGATGAGCAGGGAGAGAATTCAGGCGTGGGGACAGCCAGTGAAAGTCGAGAGATGCCTATCTTGCTTAAGGAACAGTAAGGAGGCCAGTATCACTGGTTTACAGAGTATGTGGCCATAAGTAAGATGGAAAGGTAGGGGTATGGGGCAGACAGGTTATAAAGGGCTTTGAATGCTAAACAGGATTTTATATTGAGATAATAGGAAGCCATTGGAATCTGTTGAGGTAGGGTGGAAAGGGTGGTAGACATACTTTAGGAAAACCACTTTGACAGCTAAAATGGAAGATGGACTGTAGTGGGAAAAGACTTTTGGTCAGCTGTCCAGAAGGATTTTGTGATAGTCCAGGTATGAGGGGGTGAGGGCCTATACTAGGGTGGTAGCAGTGTCAGAGGAGAGCAGGGGGTATCTAAGAGAGCTATATGAAGATAAAAAATCTACAGGACTTGATAACAGATTTAAGATGGAGGGTGAGAGAGAGTGCGAAGTCAGGGATGCTACCTAAGTTTTGAGCCTGGATAACTAGAAGAGTGGTGGTACCCTCAGCAATAATGAGGAAGATAGGAAAAGGGGATTGTTTAAGGGTGAGAAATGTTCTTAACAGGACATCCAGTTTGAGATGACTGTAGATGCTGATATATTTAATTTCATCATTGTGATAACAGATTTAAATGCTATGATAGACTTTCTGTTACATGTATCAATACACAGTAATTTTTAGAATCTGCTATATTAATCATGGTTATTAGGCAAGAACAAAATGGGAGAGAGATATCTGTCCCTTTCCGTATAGGTATGTGAGCTGCTTCCAACCACAGGAACCACTTAAACATTGTATTTGCATTGTATTCTTTTTTCAAATCACATTTAATTTTTCTTTAGAAAAAGAGGGAATCCTCAGGATATGGAGCTAAAGAACCCAAAGAAATCAAGAACGAAGGAATCCAACACAGATAATCAGGAAATATGGGGGGAGGACCAGGTATGAATGTTATAATTCCGTAGTAACATTTTATTTTAACTTGCAGCCTCACAGTATTTGAGTACTGCATTCTGTATGTAATATAATGATATTTTTTGCCCTTCAGTTTCCCAGTAGTTGTCCACTTGTATTTTGGTAGGTTTTTTCATATGTATTTTATAACAATTAAGTGTAATTTGAAATTTGGAAGATAGTTTCTCTTCCTATAGTGCTAGTCATTTTTTTGTGGGTCTTTATAAAGTGAGTTAGAATTTCAAGACTGCATTTAGGTGATTTTAATACTTAAACTAGGAAGAGCTTGTTTTTAGTTAGATTTTATTTTGAATCTTTTAAAGTTGCCTCACATTACACTATTGCCTGATTTATTTATTTATTTTTTTAGTATCAAATTACTTTCCCATCGATGTGGTCATTCTAACAAGAAAGACCAGTGAAGCTGGAATCAGGAGACCTAGGGTTCAGATCACAACTTTGATGTCCTCCTAGTTATGTAACCCCGGGTGAGATGAAGAGGCCACTCTGAGCCTCTGTACCTAACAGGGATTTTGTGAGGAAAGCTTTTCTAAATCTTAAAGTGCTGTATAGAATGTGAGCTGTTTTCATTAAGGCTAAAGACATAGGTTAGTAAGGTAAACTCTGGACTGGGAGTCAAGAAACCTTGTTGTAGTCCTATTTCTGCCATTGTTTCTATGTAAAGCAAGTCACTTCCCTTCTGTAAACTTGTTTCTTCATCTGTAAAATGAAGTGAGTTTACTAGGTAAAAGTTTCTCTCCATTGCTAACACTAATTCTAAGGTGCTTGGACTCTATGTAAGTTCCGAGTACAGGACTCTTTCATCTCTGCGTGGTTTTCTTTGTACTCTTAGAACATTAGCATAGTTGTTTATTGTTGATAACATTGTAAAAAATTGCAATAAATTCATTTTTCTTTCTGTCGTGTAAATTATAGCGGTACTTGTTGAAAGAAGGAAACAAATTCTCTAGATCTAGAGAGAAACCAATACAAGAAAACATGATTACCAGGTAACTTTTCTTTTTGCTTTTATTATAAACAGCATTTCTTTTTATAAACCAAATAAATACAGAGCTCAGAATATTGAATTTTTTATTTAACTAGATATTTTATCTGTCATAATATGTTTAAAGACTTAACTGCTTTTTTACATTCTTACCAAGGAATCTGGATCTTTCTCTTCTATCTTTCCTATCATTTTTAGAGAAGATATTTAATTTCATTTTTCTCTTATTCCTAATCCTGAGGTCATAAAATTAATTTTTAACCAGAATGTCTGACTTTTAAAGCTGAATCAGTGAAATGAATGTCTTAGCTTTTCAAGGCTGCCTGATACTATCAGCGAGGTAAGACTTAAACTCCAAATCCCTCCTAGTTCAGAGCACTTGGCAGTAGAGTCGTGACCACCAAACTTTTTTTTTTTACTGTATAGCTGCATCATTAAAATTTTGTGAGCCTGCACATCCAATATTGTATAATTATATACATGCACTACTATGCTAATACTTACCTACATTGTATAACTTACATAAAAGGTAGAAATTTTAAAATGACATAAGAAATATGAAATATTTGATCCTAGGTTAATAGGGAGCCCTAGAGTTTATTGAGAAAGAGAGTAATAAGAATAGGAAACTAGGAAAATCAGTGGCCCCTGCATAGTGGTTGGATTGGATGCTGAGTGACTCACATCAGGAAGATCAGTTAGAATACTATTGCAGTGGTCTGATCCAAAGGTGACAAATGCCTGCTTTAGCTGTGTGAATAAGAAGAGGGAGACATGTGAGATATGTGAAGGTATAACCAGTAGTTTTTGGCAATTAGTTATGTGGTAAGGGAAAGTGAATAGTTGAAGATGATATTGTGCTTATGTAATTACTCTGACTCCTCCATCTGTGAAAGCTAGGTCCCTAAAGTGGAATTTATCATGTAGTTTATTCACTAACTTTGCTGTGACGTTATCCTTCTCAGTGACTAGAGCTTTCCTTGCTTCTTGGTCTTTCTGCTTAGGTGCCAGCATCTTTTCAGGATTACTCTGTACTTTCTATTCTGTTTTGTTTTGCTCAGGAATTCTCTGAACTGGAAAGAAATACTGGAAGCAAAGAGTACTGGCCAAGACTTTGCAAACGAGGGACTTTGGCAGAACCCATCTCTTGTGGTTAGCAAGATCCCTGTCAGGAAGGTGAGTTTCCAGTTACTTGGACAAACCACGTGACTTTAATTGTAAGCAAGGAGGAATGAGTGATCCATCAAAAACCCTGATAGTTATCAGATTACTGTAGGGCTAGAGAGCTGGGTGGTTGTCTTGGTAAGTCTTCAGATATAGATCTTGACCATAACATCCGAATTTCCATCCTATTTGCCTTAAGCCTTTAAGGTTTGTGCATTTAGAATAGACTCCTACAGTACACTTATCCTCCTTTCTCTTGTTTGGATAAAAAAAAGTGTTGAAGTAGGTTCAGTCCTGAGATACCATATAGAACACTTCTCTTTCTTAGCACTCTTTCTACCTCAGGTCCACAAGTGTCCAAGTGAGCCAAGGTAAAGACAACAAGCAACTTTTTATACACCACTAAATTGTGATTTACGTAGTCATTGCATAACAAGTTGGCACTTCTGCTTTCTAATGGCAAGAGTACACAATTGCTTTTTGTTCTTTTTGGTCTTAACCATCCTTCTAACCTTGTATATGTTTTTTTCTCTGTTTCTACCTAATTTCATAGTAAAAAAATCTTTTTGTATTTTACTCAAATTGTTTCCTGTTCATGGTTATTTTGACTATTATTTCATTTGGCTGTATAGTTACGGAGTCTGTAAGTCAACTTTTTTCTGTGGAAATATTAACTGTGTGATGATTTTTGTGGATAAGTTATATATCTGGTCAAGGACCAGAGTTTACTGTAGAAGAGAGGCATGCTCTGTGTCCTATGAAATCCTCTGAAAATGAAGCTGGCATATTATTCATGGCCAATTCTTTTTTTCTGGTTGTTTTTAATCCCAGGCAAAGATCTGCCAAAGGTATATGATATTCTTGAAATGCTGAAATTGCTATAAACTGTTTTACATATAGGGATAAAAAAGTGAGTATAATTTCAATTATTACCTACAGCCCTTTCATTGGTCCATTGAATAAGATAGCAAAAAGGGAGAAGAATCTAAAGGAATGGGAAAGATTGTGGATGTTGCTATTATTTAGTAAATTGACCAAGATGCCAACCCATGTGTCTATTTTCACTATGAAATCTTTTAAGAATGGATATTTCAACTATATAGACCTTGGTGAAGAAGAGAATAGGAAGTCATTTGTAGACAGTTTTCTATAATAAATTACATTTTTGGAGTCATACTGTTTATTGAGGTATGAGATCATAACGTCTTATTGTCTTCTTAATTAATGAAAAGCACTTGATACAGAAAAATGAAAAAGCCTTAAAGATTGTCTTTGGATAAGGTGTCTCCCATATATCTTTTAAAATCATACAATATTCTGTGACAGATGTCATTGCAGAACTTTGTGTCAACATCTGTTGAGGCATAAAACCTATTAACCTGAGGTGTTCACCATTGTCACATGGAAGATGACCTACACAAAGTCAAAATAAGTAAACAAGGGATTCCCTATTAATATTTCTCTGCATAGTCTTGGTTGGATATGACATTGTGCTGATTGTATTGAATTGTAGGGTCTACTCATTGAGACTCATAGTCATAGAAAAGAGATTGGTTCAGTAATAATACATGCTGAAAAAACGGAGTGATAGATAACATAGGTGTCTAATTTTGCTGAAATTACGACAAATTGTATGGGCAATCCATTGAGCACCTATATCAGTTTATATATTTCTTTTACAGGTAGACAGTGAGTTGGATCCAAATCTTAATAAGAGGAGGCAATTGGTTTTGATTGTTCCTGGGAAAATCCACTTTTAGTAATGCAGAAGCCCAATTTTTATTTGAAAAAGTAACCATATGTGCTTGCTGAGGCTAAATACCATTGATACATGGAACACCAGGTTCTCATAAAAAGCAAAACTGCCAAGAGGCAATGAAAATTTGCACAGTGACTGTTAGGAGCACAGACATGAGAAAAGCTGCATTAAAAACATAAACATAAATGATTGAAAAAGGTTGTGTGCTGGTTGGGTATGAGGTGAGAGATGACAGGGACAAGGAATGTGTTTTTTTTCAGTTGCTAATCTACTTGATTCATTTTAGGTGTAATTAAAAATGTACAGCATGGTAGTAAGATTAAATCTATAAAACTAAGAGGTCACAAGAGTTGTAGTGTTTGGATGAGAAACTCCAGAAAAAACAGCTTTTAAAGTTCATAGAAAGGGTTGGATGATTATCTGTCAGGAAGGAAGGATAAGAGGTGGAGGACTTACTATGATAGTCACTTTTAACTGTAAGGTTCAGTGAGACTTTGAAGTCGCTTAGTTTAGATAATCTCTTTCTATGAAAACAATTTTAGTCCTGGACTTTTAGCCACTGGAATCTCAAGAGATACTATAATTGCACAGACCGATTATGGTATTGGTTTCAGGAACTTTGAACTCACTGGGAGACTGCATTTTAACTATTAAAGTATAAAAGTTAAATAATTACTTAAAATTTCTCTGCTTAGTACTCAAGAACACAAAATCTATAGGATGATATAAAAATAAGGAAAATGAGTAAGCAGCTCATGTTTCAGATTGAATAATAAATGCAATGTATTGTCTTTCCTGTTTTAACTGACTCTGTCAGTTTAGACATGGACATTTATATGCTGGTGATCTGGAATTAGGACCATGGAGAAAATGAATAATTCAGTTCATTGGTATTGTCCTTAAAGTTTAGGCTAAACCAAAGCAAAAATTATAGTGTCATTAGCCTACATATGAAGACTTATCCTATGTATTTAGAGTATTTGAATTTCCCCTTATATATAAGACCATTGCTTCTAGAAATGCCCATCCTAGTAGAACTAGCCTTTCCCTAAGTCCCCAGAGCTTGTAGGATAATGTTGGGCAAAAGCTGTAGCCCTCTTCACGACTTATTTGACTTTGATTGGACTTCTAGCACAGTTTTTTGTAGTTGAGTTCAACTTGATAAACATTGTATCTATCACAAGGATGGCACTCTTATAAGACAGAATATTTTAATATGTAGGGTTAATAGCATTTAGCTGTGAAACTATCATAATGAAACTGAAATTATTTAGAATGAATCAGGTTTCATTCCCGCTTGTTGGTGTCCTTGCCAGCTTTGTAGTGATCCTACTTGATAGCTTTTTTATATCTTACTCACCATTAGAGAGTTGGTATTGAGTGCAGTATCAGCCACATTATTGGTATATTTTAGAGACAGGATTTTGGAGCGAATGCAGCAGCATGTTTATGAAGCCTTATAGTAACTTGAAGCAAATGTAACAAAATAGAATTAGCCTGTCATATCACTTCCAGGAGTGTTAAAGGCTATATAATCAGAAGATTTGATTAACCAGGTAAGAGTTGTAATGATTAATACTACTAGATATTATACTAATGACCTTAGTACCATTTTCTTTCAGGATAATGAATCTGTAGTAGTCAAAACTACAACGATGGAACAAGCATTGCCTTTGAGGTGAGATATTTGAGCATCCTTTAGGCATTAAAGAATGGATTATAAGCATCTGGTATATGGTTGTAATTTTCATTTTAACTTATTTTGGACTCCAGCCCAATTTTGTTAAAATGTGGATACTTCCTTTTAAACTAGTTCCAGTTTTCCATAGGAAAATAGTATTTGAGAATGCAAGGCTATAACAGCAAGAGAATACACTAAAGAGTCTAACATTTTTTCCTCTGCTTCATTAGTCATCATGTATTTGCCATTGTGAATATGTGAACAGGATGTATAGTGTATTTTCTGTAGGGGTAGGATTGAACATAAACAGTATGTGTTTCAGTGTAGAGTAATTTTATCAGCTTTCTGCCTCACCTTTCACTCCAAACACACCATATCCCTCTGTATTTGGGAGCAATAATGTACCACCTTTCTCAAAATGATTGACATGATCTGATATGTGCCTCTTTAACTCTCCTCTTTCATTTCTCAATATTTCATTTTTTTCTCTCTCCTCTTTCCTCTGGTTGGAGAAGAAAAGAACCCAACTCCCCACTAAGGCTGATCCCCCTTATAGCAACATTGATCCCATTCCTTCCCACCTGTTTCAGGTTCTTGTTTCAGTAGCTCTCTCTATGATGCATCCTCAATCCGTTCCTCTCTACTTTCTCTCCATTTGTCTAAAAACAAGCTTAGAATACTCAAATCTTAAAACAACAAATACAATACAACTTTTCCTTGACCCTTTTCCATCTAATTATAGTCCTTGCTCTCCTTCCTTTCGCCATTAAGCTTTAAAAAATAACTTTTATTATTGTGAACTTGAGAAACATGACAAACATGAACATTTACACACAAAGAATAGGGAAAGAGGATTGTATGTGAAATCTTGAATAGAGAGGATCAAGTATACATTACACAGTAGTGACAACACTGCTCTGGTTGTCTGTTTCTTCTGAACTTCCTTCTCCTGTAAATTTTAAAAATGTTTCTCTTTTTTTGGGGGGTGGGGCATCATCATCTCTCTGTTTCTGTTCTCTGCTCCTTCCCCAAAGCCCACCAAGTTTGCTTTACTTAACAAATAGAGTCAAAAAAAAATCTATGACATATTGGCTGTGTCTGAAAACTGTTACTTTCTGCACCTCTTGTCCATTTACTCTCTGCCAGAGGTAGGCGTGGAGGGAAGCAGGATTCAACATTGATCTAGTGTAGTTGATTGGCGTACACAAGCCTTTCAGAGTTGTTTTCCTTGACACTATTGTAATCATTGTATAAATGATTCTCCGGGTCATGTTCATTTCACTCTGCATCAGTTCATATGAATCTCCCCAGGATTCTTTGAAATTATCTAGCATAATTTCTTAGAGTATAATAATATTCCATTATAGTCATTTACTATAATTTGTTGAGGCAGTTTTAGTTAATGGACTCTACCTTTCCAGCTCTTGGCTATAATGGTTTTCAGTTCTTTACTACATCAAAAAGTACTGCTAAAAATATTTTTGTTCATGTAGATTGTTGTCCTTTGGGGGTAAGGCTATAAATGATATTGCTGGATAAAAGAATATGTATACTTCAGTAACTTTTTAGTTTTAGTTTCAAATTGTTCTCTACAATATACAGCTCCACCAAAAGTTATCATTGTTCCTGTCTACCTTCCATAACCCCTCCAGCAATTGCTATTTTTCTTTTTTGTCACCTTTGCCAATCTGATGTCTCTGAGGTGGAACCTCAGAGTGATTTTAATTTACCTATTATTAGTAGTACTTTAGAACATTTTTTTCATATAGTTGTTGATAGCTTGAATTTCATCCTTTGAGAATTACCCAGATACTTTGACGATTTATTTGTTGGGGAATGGCTCTTATTTTAAATATATTTAGATCCTCTCGTCATAGGTCTTAGATGCCAGACCTATAGAAACTTGCTGCTTCAGAGAACTTGCTGCAAAGATTTTTTTCCCTCTTGCTTTTTCCTCTTTTAGCACCTTTCTTCCAATATTACCAGTGCTTTATAATTGAATCAGTATGCTTTCATTCTATAACTCTCTTCTTTTTTACCTCAGAGAGGATCATTGGTTCTTTTCCTTATCTTTTTAATTCCCAATTCAGAATCCACTCTCCAAAGTTCATTTTCTTGAGCATAAATCCCTGATATGTAACTTTTTTCTTGTTAAATTTGATGTATTTCTGTGAAAAAACTCAGAGCATGTGAGTGTGTATTCACACCTCCTTTTTCTAGTTCATCTAATTGCCTCCACTTCCCTACTCATTTTGTCCATGTTTATATACTCTTCTCATAAGCCCAAATAAATTCCACCTCCTAAATCCTTCTTTTTACACTTACACTACCCAGCCTTTTCTTTCCTCTCTTAAAACTATCATCAGACTGGCACGGTTCTGAAGACACTTGTGTATTCTCTCCCATTAGATTGTTAATACAGCATCATATAACCCCGTTAGATTGCTTAAATAAATTAACTTTTCTAGGTTTTTCTTGACTCTTTTCTGTTTGCATTTCATAATTTTTACTCAACTCTCATCTTTTTATCAGCAGTGCTTGATACTCCTCTATTTGGTTAAAGGTCTGTTTTTTGTGGATGTAAACTCATGTCTTCTGGAATATTGTACTCCAAATTATGTTATATCCTCCTGTATTTAGTAGAAGTTGTCAGGTCTTTTATAGTCCTGACTGTAGTTTTTTGGTTCTTGTATTTTTTCTTTATGACTGCTTTTGGTATTTTTCTTTTTTCTTTGAAGGGCTGGATTTTGGCTATGATATCCTGAAATTTCCTTTGGGTATTTCTTTCAGGAAGTGATCACTGGAATTCTTTTATCTTTACTTTGTTCTATGAGTCTAATAAGAGTGGGAAATTTTCATTTGTGGTTTATTGAAATACAACATCCAGGCTTTTTTTTGATAGTTTTCAGGGAGTACACTTATTGTCCAGTTGTTTTTCCTTGACTGTTTTCCAGGTCATTTGTTTTGATAGTAGATACCTTGTATTTTCCTTTTCTTATCTTTTTATTTTGTTCTAATATTTCTTGTTTCATGTAATTATTGATTTTAATCCATTCTAGTTTAATTTTTAAAATAGACATTGATTTTACATGAATTTATAATCTATTCTTCCTCTCTCTTAATTGAAAAAAAAAGCCCCGTATCTCAAACACACATAATCTGGAAACACAAATTCCCACATTGGCCATGCACTACAGTGTATGTTTCTCTTTACGTTCCAAGTTTGTCAACCTCTCCTGCTGGCATATTTCATCTTTAGTCTTTTGGACAGGTTTGTGCGTGCATTGATCAGACTTTCAAAATTTTTCAAAATGAGGTTATGAAGAGTTGGACACAACTAAAACAACTGAACAACAATACACTTTCTGTAAGTGGTTCTGAGCTCTTGATTTGCATTGGTTCATAGAGGTCTTCCCACTTTCCTCTGAAATTGTCCAGTTTGTTGTTTCTTGTGCTACTCCGATAGACCATTACATTCATAGACCATAATTTGTTTGGCATTACCTAATAAGGAAGATGTCCCCTTAGTTTATAATTGTTAGCTGCTATGAAAAGAGCTACTCTAAGTATTTTTCTTTTTTTTTTTCTTGAAGAACTTATATTTGATTGGGGAATACAGTATGTAAACAAGTGAATATAAGATTTATTTTATTTTTTTAATTATAAATTTATTTAAATTTTTACATTCATTTTCACAAAATTTTGAGTTCCAAATTTTCTCCCCATTTGTCCCCTCCCCCCACCCCAATACACTGAGCATTCTAATTTCCCCTATCACCAGTCTGCCCTCTCTTCTATCATCCCTCCCTTCCTTTATCCCCATCGTCTCTTTTGCCCTGTAGGGCTAGATGACTTTCTATTCCCCATTACCTGTATTTCCTATTTCCTAGTAGCAAGAACAATACTCAACAGTTGTTCCTAAAACTGAGTTCCACCTTCTCCCCATCGCTCCCTCCCCACCCATTCCCTTTGGGAAGGCAGGCAATTCAATATAGGCCATATCTGTGTAGTTTTGCAAATGACTTCGATAATAGATGTGTTGTGTAAGACTAACTATATTTCCCCCCATCCTATCCTGCCTCCCATTGTTTCTATTCTCTCTTTTGATCCTATCCCTCCCCAAGAGTGTTGATTTCAAATTGCTCCCTCCTCCCATTTCCTTCCCTTCCATCATCCCTCCCACCCTGTTTATCCCCTTCTCCCCCACTTTCCTGTATTGTAAGATAGGTTTTCATACCAAAATGAGTATGTATTTTATTCCTTCCTTTAGTCGAATGTGATGAAAGTAAACTTCTTGTTTTTCTCTTAGATACCCTCTTTTTCCCTCCACTAAAAAGTCTCTTGCCTGCTTCTTCTATGAGAGATAATTTGCCCCATTCCATTTCTCCCTCTCTCTCCTGCCAATACATTTCTCTCTCACTGCTTAACTTCATTTTTTAAAGATATGATCCCATCCTGTTCAATTCACTCTGTACTCTCTCTCTGTGTGTGCATGCACGTGTGTGTATGTGTATGTATGTATATATATGTAATCCCACCAACTACCCAGATACTGAAAAGTTTCAAGAGTTACAAATATTGTCTTTCCATGTAGGAATGTAAACAGTTCAACTTTAGTAAGTCCCTTATGACTTCTCTTTGCTATTTACCTTTTTATGCTTCTTTTCATTCTTGTGTTTGAAAGTCAAGTTTTCTTTTCAGCTCTGGTCTTTTCATCAAGAATGCTTGAAAGTCCTCTGTTTCATTGAAAGATTATTTTTTCCCCTGAAGTATTATACTCAGTTTTGCTGGGTAGGTGATTCTTGGTTTTAGTCCTAGTTCCTTTGACTTCTGGAATATCATATTCCAAGAACTTCAGTCCCTTAATGTAGAAGCTGCTAGATCTTGTGTTGTCCTGATTGTATTTCCACAATACTTGAATTGTTTCTTTTTAGCTGCTTGCAATATTTTCTCCTTGACCTGGGAATTCTGGAATTTGGCCACAATGTTCCTAGGAGTTTCTCTTTTTGGATCTCTTTCAGGAGGTGATCAGTGGATTCTTTCAATATTTATTTTGCCCTCTGGTTCTAGAATATCAGGGCAGTTTTCCTTGATAATTTCATGAAAGATGATGTCTAGGCTCTTTTTTTGATCATGGCTTTCAGGTAGTCCCATAGTTTTTAAACTGTCTTTCCTGGATCTATTTTCCAGGTCAGTTGATTTTCCAATGAGATAGTTCACATTCTCTTCCATTTTTTCATTCTTTTGGTTTTGTTTGGTGATTTCTTGGTTTCTCAGAAAGTCATTAGCCTCCATCTGTTCCATTCTAATTTTGAGAGAACTATTTTCTTCAGTGAGCTTTTGAACCTCCTTTTCCATTTGGCTAATTCTGCTTTTGAAAGCATTCTTCTCCTCATTGGGTTTTTGAACCTCTTTTGCCAATTGAGTGAGCCTATTTTTCAAGGTGTTATTTTCTTCAGCATTTTTTTGGGTCTCCTTTAGCAAGGTGCTGACCTGCTTTTCATGCTTTTCTTGATTTTCAAAACCCTTTTTGAGCTCTTCCATGGCCTGAGCCCCCTGAATATTTATTTTCGATGTTTGGGATATAGAAGCCTTGACTTCTGTGTCTTTCCCTGATGATAAGCATTGTTCTTCCTCATCAGAAAGGAAGGGAGGAGATATAGATATCTGTTCACCAAGAAAGTAACCTTCTATGGTCTTATTTTTTTTCCCTTTTCTGGACATTTTCCCAGCCAGTTACTTGACTTCTGAGATTCCTTTCTGCACCCACCTTGCCTCCAGATCCGCCCAGCTAGTGCTTGGGGTCTGAGATTCAAATGCTGCTTCCCAGCCTCAGGACTTTCAGCGGGAGCAGGGCTGCTATTCAGTGTGAGATTCAGTTCAGCTTCTTGGGTGGGGGCAGGGTCACCATCCAGGGCTCAGTTCCCTCAGGGGGTTTATGTGGAGACCTTCAATAATGGATTCTGAGCTCCTGTCTGCTTTGGGAGCCCCTGTCTGCTGCCGCCTCTGCTGCTGCCTCCTGAGGGGTCCCGATTTATGGAGACACCCCGCTCCTCTCTTGGCCAGTCATAAAGATTCTCTCACTAATCTTTGCGCCTGTGGGTGGAGGGACCTTCCTGGCCGCTGGAGATTCTGTCCCTGAAGCCTGCTCGGATCTGCTCCTCTTGGTGCTGCGCGGCCAAGGCAGGGCTGGACTCTGCTCCGTGTCTCGTGTGCAACGGACCTTTAGTGTTGTTTTTTTCAGGGCTGTCTGGAGCAGAAATCTCCTCCACTCTGTTGTTGTGTGGCTTCCACTGCTCCAGAATTTGTTGGGAGTTCTTTACAGGTATTTTCTGGACTGTGGGTTCGAAGCTAACATATGTGAATCTTTCTAGTCTGCTATCTTGGCCCCTCCCCCTACTTCTTAAGTATTTTTATACATGTAGATCCTTTTTCTCTTTAATATCTTTGGGCCATAGGCCTTGTAGAAGTATAATAGCTGAGACATTTTTGGCATTGTTCCAGTCAGAATGAACCAATTTATTCATTGCAGCACTTAACAATACATTAATTTGCCTGTTTTCCTGAAGTCCCACCAACAATTCTCATTTTTGTCTTTGGTCATCTTTGCCAGTCTTATGAGTTTCTTTCACTTGCATTTCTTGAATTTTTGGTGTTTTGGAGCATTTTTTCAAATGACTTGATAGCTTGAATTTCTCCCTTTCAAAACTGCCTTTTCAAGAATGATTTCAGAAAAATGTGGGGAAACTTAAACTCATGCAAAGTGAAGTGAGCAAAACCAAGAGGACAATGTGCACAGTGACAATTACATTGACATTGTGAAGACGTAGTAACTCCGATCACAATGCCAAAAGACTGATGTTGAAGCATGCTAACCACTTCCAGATAGAGAACTCTTCCAGATAGTCTGGAAGCATTTTTCTACTTTCATTATTTTTCTTGCTTTTTTGTCACCTTTGCAACATTATTAATGGGAAAATAGATTTTGCATGACTTCATATGTATGTATATTATATTTCTTGCCTTTTCAATGGTTGAGGGAGGGGGTGGTAGGAGGGAGAGAATTTGAAACTAGAAATAAAAATTAAAAAAAAAAGAAAATTTACTTTTCACATTCTTACAAATCTGAATCTGTTCCTTATGTATCTTGAATAACCTTTTTTAGAAAAACTTGATGCAGATTTTCCCCCCACTTATTTATTTTTCTTCTAACTTTAATTGCACTAGATTTGTTTGTCCTTTAAATTTTATATAACCAAAATAGTCCATTTTATCTTGAGTGATCTTCTTTGTTGCTTGTTTGATCGTGCTCTCTTCCCCTGTTCATAGATCCAAAAGGTAAATTTCTTCCTTGCTCCTCTAATTCCTTTATGATGTAAATTTTGTAGGTAGGTCATATGTCCATTTGGAGCTCATCTTAGTATATAGTGTGAGTTGTTTGTTTAAACCTAATTTCTGTCACATGGCTATTCACTTTTCCCAGAAGTCCTTCCCCTGGAAACTGGTGTCTGGGATTATCAGACACTAGGCTGCCATATTTGTTTGCTTCTGTATGTTGTTTACTATTCCACTAATCAACCTCTCTTTTTAAAACTTTTATTAAATTGTTTTATTGGTTACTGTTATTCAGTATAATTTGAGAAACAAAGCTGATAGATCCCAGGTCTATTTTTGCTTTGAGGGAATTCATTTTCTTGAGTAAAGCTTACCACTGTTTTTTCTAAGTTCTTTATTCTCCTTCCAGTTCTTTTCTTTAGAGATTTTATTTCATTTTTTTAATCTTTTTCTTCATTTCTTCCAGTTATTTACATAGTCTCTGCAGAAAATTTGTTTTCTTCTTTGAGTCTTTGCCAACAACTGATGTAGAGTTACATATAAATTGGATTTCAAGGTATCGCTGGAGTTATAGTAACTCTTTATAGTGGTTGTTGTCTTCTTTTGTTTATTCATACCTTTAGCCTTAGTTCTAGAATTGGGACTTCATGCCACGGTCAGGCTCTGTACCCTTCACTTTTTGGTAGCATAGTCAGCCCTACTTGATTTCAACCTAGATTTTTTTTTTTTGCTGCCCCCTCCCTCTTGGAATGTATCTGTACTAATACCACTGGGAGCTCTAAGGCTCCTTTGAGTTTGTGTCCTGGCTCTTCAGCTCTCTGTGGTATCTTCTATGAAATATCAGAGCCTCTGGATCTGTCTGAGCTGCCATACCTGGACTTATCATTCCTCCTTCCAGAGTGGATGCTGGGGACTTCTGCCATTCTGAAACTTTTGTATGGAGACCTTGCATTTTTCCTGCTTCTGGATTTGAAGCCTTGCAAGTTACAGGTACTTTTGGTCTGTCTCTGGTCAGCCTGGGAGGAAGGCAAATATCTTGTTTGCCTGCTCTGATACTGATTTTTTTAGTAGATCCCTGTTTCTGTTGCCTGTGGACCTCTCACTGACTCTTTTTTCAGTAATGGGGTGGATAAATTAATTTAGTATGGTTTCTCATTGAATTTTTTTTTATCATTCCATGTTGTGCTATTTTTAGCTTTTTTACTTCAATAGGTGTGTGGAACCTAGGCTGCCAGCCATTTTAACCTGGTCTATTGCCCATTATCTTTAAGCCCTGCCATATAGTGTTTACTTCCTCACCACCCCCCTGAAATTGTTTTCTCAAAGATCATTGCTGACATAATTTTCAAATACAATGGTCCCTTTTCAGTCCTAATCCTCATTACTTCTGCAGCTTTTGAAACAAATTATGAGTAATAGTACTTACTTCTACTACTTAGCTCACAGGGCTGTTGAGGAAAAGGTACTTTGTGAACTTTAAAGTGCTGTAAAAGTATGAGTGATTTACCCAGAGTGATGTAATTTTTTTCTCATATATCAGGCATGCTTTCTCATCTATAAATTTGATGAACATTCATTTTTCTATGCCTTTAGTCACTACTGATAGCCCATATTTTTATATTTTGAAGGTTTGCAAAGCATTTCCTCATAACAACATAATTTTGTAAGATAGGTGGTATGCAGGACCTCTATTTTACTGCTGAAGAAAACAAGGTTCAGAGAGAGCAAACAGCTAATCACATGGTAAACGTTAGAATTCAAACTTAGGTATTATGACTGACTTAAAGTCTATCACTTTTTCTACATTTCATCATTGATAAGTAACTTGATCCTCAGGAAAAAAATGAAGAGGGTATAGTAAGTGATAACCCACATTTAAACTGATTCAGTCATGTTAAGTTATTTGTCTATAGTCGCACAGCTAATACATGATGGAACTGGATCATTAATGAGCATCTGAGTTTGTGTCTGAGACTTTGGCCGAGAATAGGGAAAACTGATGAATTTGCCATTGACCCATAGTAGTTCATAAATCAAACTATGTCATTTAATCAAGAAGTTTAGAGCATCTATTTTGAATTTAGGTTCCTCAGAAGGGAGTGGTTTGTAAAATACAAATATTTAGACTTCATTTGGCTAATTCATTGTTAATTGCACATCTACTGGGAAAGGACAGAAGACACTCAAGCATAGCGAATTTACTCCATTAAATTAAGTAAAAATTTCAATGAAGAGGTTTAATTTTGAGAATTAGAGATTATGGAGACTATCTGTAGATTTTAATATACATTTTGTGTTTGTTTTTATCATAAATCTCAGAATCTCAAAGTTGAAAGGGATAACAGAGTCCAATCTGTACCTGAATAGGAATCCCCTGTACCACAGTTCTTCAGTTATCCAACTTGTGTCTGAAAATTTCCACTAACTGGGAGTCTAGTACCTCTCCTTGAGGTAGTCTATCCCACTTTGGCATGGTTTTAATTGTCAGGAAGTTTTTATTGTATCAAGCCTAAATCTACAAGTATACCTTCCATTCATCCTGTCTAGTTCTATACTTTGAAACTAAGCAGAACAAGTGTGTATGACATCCCTCAAATAATTGAAGACAGCAATCATAGTGTCCCAAAGTCCTCATCGAGCTCATGGTCTTCAGTCTCCTTTTCTGGACAAACCCCAGTTCATGATTACCCTTCCTAAAATGAGGTGCTGAGATCTGAACAGAATACTCTGGAGTGGTCTGACTAGGACTGACATTAATCAGGATCATCATTCTGGTTGCAGGGATTCTCTTAATGCCTCCCAGAATAACACCTTTTTTTTTTTTTTTTTTTGCTACTGAAGTCACACTCTTGGTCCATATTGAGCTTGCAAAGAAATTGCCATCCTAGCTATGCCTTCCCCATGTTATGCTTGTAAAATTGATGCTTCTGAATTCAAATGTTAAGACTTTACATTACTCCTTATTAAATTTTCTCTTGTTAGAAATATTTTTGAATCTTGATTGTAATAGAGTATGTATTAGTTTTGTATCATCTGCAAATTTGATAGGCATTTCTATCTATACCTTTATTTAAGTCATTGGTAAAAATGTTATGGAGAATGGTTCAGATGATGATTCAGCAAAAGCAATTGATAAGGAATAGTCAGACAAGGGGGAAGAGAGCCAAGAAAGAGTATTATTGTAAAAGTTCAGACAAGATAGAGTATCCAGGTGGTCACAGGTGTTGAATGTCCCTAGGTATGGAGGCACAGACATGTAATCCCATCTGCTGGGAGGCTGTGTTACAGTGGACTATTCTAATTGGGTGTCATCGCTAATATGATGAGTCCCTGGAAGCAGGGAGGCCAGCTGGCTTCCTAAGGAGGGAGAGGACAAACCAGCTCAATAGGCCAAAGTTCTCATACGGACAAGTAGTGGGGGGGGGGGGGGGTCAGATATATGAATATCCCCAATATTTCCAGTCTGGGAAAGATGAGGATACTCTTTTAAAAAATGAATTAAAAATAAAAAGTGTCAAATGCTTCAGAGAACTCAAAAGATTAAGACATAGCATCTCCCCTGGGACCACCAATCCTGATACAAGCCTAGTTTCTATAGCCAGCTTAGAAGGGAATAGCTTTTGTGAAGAAGGGACCTGCCCTTCCTGCTACCACCACTACCATTGCTAATCCCTTGCCACTGACTGGGCAGGCAAGCCAACCTTACTTGAATTATCAAAGCACCTGGAGGGAGAGAGAGGAAGGCAGCATGTTCAAGCAAATCAAACCATTGCCACCATCTTGACCTCTTAGAATCTGATGGAGGTAACCCAGCAAGTTTGGGAATAGCAGTTCATCCACTCTCTGACCACGGGCCTTGCTAGATTTTAGCCTGGGACTGCAGTCACTATGCCAGGATGCAGTCCTTATGTAGATGAGACTTGGCCACCATCTCTGCAGCTTGCTGCAGCTCCAGCTTCTTAGCACCAGCAGTTACAGAAGACCAAGAAAGAAGATACTGGCCACTGCCGAATGATTCAGCATCTGGAATGGATATGGCTTTATTAGGAATTTTAAAGAAGAGGCATTACTGTCAGCTTTGTTGTTGTACCATAAAGACTATTAGATCTTTCCATCTGACTTGCAATTGACACCTCCTATGTGTGGTACCTAAACCCTAACCCTACTACAGGGTTTTTAACCTTTTTTTGTGTCATTGACCCCTTGGGCAATCTAGTGAAGCATTTAGACCCCTTCTCAGAATGTTTTTAAATGTACAAAATAAAATATGTAGGATTACAGAGGAAAAAATTGAAATAATAAAAAAATATTTTTTTAAAAAAATAGCATGAAGTTCAGAGACCCCAGGTACAGAGACTGCCTTGTTCTTCTGTTAATACCTTGATGTTTTGCACATAGTATATGCTTTCTTATTCATTCATTGAGGAAAGGCCATTAGACTTCGCAGTTAAGAGGTTATTGATAGCTTTGGAGAGAGCAGTTTCTGCTGAGTGATGAGGATAGAGACAGCTTAGCACAATGCTCTGAACACAGTAGCAAGGTACTTGATGTATTTATTGTAGGAGGGTTCCTCTGACAGAAACCCTTCTGTTCTATTCTTGCTATTCTATAGGTTTGGAATGTTGAAAGGGGATTTTTCCTTTCTTTCCTGGTATTGTTATTGTTCTCATCAATTTCGTTTTATAGGCAAGGTAAGGACAATGTTGTAGAATTCTCAAATTTTTTAGAGTCATCTTCCCTATATAGCATAAGGAAGATAAGCTGCATAATAGAACCTTAGAGTTGGAACTTGAAGGCCTTTTATCTAACCTGAACCCAATGAAGTATTCCCTTTTTAACATAGCAGTTAACTAGCCTTACAGCCTTTGTTTGAAGAACTCCAATGAAGTGGAACTAAGTACCCCGCCTGAGGCAACCTGTCCCTCTTTTGGATAGCTCTTGTGGTTCCCTGTAACCTGTAGGAACAAATATAAAATCTCTGGCATCAAAGTCCTTCATGGTCTCCTTCCCTCCACTTTTCCAGTGTCTTAGACACCCCCCCAACATATTCTTAGATCCAGTGACAGTGGCATCCTTGTTCTTTGAACAGAACTGCCTATCATTATAATCCTTTCTCTAGTCCAATCTAAACACGTTTTTTAAATTTACATAATTTTTTTTAATTAAATGTAAAATTTTTTTACTATTTAAAAAAGTTTGAGGGTTCCATATTCTTTTCTTCCCTCTCTCCCCTCCTCCTTCCTTGAGTAGACAAGCAGTGTGATATTGATGTGTAGTCATGGAAAACATTTCCATATTAGCCATGTTATGAAAGAAAACAAACCAAAAAAAATCCAAGAATAATAAAGGAAGTTAAAGTATTCTTCAATATGCAGTCAGACTCCCTCAGATAAGAAGGCAGATAGCATTTTTCCTAAGTTATTTGGAATTGTCTTAGATCATTACGATGCTGAGAATACCTAAGTTCTTCACCATTGACAGTTGTACAGTATTGCTGTTACTATGTCCGTTGTTCTGGTTCCATTCACTTCACTTTGCATCAGTTCATCTTAGTCTTCCCAGGGTTTTCCGAAATCATCCCGCTCATCATCTCTTAAGGCACAATTGCATTCCACTACAGTCATATAGCATACCTTGGTCAGCCAGTCCCCAGTTAGGCATCTCCTTGATTTCCAATTTTTTGCCAGTACAAAAAAAGAGATGTTATAAATATTTTTGTACATATAGGTCCTTTTTCTTTTTCTTCTCTTTGGGGCATAAATCTAATAGTGATATTGTTGGGTCAGAGTATACACAGTTTTATATCCTTTTATATATGGCTTTGGACATAACTCTAAATTGCTCTGCAGAATGAAAGATCACAATAGTTTACAACTCTTCTGGCAATGTGTAAGTGTCCCTGTTTTTCCACATCCCCTCCAACGTTTGTCATTTTCTTTTTCTGTCATATTGGTCAGTCTCATAGGTATGAGGTCTAACCAAGTAATTTTCAGCTTGTTTAACCAGTTTTCACGTCACTTTTTTTTGCTTTTCTTTCATTAATCCTTCAGTGAAGACTTAGACAATTTTTTTAGATTTTTGCTTCTATTTTAAAATGGGGACATGATACTTTGTGGGAATGACTTGGTCCATGCCTTTTTCCCATGTGAAGATTGCTGAGAATTAACCTGTTGTTTTAATATGACTTCTATTATGTCCCATTAATATCTTGAGGGGAAGCATAAGAGTGGATAGAGAGCTAGCCTTGGAACTGGGAAGACCTGGATTTCAGTCGTGCATCTGACATGCTGGCTGTGTGAACCTGGGCAAGTGTTCTAGGCTACTCTTTGAGATTATAATTCTCAGGAGAGGCTGACATGCATTAGTAGAAGGAATTTACTTAGGAGTTCTCTGTATCAAGTAAATCATGGAGGTAATCTATATTATCATCATAGGTTTTTTTTGTTTTGTTTTTTAGCAGTTCTATACTGCAGTCAGTCCACTCAGCTACTTTCCATCATAGATACCTGGGTAGTTTGTTTTTTGCTAAATGTACTTTTTATGTTTGTGTGTGTGTGTATGCATATGTCCCTTTTTCTGCCCACATATGAGAGTGATTATCCTTGGAATCCTTTGAGTAGAAGGTTAACAACTTGTTGGGATGCACCGGGTTGGGGTTCAGAGAGGTTTGCTGCTCAGACATAAGTTGGACCAGATGCTTTCTACATTCCCTTTTCACTTCTGAGATTCTTGCGTCTTCTGTACTTCTTTAGGAAAACTAGTGGGGCAGCTAGGTGGTGCAGTGGATAGAGCACCAGTGCAGGAGTCAGGAGGATCTGAATTCAAGTCTCACCTCAGACACTTGACACTCACTAGCTGTGTGACCTTGGGCAAGTCACTTAACCCCAATTACCTCATCTTGGGTCATCTCCAGTCATCCTGATGCATATCTGGTCACTGGATTCACATGGCTCTGGAGAAGTGAGGCTGGTGACCTGCACAGCCCTCCCTCACTCAAAACAAAATCAAGTGAAAGTCATATCATTATTTCTCTGGTGGCATGGTGTTTGGGAACAAGGACGAACACAGAAAGACTAGTTCTTTTTTTTTTGTTGTTTTTCATCAATGGTTATTAAGTTTATTATTTTTTTTTAAATTTTTTTCCTATTTATTTATTTAATTTTTTACATTCATTTTCACAAATTTTTGGGTTCCCAGTTTTCTCCCCTTTTATCCCCTCCCCCCACCCCAATACCCCAAGCAATCTAATTTTCCCTATCTCCAATCTGCCCTCTCTTCTCTCATCCCTCCCTTCTCTTGTCCCCATCTTCTCTTTTGTCCTGTAGGGCCAGATGACTTTCTATTACCCATTAACTGTATTTCTTATTTCCTAGTAGCAAGAACAATACTCAACAGTTGCTCCTAAAACTTTAAGTTCCAAATTCTCCCCATCCCTCCCTCCCCACCCATTCCCTTTGGGAAGGCAGGCAATTCAATATAGGCCCTATCTGTGTAGTTTTGCAAATGACTTCCCTGATAGTCGTGTTGTGTAAGACTAACTGGATTACCATCCCTCCCAACCTGCCCCTCATTGTTTCTCTTCTGTCTCTTGATCCTGTCCCTCCCCAAGTGTTGACTTCAAATTGTTCCCTCCTCCCTTTGCCTTCCCCCCCATCATCCCCTCCCTTGCAATATCTCCTTCTCCCCCACTTTCTTATACTGTAAGATAGGTTTTCATACCAAAATGAGTGTGCATTTCACTCCTTCGTTTAGTCAAATGTGATGAGGGTAAACTTCTTGGTTTTTTTTTTTTTTCTCAGCTCTCCTCTTTTTCCCTCCACTAAGAAAAACTCCTACCTGCCTCTTAAATGACATATAGTTACCCCCTTCCCTTTCCCTCTCTTTCCTCCCCCTACATTTCTCTCTCACCATTTACCTTAATTTCTTTTAAGGTATGGTCTCATCCTATTCAGTTCAATCTGTGCTCTCTATCTCTGTATGTGTGTGCATGTGTGTATGTGTGTGCATGCGTGTACATGTGTATGTGTGGTCCCACCAACTACCCAGATACTGAAAAGTTTTAAGAGTTAGAAATATTGTCTTTCCCTGTATGAATATAAACAGTTCACTTCTGGTAAGTCCCTTAAGACTTCTCTTTGCTGTTTCCTTTTTCATGCTTCTTCTCATTCTTGTGTTTGAAAGTCAGATTTTCTTTTCAGCTCTGGTTTTTTCATTAAGAATGATTAAAAGTCCTCTGTTTCATTGAAAGACCATATTTTCCCTTGAAGTATTATACTCAGTTTAGCTGGGTAGGTGATTCTTGGTTTGAGTCCTAGTTCCTTTGCCTTCTGGAATATCCTATTCCACGCCCTTCGATCTCTTAATGTAGAAGCTGCTAGATCTTGGGTTATCCTGATTGTATTTCCACAGTACTGGAATTGTTTCTTTCTAGCTGCTTGCAAGATTTTTTTCTTGAGCTGGGAGTTCTGGAATTTGGCCACAATGTTCCTAGGAGTTTCTCTTTTTGGATCTCTTTCAGGTGGTGATCGATGGATTCTTTCAATACTTATTTTGCCCTCTGGTTCTAGAATCTCAGGGCAGTTTTCCTTGATAATTTCATGGAAGATGATGTCTAGGCTCTTTTTTTGATCATGAGTTTCAGGTAGTCCCATAATTTTTAAATTGTCTCTCCTGGATCTATTTTCCAGGTCAGTTGTTTTTCCCATGAGATATTTCACATTCTCTTCCATTTTTTCATTCTTTTGGTTTTGCTTGGTGATTTCTTGGTTTCTCGTAAAGTCATTAGACTCCATCTGTTCCATTCTAATTTTGAGAGAACTATTAAATTCAGTGAGCTTTTGAGCCTCTTTTTCCATTTGGCTCATTCTGCTTTTGAAAGCATTCTTCTCCTCATTGCCTTTTTGAACCTCCTTTTGCCAATTGAGTGAGCCTATTTTTCAAGGAGTTAATTTCCTCAGCATTTTTTTGGGTCTCCTTTACCAAGGTATTGACCCGATTTTCATACTTTTCTTGTATCTCTCTCATTTCTCTTCCCAGTTTTTCCTCCACCTGTCTAACTTGCTTTTCAAAATCCTTTTTGAGCTGTTCCAGGGCCTGAGCCCACCCTCCACCCCCCTGGGGTGTCTGGGGTACTGAGGCCCCGCCCTCCACGTCTTTCCCTGATGGCAAGGATACGTCCTCGTCATCAGATCTGAAGGTCGGGATCATTTGCATTTGTTGGAAAAAACTCTCTATAGTCTTATTTTTCTTCCCTTTTCTAGGCATTTTCCCAGCCAGTTACTTGACTTCTGAGATTCCTTTCCACCCCCGCCTGGATCCGCCCAGCTAGTGCTTGGCCTCTGAGATTTAAATGGGCTTTCCTCCTGCTGGCTGTCAATCAGTGAGCTTTAGTTCAGGTGCTGGGGTGGGGGCAGGGCCGCCTCCCAGGTTCCGATCCCTCAGGGGCTTTATGCAGAGACTTTCAGGAATGGAGCAGGTGGGGGCGGGGTGGGGGGCCGCCTCCCAATCTCAGTTCCCTTGGGGGCTTTGAGCAGAAGCCTTCAGTAATAGAGCGGGGTGGGGGCAGGGCCGTCTCCCAGGCTCAGCTCCGTCAGGTTTTATTTTATGCGGGAATCTTCCGTAATGAAGATCCTGCCTGCTGTTGGGGGATTTCTGAGTCCTGGGCCGCTGCCGCCTGAGCCGCCGCCCACACCTCTGCCTCCGCTGCTTCCTGCCCCCCGTCTCTGCTGCCGCAGCTTCCTCCCAAGGGGGCCCGAGTCACGGAGACGCCCTGCTCCCCCTCTCCTCCATCCTGGCCTTCTCTCTCACTGACCTGTAGCTTCTGTGGGCGGAGGGACTTTCCCGGCTTCCGGAGCTTCCGTCTCTGAAGCCTGCTCGGATCAGCTTCTCTGGGGCCGCGGCGGCAGCGCTGGGGATGGGGTCCACTTTCCGGGGCGCGCCGGACCCTGGGGACGGGTCTCCAGGGCTCCCTAGAACGGAAATCTCTTCCACTCTGCTTCTGCACACCTTGTATTGACCCAGAAGTTATGGGGGACTCTTTTTACATTAATTCTATGGGCTGTGGTTTCCGAGCTCGTAAATGTGAGCCCTTCTACTCCGCCATCTTGGCTCCGCCCCCGAGACTAGTTCTTTTAATCCAATGTTTTCAACCTTGTGATGGAGATTAAGTGGCAGAGTTTTATGTAGTGGTTATTTGCAGGGCAACAGCTCGCCTTCTCCCTTCACTCTCATTGCTGATCCTGTCCCCCCTTCCTCTAGCCCCTTCAGGCATAAAGGTGCTGTGAAAACATTTTCCGATGCTACCTGAGCGAATGCTTCCTTTATGATTCCTTCCTCTTGCCCCACTACCAAGCACCTGGCATTTAATCAAGCCAGAGGCTTTTGGTAAGCAAATATAGCTCTTTTCCACACAAAGGTTATGAGGGAATCTTTTTCTCAATTGTTATGTCATTGTTCCCCCTATTCTCTCCCCTTTTGTTTTTTCTTTCATAGTAGTAGCCAACCTTGCTTATCAGTAAAACTGAGTATATTCCTGTGGATATAGTTAAATAGAAATTTGTAAAATTTGTATTCTAGGTCAGCACTGTTAACTCCAGAAGTGAAACCTGGAAATGATGAGAGGCTGTCAAAGAAAAAAGGCAACAAAGTAAGTATTTTAAAATTATGGACATATTCTTTTACAGTTACAATCTATCAGACATGACTTTAATTCTTGAAAGATATAATAGATGTTATTTGTGTGGTACTTTATTTTTTGGGATGTTTAGATATGCGGAGTATCCCAAAAGCTTTAGTGCCATTTTAAATTTTAATCTTTTAATAGCTTAAAATCTCACTGAGACTTTTGTTCTATTTACAAATTCATAGAGTTGAAAGTTAACAGAGAAGCCAGGAACTTCCAAGACCCCTAATGTCTGATTACTCACCTAATGATACCTTTGGTTCCATATCATTCCTAGAGTATAAGCAACTGCTTCATTTTCAGTGAGATTAGTTCATTCCTCTTCTGGAAGAGCCTCCTGTTTCTTACTTAGGCTGCAGTGTTCAGTGATCCTTCCATTTCCTCTGTGTGACGTAGTCTTCAGACACAGGTCAGGCTTCTTTGTTCAGTTCATATCCTCTTTTTTGTTTTTACTTTGTTTTAAAGAGCACTTCATTCTCACTGATGATTTAGAGGATGGAGAGGTACTCTTCAGACTCCTTTAGTTCTCCTTTCTAAAAGGTAGACCATCCTTCACTTTAACCAGACTTAAAGAGTCATTTGGCTAAGGCAGAAATATGAACATTACACAAGGAAGGTTATTGCGATATTCCCTCTTTACTCAGTATTTCCTGGAATTGAGAGTTATAGTTTTGGATTTTAGTTTTCAGAGAACTGTTATTGGCAAGCTACCTGTGATTCCAGACCTGGAGCCTTCATTTTCCTCTTCACTAGCATTTTTAAAATAATTTGTTGTTCTATACTTCGTAGAATATCACTTCTGTACTTGAACAACAGTATCATTCATCCCCATCTCCTTCCTCCAGTTTCTCACAATTTAAAAATTTTTGTCAAATAAGTTTATTAAAGCAGAACAGATTTACACATTTTCTCAGTATGAAAATGTATATCATTCTGTACCTCATATCCATAACTCTCTCTTACGAAGCAGGTAGCTTACTTAATTACTGCCTCTCAGAAGTTGTGATTGGTTATTGCATTTATCTGTATTTTTAAATCTTTCAAAAAATTTTTTTACAGTTGCAGACATTATTTAAGTTGTTCTCTCAGTTCCACTCACTTAACACTCAGTGTATCAGTTCATGCAAGTCTTCCCAGGATTCTCTGAATCTATCATGGCACAGTAATATTCCATTACTTTCATATACCATAATTTTTTCAGTCATTCCCCAGTTTATGGACACCTCTTTTATTTTCCAGTTTCTTGCTACAACAAAAAGTGCTACCTGAAGTATTTTTGTACATATGTATCTTTTTTCTTTTTCTTTTTTTTTAAGGGAGGGGGCATGTATAAGCCTAGTAGTGCTATCACTGTGTCAAAGAGTATATATAATTTAGTGACTTTTGTAGTGTGGTTTAAAATTGGTTCCCAGAATGTTTGGCTTATGTCATGGTTTTACTCACAACTACATTGATGTGTCCATCTTCCCATAAGCCCTAAAACAATTTTAATTTTCCTTTTTTATCATCCTTGTCAATCTGATGGATATGCAGTAGAACCTCAGAGTTATATTCATTTGCATTTCTGTTGTTATTAATGATTTGTAGTATTATTTATGTCCTTTTCTGTTGTTAATAGACTGCATCTTCTTTTGAGACCTATTTTTCCTGTCCTTTGACCATTTGTCTATTGGGGAATGACTCTTGTTCATATATATTTAAATCGGTTCTCTATATAACTTTGATATCAAACCTTTACCAGAGAAACTGGTAAAGATTTTTTTCTGAGATAACTATGTCCCTTCTAATTTTACCTACATTGATTTTATTTGTGCAGAAGCTTCTTATTATGTGATCAAAACTGTCCATTTTATCATCTGTAATTTATCCCTTGTTTGGTAAAGGTTTCTTCTCTTAGCCATAGTTTGGAAAGGTATTGCCTCTGCTAGATGTTATCTTTTATGCCCAGTATCCATTTGGAGTTTATTGTGTTATGGTGTGAGATGTTGGTCTGATCCTAATTGGAGTCGTACTGCTTTCTAGTTTTCCTAACAGTTTTTGTTGAGTAGTGAATCTTTGCCCCAGTAGTGAGGATCTTGGGGTCAATCAGAGACTGTGTTACTTTGTTTATTTACTTCTATATCTTGCATACCTAATCTATTCCGCTGATCAACTTTTCCATTTCTTAACCAGTACCAAATAATGTTGATAACTGGTGTTAGTATAGTTTGATAAAAGATACTGCTAGGCCCCCTTCTCACTTCTTTTCATTATTTCCCTTGAGATTCAAAATCTTTTATCACTTCAGATGAATTGCTATTATTTTTCCTGCCTCTAAAAAGTAATCCTTTGGTAGTTTAATTGATACGGAACTGAATAAATTAATTTAGGTTGTCGTGTTTTTATTATATTGTCTTGGCCGAAGTTATGAAAAATTAATATTTCTCTGATTATTCAGGTAGATTTCTGTTTCTGTAAAGAGTATTTTGTGGTTGTATTCTTTTGTACTCATTCATGACTGTGTCTGTCTTGGTAAGTAGATTGCCAAATAATTTATACATTCTGTAGTTATTTTGAGTGAAATCTCTTTTTGCCTCTCATCCTGCTAAGTTTTGTTGATGATATATAAAAAGCAAGTGATTTATGTGGATTTATTTTATATCCTGCTCATTTTTAAAGTTACCATTTCAATTAATTTTTAGTTAACTTTAGGATTCTCTAGATGAAATTATATAATCTACAGAGTTTGACTATTTTGTGTCTTTTTTGTTTATGCTCATTCTATTTCTTCTTTTTATTTCTAGCACATAGCTAATAATAATAACGGTCATAATGGACATCCTACTCACATTTCTTACTGAAAAGGCTTCTAAAAGTACTCCTTTTGTGTACAGTGTTGGTCCTTGGTTTGAGGTAGAATCCCTTCACCATATGAAGTTGGCTCATTTATTCCTGTGTTTTTTAAATGTTTGTTGTTTAACAGAAAGGGACATGGAGTATGTATTAGGGATGTTTGTCTGTTATTTTCCATTTCTTTGATTTCTAGCCTCCAAATTTAGGTTATCACTATTAGAATTGTATCATTGAAGAAGTCTGGCAGGATCTCTTCTCTTTTTATAATTTATGTAATGTTTGAATTGTTTTTTGTTGGAATTCATTTGTAAAATCATCTCTTTCTATGCATAGTTTTTGGGAAAGGATGTTTTTTTTTTGTTTGTACAATTTATTTTGTCTGAAATTTATTTAAATTCTGTATTGTTAGGTATTTTATATTTTTATAAGTATTTCATCTAAGTTATTAATTTTGTTGGCATATAATTTGGGCAAAATAATTTCTAAAAACTTCCTTCTTAATGTATTATGAATTTTCCTTTTTCATTTTTGAAACTTGGAATTTATTTTTCCTTTTTAAAAATGAGATTAGCTGTTTAGGAAAAAAATCTTATTTAGAACTTAAATAGTTCATTTCAGTTTTGTCAATCTTTTTGATTTTAGAGTTCTGTTTTGGTACATAGTTGAGTTTTTTATTGTTGCTTTTCTAGGTTTTTTTTTAAAGTTGATTACCCATGTCATTGATCTGTTCTTTCTCTCTTCTATTAATAAATCTCTTTAGAGATAAAAATTTTCCCCTTAGTATTGTGGGAAATAAAGAAATTCTGTTTCCACAGGATTAAATCTCCTCCCAGCTTTGAGTGATGGCAGAATGAAAGTCAAAGGTGACTGGTTCTTATCAGAGAACAGAACCAGGCTTCTGATCAGGAAAAGTGTTAGAAGCTTGTGTGCATACTTAACGAGCAGTTTGAGGGAGCACCTATCAGGGAGGAGAACACGAAGTGGGAGCTTCTAAAGTATCTATTGGGACTTCGTTGGCATCTAGCCAATGAGAGCAGGGAGGGAAATTTGAATTGGGAGCAATATAGAAAGTGTTACATTTGTCTGAGCAAGTGTGCTGTCCATTCAAGAGGGACCCATTCACCAGGAATGTAGAATAATTGGCTAAAATAAAATGAGGGCTTTTCTGGCTTGACAACAAGTATTGTCCTTTGTTTAGAGTGACATATTTCTCACAGTATTATTTTGGGTGCTTCCTGAAAGTTTGGTTATGTGGTTTCCTTGCTGTCATTTTTCTTCATGAAATTATCTATTGTTTCTACGATTTATTCTCTTAGCTTTCAGTTAACTTTTATTCTTTTCTTTAAAGGTCTTTTATTGAATAAAGTTTTGTTGCATTGTAAAAGATTTGTTTACTATTTTTGCTTCTCTGTCTTGGAAGGTTTTTGTGCCCTAATTAGTACATATTCATTTTTTGTACAGGTTCTGTGCATAGCTGAGAAGTATTTGTTCCTCTCCATTTCAATTCAATGATCACAAAAGATCTATCATATCTAACTTTTCTGAAATGCTACTTAGATCATTATCTTCTTTCTTGTTCTCCTTTTTGTTAAACTTTTCTAGGTCTGAAAGAAATAGATAAGCCCCCAATTATTATAGTTTCATTGTCTATTTCTCCTGTAAATCTGTCAACTTTTTCTTTAAGTATTTAAATTCTATCTCATTTGACATATGTGTGTGTGTGTGTGTGTATGTGTGTGTAGGGTAGTATTGGTATTAATATATTGTCTGTGGTGCCTTTAAACATAAGGTAGTTTTCCTGGTTGTTTCTTTCAGTCGTGTTTGTTTTTACTATTGCCTTGTCTGAGATAATGAATGCTACCCCTGATTTTTTGAGTTCACCTCAATCAAAGGTATTTAGTGTCTACTATGTAAGGAAGGCATTGTGCTTAGGAGATACAAAAGCAATGAATAAAGCAATGTCCACTTGAGAGGTACTTGCATTACAATGGGGGAGACACAAGTATATGTAAATGTGTACAGAATAAATAAAAATGATAAGAATATAAATAAATGTGAAGAGAATAGAAAATAAGCACAAAGAATAAATACAAATAAAAACAAAGTTCTTAACTACAATATAGTTTGAGATGGAGAGAGCACTGATAGTAGGCATCTGTGGTGGATGAACAAGAGAGTATCTAGGCTGAAAGAAGCAAGCACAGTTTGACTCTTAGGATATTAATATGAGAGATGGTCCTGTGAGTAGAGATGGATTTGAGAGTTCTAACGGAAGTAGAAATGACAAAGCTCAAAGCTTGGCAATTAATTACAGTGAGGGTAAAGGAAAAGGAAGCAGGGGTACTTCAGCATAATCAGTGGATCTGTGACCTCATCAATTTAAGTACTCCTTATATTTGTGTTTGTTGCATCCTACCATGAGTGTGTCATATTTCAGAGTAGGCAGTTTATTTGGGAGTAGTTCATTTTCCAGTTATACCATGTTTCAGTGATCTGTTTTATGAGTAGTTCTTTATTGTTAATATGCTAAATAAAGTCTACTTATACCTTGTGTGCATTTCTCTTTTGCCTTTGAGGACCAATAATTTTAATTATTATATTACCTCCAAGAACAAATATAAAATCTTCTGGCTTTTAAAACCCTCCATAACCTGGCCCACTGCTTCCTTTCCAGTTCTTTTACACCTTATTTCTCCCTCCACATGGCAGCTAGGTGTTACAGTAAATAGGGCTCTGGGTTTAGAGTCAGAAAGACTCATCTTCCTGAGTTTAAATATAGCTTCATACACTTGCTAGCTGTGTGACCTTGGGCAAATTACTTGTAACCCTGTTTGCCACAGCTTCCTCATCTGGAAAATGAGCTGGCAATGACAAACCATTCTAGTATCTTTTCTTGGAAAAACCCAAAATGAGATCATGAAGAGTTAGGCACAACTGAAACAACTGAACCACAGTCCCTTCAGATACACTACAGTCCATTAACACGGACTTCTTTTCATTCTTGAGCGAGACATTTCATCTGACTCTCGGCATTTTCACTGGCTATCCTCATGCTTGAAATTGTGTTCCAGCTTCCCAAGATTCCTTCAAGTCTCAATTAAAATCCTGTCTTGTGCAAATAGCCTTTCCCTAATCTTAGTGCTTTTCCTCTGAAATTATCTCACACATATTGTTTGTACATAGATTTTTTATCTTTCGTCTCCTTGTGAGCTCCTTGACAGCAAGTGACACTGTTTTGATCTTTCTTGATATCCCCAGCACTTAGCACAGGGCCTGGCAGTGAGTTGGCACTTAATAAAGACTTATTGACTTAGTTTGACCTTTTTTTTTAAATTGTAGTCTCTGCCATATAGCATCAATTAAAGGATATTGGTGTTTAAACAAAAGTTTAAGAAAGAAACTTGGAGACATTAAAAGCTTTGCACAATTTCCCATATTCATACTATCCTGAGCTCTCCTTTCTGTTTAGTTCTAGGATCAGTTTATATGCATCTACAGCATGTATACAGATTATGCTGTATATTAGTGACATTCACTGACGTTAGTGATGGTTCATTGCAGTGAGTGTCCATTCAATATAGCATCTCAGTTGTTTTTTCCTGTGTGGATACTTAAACCAAACTCTTGCAAACAGAAGAATCTGAAAGTCTTCCGTTTGGTGCTGGATATTCCCTATGACAGTGACAGATACTTTTGGCAAGCGTACATCTCTCTCTGTTCTGTGCCCAGCTTCATAGTGCTATAGCAGGGGATTTGGGGGCAGTAAGGCCTATGTTTGAGCCTTTCCTCAGATTCTGATTAGCTGTATGTTCCAGGACAAGTCACTTAAACTCTCTCAGCCTTTTGCCTTCCCTGTAAAAATAGGGGTAATGACACCTATATCATACAGCTGTTGTGAGGATCAGATGAAATGATACATGTAAATTCTTTGAAAACCTAAAAGTGTTATTTAAATTTTATTACTGTTAATTGTTCTTACCACATGAAATGCTTATGATCAGCAGACAGTGGATAGAGTAGTTTGTGTCTTTCAGTCTCTCATACAACTGCAAAGATGGCTGCTGTTTAAGATCACTTACAGATGTCTGTTTCTTTCTCACCATAATCAAGGACATTTTTTATATATATACTCTTTAAAATTATTCTCTTTAAAATTTTGATGAAATGAAGAAGTAGGTATGTGGGTAAAAAGTTTCATTGATAGCTTTTTTGGGTAGTAACAATGTGTCATTTTTCTGACATTTGAGATCCTTTCTTCAGATAGCTTGAGAAATCAGTCCCTTAATGCCCTTAAAATTGTATTGCTGTCAGAACCTGCCTGTGTATAGATTTTTTTTTTACCAAAGCTTTTGTTAAGTGTCTCATACCATTTGTGTGGAGAAGATGGTGAGATAAGGACTAAGCATTAATATATTTGCACAGATACATCTGCTTAGATGGCCAGACTCCAGAAATAGTCAATAGTTTCAAAGTCAGCTTGGCAAGAAGTTTACAGTGGGGTACCCCAGGCATCTATACTTGACTGTGTGCTGTTTGTCATTGTTATCAATGACTTGCATGAAGATAAAGCTGTTATGGTCATCAGATTTGCAGATGATACAGAGTTGGAAGAGGATAGCTAACAATGAGTGATAAAATCAGGATTCAAAAAGATCTTTTATCAGACTAGCATTGGGCTGGATTTAATAAGATCAAATTGGAATAAATATGTAGGTACAAAAAAACAGTTTCACAAGTACAAGTTAGGGAAGGAATGGTTAGACAGTAGAAAAGATGTGGGGGTTTTAGTAGATTGCAAGTTCAATAAAAATATGTTGGGGCAGCCAAAAAAAAAGCTAATGCCATGTCTTAGGATCTGCTGAGAGGTATAGCTTCCAAGAATATGGAGGTGATAGTCTCCACTGTACTTGGACTTTGTCAGACCTTACCTAGATTATTGTATTTAGTTACAGAAACCATAATTTAAGGAGAACATTGTTAAACTGGGAAGAGTACAGAGGAAGCAACCATAATGGTGAAGGGCCTTGAATCCATAATGTGTGAGGATTGGTTGAAGAAAATGGGGGTGTTTAGCCTAGAGAAGAGAAAACTCAAGGGGGAAATGGTAGGTGTGGAGGGCTGTCATGTGGAAGGAGAGATTAGGCTAGCTGTCTTTAACCTCAGAGGTCAGAACCAATGGGCAAAGATTGCAAAGAGGCCAATTTAGACTTCGTGTCTAAGGGGAGAGACCCACCTCTTCTCAAGACAGTCTATATTGTTAGGAAATGTTTTCATGGCACTGAATCTAAATTCACTAAAGTTACTGATTCTAGATAACTGTTGTGGTCTGTTTCATTTTTTAAAAATTGTCCCTACTGCTTCTTTCTCCAGCACGTACATACATGTAGACCATGACATGTAGACATGTGGTAGCTTCACTATCATCAATGAAGAAAATAATTTTTTAATTGAAATCTTGATAGATTTTTTCAATTTTTGTCTGTTTTCCTCTCATTTCATCCTTAAATGCTCTTGCGATGATCTAACTTAATTTGATCTCTCATCAAGCTTTCCATAAACTTGTGTTTTTCTGTAACCCATTAGTCACTTTTTTCATGAAGTGATATTGTTTATAAGCTTCCAACAGTTTTCCTTTAATATTTTACAAACATTTTATTCTGAACCATTGTTAACTTTGGATATCAGTTCTGTCCTCTTGGCAAGGGAATGAGAGATAGAGTGTTTGCTGACTGAAGCCATTTCTAGGCTCTTTGATCCTTTGATTGTATTTTACTTATATCAGTTTAATTTTTTTATGAAATGTTGATAATCTGTATCAAAATATGTTCTTAATTTACATAGTGCTTTAAAGTTTATAAAGCAGTATGGAGAGGAAGGAAGGAAGAGAGAAGGAAAAAAAGAACATCTAAGTGGTGTACTGGATACAGTGCTGCTGAGCCTGGAGTCAGGCAGACCAGAATTCAAACTTGGCTTCAGAAACTTACTAACTATTGTGGGATCCAAAATTATCCAGTCTACAAGAAAAACCACTGAGGCAGAGCTCCAGGTCTATAGTACTTTGTTAAAGGGTCTATGGTCCCCTGAAATGAAGTGGACATCAGATCTTCCTTATGATCTGAGATGCTTCCTTTCCCCAGGACCTTACTTTTTATGGGGTTAGATACCCAAATATGCAAAAGAGGCATGGTAAAATACAGACTCTCACAGTATTATTTTTTTAATTGAATTATTTTATTTGTTTTCAATGTTCGACAGTCACTTCCGTATATCTTATATTTTTTTTTCCACTTCCTCTCCCTCACTCCCTGCTCTCTCCCCAGTCCCTCCCTGAGATGGCATATAATCCCATATGGGTTCATACTTTCCTATTAAAGGCATGTTGCATAGAAGAATTAAAATGAATGGGAGAAACCATAACACAAAACATGATACAAAAGAAAATGGCCTGGTTCTATCTGTGATCCAATTCCATAGTTCTTTCTCTGGATGTGGAAAGCATTTTGCCTCGAGTCTGTTGGAAATTTTTTAAGTCCATGCATTTCAATGAAGTACTAAGTCTACCAGAAAAATTCCTCGCACGCCGTGATTGTTGCTGAGTACAAAGTTGTTCTGGTTCTGCTCCTTTCACTCAGCATCAGTTCATATAAGTCTTTCCAGGCTTCTCTGAAGTCTTCTCCTTCATCCTTTCTCATAGCACAATTGTGTCTTGTTACATTAATATGCCACAACTTGTTCGGTCATTCCCCAATTGATGGGCATCCCCTTGATTTCCAGTTTTTGACCACCACAAAGAGAGCTGCTATAAATATTTTTGTACATGTGGGATCCTTTCTCATTTTTATGATCTCTTTGGAATAGAGTCCCAGAAGCGATGTTGCTGGGTCAAAGGGTCACATTTTTGTAGCCCTTTGGACATAATCCAAATTGCTCTCCAGAATGGTTGGGTCAGCTCACAACTCCGCCAACAATGAATTAGTGTTCTAACTATCCCACATCTCCAACATTTATCTTCTTCCTGCTTTGTCATGTTAGCCAGTCTAAGTGTGATGTGGTACCAGAGTTGTTTTGATTTGCATCTCACTTATCAATAGTGATTTAGAGCATTTTTTCATATGATTATAGGTAACTTTAATTTCTTCCTTTGAAAATTCCCTGTTCATATCCTTTGACCATTTAATAATTGGGGAATGACTTGAATTCTTGTACATTTGACTGAATTCTCTATATATTTTAGAAATGAGGCCTTTATCACAGGTACTAGTTGCAAAAATTCTTTCCCAGTTTTCTGCTTCCCATCTAATCTTGGTTGCACTGGGTTTGTGCAAAAACTTTTCAATTTAATGTAATCAAAATTATCCATTTTTCTCTTCATAATGTTTTCTATCTTTTGTTGGGTCATAAATTTCTCCATTCTCCATAAATCTAACAAATACACTATTCCTTGCTTCCCTAATTTGTTTATAGTATCAATCTTTATACCTCGATCATGTATCCATTTGGACTTTATCCTTATGTACTTTGTCAGGCATTGGTGTATGCCCAGTGTCTGCCACACTGTTATTCAGTTTTCCCAGCAATTTTTGTCAAACAGTGAGTTCTTATCCCAGAAGCTGAGTTCCTTGAGTTTATCAAACAGCAGATTGTTATATTCATTAACTACTGTGTCTTGAGTACCTAACCTTATTCCACTGGTCTACCCCTCTGTTTCTTAGCCAGTACCAAGTGGTTTTGATGATTGCTGCTTTATAATATAATTTGAGATCTTGTAGGACTAGACCACTTTCCCTAGCATTTCTTTTCATTAGTTCCCTTGATATTCTGGACCTTTTGTTCTTCCAGATAAATTTTGATAATATTATTTCTAGCTCTAGAAAATAATTATCTGGCAGTTTGATTGGTATGGCACTGAATAAGTAAATTAATTTAGGTATGTCATTTTTATTATTTTAGCTCTGCCTACCCACAAGCATGTTTTTCCACTTACTTAGATCTGACGTTATTTGTACAAAAAGTATTTTGTAATTGTGTTCATATAGTCCCTGGGTTTGTTTTGGCAGGTAGACTCCCAGATATTTTAAAGTATCTACTGTAGCTTTAAACAGGATTTCTCTTTCTGTCTCTTGTTATTGGGCTTTGTTAGTAATATATAGAAATGCAGATGATTTATCTAGGTTTGTTTTGTAACCTGCAACTTTGTCAAAGTTGTTTATTATTTCAAGTAGTTTTTTACTTGATTTTCTGGGACTCTCTAAGTATATCATCATATCATCTGCAAAGAGTGATAACTTAGTTTCTTCTGTGTTTATTCTAATTCCTTTGATTTGTTTTTCTTCTCTTATTGCTACAGCTAGCATTTTTAATACCATATTGAATAACAGTGGTGATAATGGACATCCTTGTTTCACCTCTGATCTTATTGGAAATGCATCTAGCTTGTCCCCATTGCATATAATGCTTACTGGATGGTTTTAGGTGGATACTGCTTATTATTTTATGGAAAGTTCCATTTATTCCTACGTTCTCCAGTGTTTTCAATAGGAATGGGTGTTGTATTTTGTCAAAAGCTTTTTCTGCATCTATTGGTTTCTCTTAGTTTTGTTGCTGATATGATCAATAATGCTAATAGTTTTTCTAGTATTGAACCAGCCCTGCATTTTTGGTATGAAACCTACCTGATCATAATGTATTAGTCTCATGATAAGTTGCTGTATTCTTTTTGATAGTATCTTATTTAAAATTTTTGCATCTATATTCATTAGAGAAATTGGTCTATAATTTTTCTTTCTCTGTTTTGACTCTTTCTACTTTAGGTATCAGAACCATATTTGTATCATAAAAAGAATTTGGTAGGACTCCTTCTTCCTCAGTTTTCCCAACTGGTCTGTATAGTATTGGAATTAACTGTTCTTTAAATGTTTGATAGAATTCACTTGTAAATCCATCTGGCCCTGGAGATGTTTTCCTAGGGAGTTCATTGATGGCTCGTTCAATTTCCTTTTCTGAGATAGGGTTATTTAAGTACTCAACTTATTCTTCTGTTAATCTGGGCAATTTATATTTTTTTAAATAATTATCCATCTCATTTAGATTGTTAAATTTATGGGCATATAGTTGGGCAAAGTAATTTCTAATTATTGTTTTAATTTCCTCCTCATTGGAGGTTAGTTCACCCTTTTCATTTTTATATTGGTAATTTGATTTTCTTCTTTCTTTTTTTTAAATCAAATTGACCAAAGGTTTATTAATTTCACTGGTTTTTTCGTAAAACTGACTCTTTGTATTATTTGTTAGTTCAGTAGTTTTTTTTAATTTCAATTTTATTAATCTTTGGTTTTCAGATTTCTAATTTGATATTTACTTGGGAATTTTCAGTTTGTTCTTTTTCTAGCTTTTTCAGCTGCATGTCCAATTCATTGATCTCCTCTTTCTTTATTTTATTCATGTAGGCCTTCAAAAATGTAAAACTTCCCCTCACAACTGCTTTTGCAGTATCCCATAAGATTTGGTAGGTTATCTCACTGTTGTCATTCTCTTGAAAGAATGATTGTTTCTATAGTTTGTTGTTGAACCCACTCATTCTTTTGGATTAGATTGTTTAGTTTCCTATTAGTTTTTAGTTTATATTTCCATGGCCTTTGATTACATATAATTTTTATTGCATTATGATCTGAGAAGGATGCATTGACTATCTTTGCCTTTCTGCACTGTATGGTGAGGTTTTTATGTCAATTTTTATATATGTGCCAGGTACCGCTGAGAAAAAGGTATATTCCTTTCTATCCCCATTCAGTTTTCTCCAGAGATCTATTGTATCTACCTTATCCAGAGTTTTTATTAACCTCCTTAACTTCTTTTGTGTTTATTTAGAGGTTAGATTTATCAAGTTCAGAGACAGGGAGGTTGAAGTCCTCCACTAGTATAGTTTTGCTGTCTATTTCTTCCTGTAATTCCCTTAACTTCTCCTCTAAGAATTTGCTCCACTTGGAGCATATATGTTTAGTAATGATATTGCTTCATTGTCTATGGTGCCTTTTAGCAGGATATAGTTTCCTTCCTTATCTCTTTTGATTAGATCTATTTCTGCTTTTGCTTGGTCTGAGATTATGATTGCTACCCCTGCTTTTTTTACATCAGCTGAAGCACAAAATATTCTGCTCCAACCTTTTACCTTTACCCTGTGTGTATGTCCCCATTTCAGATGTGTTTCTTGTAAACAACATATTGTTGGATTATGATTTTTTAATCCATTCTGCTACCTGTCTCCGTTTTATGGGGGAGTTCATCCCATTCACATTCAGTTATGATTACTATCTGTGTCTTTCCCTCCATCACCCTTCCCTTTGTTTATGCATTTACTTCTCCCTTCTCCTCCATAATAGAGTTTTAATTTTTGACCACTGCCTCCCTCAATCTTCCCTCCCTTCTTTCCGCCCCTCTCCCTTTTAATCCCCTTTTGCCTTACTACTGCTTCTCTCCCTTTTAGCCTTCCCTCCCTTTTCTTTCCCCCTTCCCCTCTTACTACCTATAGCACTAGTTGCATTTCTATACTTAACTGAGTTTGTTGTACCCTCTTTGAATTCAATCAGATGACAGTACCTCTCTTTCCCTCTACTGTAATATATTTTTGTGCCTCTTCCTGTGATGTAATTTATTTTTTTTTTCTGCTTCCTCCTTTTCACATCTCCATTACAATCCCTTTGCACCCTTAAATCACATTTGGTATCATCACATCATTTAATTTATACCCACTCCCTCTATGTATATCCCTTTTATATTTCAAAATAAATATGCAATTCTCAAGATTAGCAAGTATTATCTTCCCTTATAGGGATGTAAACAGTTTGCCCATATTGAGTAACAAAGTTTTTGTTTTCCCGTTTATCTTTTTATGCCTCTCTTGAGACCTGCGTTTGAGGATCGAATTTTCTATTGAGTTCTGGCCTTTTCATCAGTAAGGTCTGGAAATCCCTAATTTCGTTGAATGTCCATCTCCTTGCCTGAAATATTATGCTCAACTTTGCTGCGTAATTGATCCTTGGTTGTAGTCCCAGCTCCTTTGCCTTACAGAATATCGTATTCCAATTCCTTCAGTCTTTTAATATAGAAGCTGCAAGGTCCTGTGTGATCCTGACTGTAGGTCCTTGATATTTGAATTGTTTCTTTCTGGCTCCTGCGGTATTTTCTCCTTCACTTGAAAGTTTGGGAATTTGGCAACGGTTTTCCTTGGTGTTTTTAGTTTGGGATTTCTTTTGGGAAGTGAAAAGTAGATTCTTTTGATGACTGTTTTGCCCTCTGGATGTAGGACTTATGGGCAATTTTCCTTGATGATTTCTTGGATTATATTGTCCAGGCTCTTTTTTTCATCATGGCTTTCTGGTAGACCAATAATCCTTAAGTTTTCTCTCCTGTATCCATTTTCCAGGTCAGTTGTTTTTCCAGTTAGATATTTTACATTTTCTTCTATCTTTTCATTCTTTAGATTCTGTTTGACTGATTCTTGATGTCTCATAGATTAATTAGCTTCTACTTGCCTGATTGTAATTTTTATCAAATTGTTTTCTTCAGTTAACTTTTGCATCTCCTTTTCCACTTGGTCAACTATACTTTTAAGTTCTTCTGTGATTTCTTTTTTTATATTTTTAAAGTTATTGGTCAGTTTTTCTTGTATTTCTCTAATTTAGACTTTAAAATCCTTCCTGAACTCTTCCAAGAAGGCTTTTTGTGCCTCAGAACAGTTCATATTCCCTTCTGAAGTTTCAGATGGGAGTACAGTCAAAATGCTAACCTCTTTGGTATCTGTGTTTTGGTCCTTGTCCCCATAGAAAGATTCTGTGGTCTTTTCTGTTTTGCTTCTTACTCATGATAATCACCCTTTTCCAGACTTTTAAAGTAGATCTCTGTGTCTGGGGCATAGAGGGCTCTGTTCCACAGTTCTTGTGCCTAAAACTTGAGTCTTTGTGTGTTGTGGCCTCTGGTTCTTTCAGCTAGCTGGTGTTGGAAAGCAGAGGCCAGGTGAGGTCTTTTTGGGTTTCCCCACATTAAGTGTGAGGGAGGAGTGGTCTGGCCACAGGAGGTCTCCTCTGCTGAGCTAGAGTATAGGTAAGTTCAGCGGTTGAAGATCCTGTCTGTGCTTGTGTCTTCCTGATTTCCCTGGGGTGCTGAGGCATGCCTGGGGTCCTGGTGTGTTGGCTGTTGTTGGCTTCACCCCCCCTGGGGCTCAGGATCTTCTCCTGGTTTACTAAGGTGGGGCTGTCTGGAACAGCTCTGATCCTATACTAGTCCCCTTTAGCCAAAGCAAGAGGGACCCTTCTTAGTGATCTTCTTAGCCTCATGGGCTAAGAGACTGTTTACCCCTTCAGCTGCTCTCACTGTTCCAGGGTTTTTCCCAGGGAGATATTCTCTGGGCTTGTCAAGGTCAACAAAGGGAGGGAGATAGCATTACCATTAACTACACCATCTTGGCTTCCGGAACCAGACAGAATCTCACTGTATTAATTAAGGAACAAAGATAATATATTCAAAATTATTCAGAATGATTAATATTGAATTTATATTAGGATGCAAGGATGTTTCACTAGTGAGAATACTAGAAATATAAATCATACTAAACATACTAATAAAACATACTAATAATCATACTAATAACTAATTAATTACCAACATAATTAATACTAAGAAATATAATAAATCATACTAATGGGTTATATTAACAAATGTAGAAAAAGACTGACAAAAAACAATACTCATTTGTATTAAAACAAAAAAACATAGCAACAAAAATACCTTTTAAAAATACAACCAAAGTATACATCTAAAATGCATCAGCATGGATTGTCACAAGATGGGCACCTGCTCTGCTGACTAAGTGATCATAAGATGGTCACCTGCTCATGTTGGTGGTCTGAAGGTACAAAAATAAGTTGAGGGATTTTCCAAAGAATCAAGACATCCCACCCATGCTGAGTTTGGACGTGGAATTTGAGTAAAACAGGATGGAGATATCTTTGTCAGCATTCTTGTGGTTGTGCAAGTAAGCTTCATAACTGGTAAATGAGAGGAGAAAATTGGATTAAATTTTGAGGCCTAATATAAAGGCGTACTATAAGAACCTATCTTATCCAATTATCCCTATATGATCTATATAAAATATTAATAGGTGTTTATTCTTGTACTGTTGTTAGATGGCTGGCTAAATGCATATTACTAGATGAGTATATCCTTAATAATTGCTAATAATCATTACCCTTAATGGAATCACACTGAGTTGATTAATACTAATTGGAATGATATACTGGTTCAAGTGAATTATTTCACACACTGTGTGATCCTGGGCAAGTTTGCCTCAGTTTCCTCATCTGTAAAATGAGCTGGAGGAGGAAATGGCAAACCACTCTGGTATTTTTGTCAAGAAAATTCCCAAAGGGGTCACAAAGAACCAGACATGACTGAAACAACTGAGTAACAATTGTATAGTTTACAGTATGATAATATCAAGCTTCTTTCTTCCCTCCTTTTTTTCCGTTAACACAAGTCTATACTATGTTCATATTTTCCTTCTTAATTAGTTTTGATTGTCTTACGATCTGTCACATTTGTTAATACATAGCATACAATCATAGAATCATAATTTAGAGCTCAAAGGAACTCAAGAGTTTATCTTGTCCGGCTCCTTTATCTTGCAAATGAGACTGGGGCCTACAAAGGTTAAATGGCTTGCCCAAGGTCCCACAGATATTAAGAAGTGGAGGAGGGATTTGAACCCATATCCTCTGACTCCAGATATTTACTCTGTACCACAATGAATTTCTGATCACTTTCTGTAAATGTGTCATGCAGTGATTTTTATTATCTTATCTAGTTTTTCTACTATTTTGTTCAGATCTATAATTCTTTTCTTGTTTATTATTATGTTAAATTTGTCCATAGAATTTGACAATCAGAAAAAGCATTGATAACTTTGGAAGGAATAGTTTGAGTTGTGATATTAGTTAAGAGACAAATTGCAGAGTGTTGAGAAGCATGTAGGAAATGGAGAAAATTAATAGGTTTTTCTAGAAGTTTGGCAGTGAAAGGCAAAAGAAATAGCTTGAGGTGATTGTGGCCTAGTGAAGACTTTTTAAAGATAGGGAAGAATTGGAAATGCTTTTAGACAGGAGAGGAGGAACCAGTAGTAGATTAGGAATGTTGGAGGATAGAGAGGGGAGATAATCTTGAGGACAGTACCTAGAGAACTATAGAGAGGATGGAAGGTTGGCCTTGGTAAGGAAAAATGTAACTTCATCAGACACTGGAGTAAAAGAAGAGAATAGGAGAGGATTTTGAGGAGTATTGAAATGTAGAGAATGGGAAAAGGGCATTCACAGCAAATCTCTGTGTTCTCTGTGAAGTAGAAAGTAATATCCTTATCTGACGAGGAGATAGAATGTTGAAAGCTTGAAGAGAGAAGAAAAATTGTCCATCTTGTCATTTTCTCAGATATGTCTTCTTAATGCATTTCTGCCCTACTACTTCTTTCCTCTTCTGTTCCTTTTGAAGAGGCATACCTTTTTGAATTCATATGCCAATACCATCTCAACAACTCTTTGTGTATTCTGTGAGATCAGACTTGCTTCATTGGTTATTATACATATTTGATAGATAACACGGAGGCATGTGAGACCATGGGTTTTACTGTTGTCTTCTTGTGTAATGTCTGCTTGAATTATTGGTGCTCTCATTTGCTTGTATATTGTATCTGCTACCCTGTATGAAAGACACATATATAATCGTATTCTCCTGATCTTTCTGTCCTCAATTTAAAATAATCATCATCATACTTGCAAAATTATAGGCAAATTTATTATTTTTGCCATTCCTCATGAAGGATGCTTCATCAGTAACTTAATAATTGCTTGGCCAAGAGCCCTCCTTTGTGTATCAGGTACCCCATTTCCTTCTCTTCAGTTGTCAACAGTGAAGAAACTCACCTTCTACACAACATTCCCAGAAGTAGAACTTTTAGGAATAAAGAACCTGGTGGTCTTGCTGCTCTCTGCCACATCTGACAGCTGTGTTTTGTTTTGTGTGCTATGTTTTAGGAAGAGCATTGATAAGCTAAATACCGTCCAAAGGAAGGCAAGGAGAATAGTGAAGGAGCTTAGATTTGTGTCCAGTGAAGATCAGTTGAAGGAATTAAGGATGTTTCGTCTAGAGAAGTAAGACTTAGGGGGTACATTATAGTTTTATTTAAGTATCTGAAGGGTTATCACATAGGAGAAGGATAAGATTTATTCTCTTTGGCCCAGAGGGTGGAATTAGAAGCAAAGTATAGAAATTGTTAGGAGACAAATTTAGGTTTCATGTCAGGGAGATCTCTCTAAGATTTAGAGCTATGCAGGGACTGGCTTGTCTGAGAAGGTGATATGTTCCACTTCACTGGATGTCTTCAAGCAAACCCTGAATGACCATTTGGGTATATTATAGAAAGGCTTCTTTTTGAGGTTTGGATTGGACTAGATGACTTTATTGAAGTTTCTTCTAACTCAAATTCTGTGATTCTGTCATTTTTTTTTCTTTCTTGTATCCATTTGGTTTCCGGTTCTTAGTTGGATTTCTCTTATATTTCTCTTGTCTGACCCCTTTTCTTAATTTCAATGCCCATTTACTTAGTACATCTACTTTACTACCATCCTGAACTATTAAAATAGTCTCAGTGCATCTTCTTACATCCTCTCTCCTATTGCACATGTTCACCTGAAAATCATCCTTAAAGGTAGTCTCAAACTAACCTCACTTATGTATAGTTTCAATTATGTAACTTTAATACTCAGAATCCTTCAGTGTGGCTCACTATTGCCTACTGAGTAAAATTTAAATGCCTTGCTTTGGCATTTAAGATCCTACCCTGCCTTTCTAACCTTAATTTGACCTGTGCTGAATCATGTACTTAGACCTTTCAGGTGATCTTTGTGCTTTTGCTCACCTGATCCCCTATCCCTGGAAAGGTCTCGGAATTCCCGTCCTGCTTTGAAGGACACCTCAGATGCCCCTTTTGTTACAGATTCTTCCCTGATCTTCATAAGTAATACCCTTCTTTGGGTCTCATGTAGTGCTTTGTTTTGCACCTCTTTCATGTACTTATGCTATAATATTGAGTATTTAAAATTATTTATGTTGGTGCCTTTTTACGCTGCTATATTGTAAGCTCCATGAGGAAAAAGGTCTTTTCTAACCTTATATCAGTCCCAGTGCCTAGCACAGTGTATTGCCTGCATTAGGTACTTAAATGATTGTGGATTTGAATTGAGCGCTTAAAAATGTCTTAAGTTAATGAAATGTTATCAGTGCCATCTAACATTTACTTTTGATTTTTGTTTGTTCTCTCTGTGTGGGTAAGATTGCAAAGCTACAAGAAGTTCAAGAAGGCAAGATGGGAGCTTCTAATTGTGAAGATGGAAAGTATTCATCAAGTAAAGAAGATTCTTTAAATAAAGGCACTGGTGGGGGAAAAAAGGGAATGAGGAAGTATGTGAGCATTCTACATTGGAGCACCATGGAAGAATCGAACAGTAAACCAATAGTAAGCAACCAGATAAAAGATGTGACTGGCAAAAAAACACAGGAAGTTCTCAAAGGAAAGGACTCAAAGAAAACACAAATAAAACATCATAAGCAACAACACAGAGAGAAGTCTCAAAAAGTGGGAAAGCCAGTCAAGGAGAGTGGTGGTGAGCACAAGAAAACAGAAGAGAAGGTAGGAAGATTTGAAATGATTGATGGGGACCATGGTGATATCCAAGATGGCCTGAAAGGAAAAGCTGAAAGGGAAAGCAACAATCCAAAAAAGAACACAAAAGAATCTGTAAAAAAAGAAAATGCAGAGCAAATAGAATGTGACTGTATCAGCAGAATGGGAGGAGATCATGAGAAACACTTGGAGAGCAAAAAAGAGAATAACAAAATGATTCCTGTGAAAATGAACACTGAAAGGAAGAATCAGATAATTAAAACCCCCAAAGGACAAATGTCATTTGAAGGGAAACATGTACAAAATAATGAAAATAAAAAGGAAAAAGAAGTGAGGATTGAAAAAATTAAGGAAGAAAATGAAGCTGAAAAACACGATGGTACCATTAAAGCAAAGGAGAGGAAGCTACAGGAGAACAAGACTAAATCAGAAACTTTGGTTTCTAAAAAAGAAAAGAAAAGGAAGAAGGTCAAGGTCGAAGAGGAAGGTGTGCACAAATTCAAGGAAAGAAAGATAGACTATAGGGACCTAGAGGAAGAAAGGCAAAGAGAGAAAAGAGATGCAAAGACTGAAAATGAGGGAAGTGGACAGACAGAAGAAAAGCTGAGAGGTGGCCATGAAGGAGGGGAAAAAAACAAAAGACAGAAAAGATCAGGAGATGGGAACAAAGCCATACTAGAGAAGTTTCTGAAAGGCAGAAAAGAAGCCAAAAATCAATTCCTGGTAAAGAACAATGCAACAGAAGATAAAGTGAAAAGGGAAGAGCTGTTAGTTAACGAACAGTGTTCCAAGAAAAAGGAAAAGAAAAAAGATAAAGAAATGAATAAAACGCCCAAGGAGGAAAAGGGAAAAAAGAAACGGCAGGAGGAAGAAAATAAATGGAAATGGTATGTTTCACTTGACTGTAGGTCAGACCTTTGAAGTCCTTAGGAACCAAATTCCTATGAACTGATTTCAAACAAATGCAATGTTTATATGTGTGGAAATGAAAGTAAAACCAACTCTGCATTGGGTCTTACAGAAGAAAACATCACATAAGGCCAGTGTAGCTTATTTGGAGGAAATTCATATTAATGAATGCTTTAAGAAATGAGGTAATTCAACATTTCCCACCTTGGCTAGGAATTGGGGTATTCATGTTAATCTGATGAATAGATTGGCCAGTACTATCTGTAACTTGCCACATTTGAGGCATATGGCAAAATCACGTAACACTAAAATTATGCAGAACAGACTATATTCTAGTTTTAAGCATATGCAACTTCAGAATCTTGCTAGCTGAAGGGTCATCATTAAGTCTATTATAAATTTGCAAAAGTGACATAATATCTGGTTTCTAAGAAAAATCTAAACTCTTCAGTAATATAAGTAAAGATTTAAAGGGCTCCTTTATACATTTGTGGAAGTTTTAGGAAATTCAAAGGATTATAGAATTTAAAGCTAGAGAGCACTTTAGACATCATCTAGAAACTGAAACATACAGCAATCATTTATTAAATATTTGCTGTGTTCCAGAAATTCTTCTAAGTATTGGGATTCATACAGAGAAAGGCAGAAGCAGTCCCTGCCCTGAAGGGGTTTACATTATAATGGGGCAGATGTGTAAATAACTAGGTATATTCAAGATAATGTATAGAGTAGATAAATCTGAGAGGGCAGGTGATATAGTTAGGTCGCAATTAATATGAAAAATGTAATCCCTGAAGTGATTCTATTCAAATTCACACTATTAGAAATTACAGTTATATAAAATAAGGGAGTTGCTTCTAGCCCAGTGGAAATGTGCATAGAGAATTGAAATAATACAACCCTTTCAGGGGATTCACTTTTTCTCACAAATTGGTACCTAGCTAGGGAAACTGGAGAAGGCCTACAGAAGATAGAATCTGAGCTAAGCCTTCAAGGCCAAGGAAACTTAAAGAAGGACGTAACGAAGGAAAGCATTTCAGGTATGAGGGACAAAAAAATGGGAGATGAAGTTATGTCCAAGAAACTACAAGTAGGTTAGTATTGCTAGAATGTAGAGTGTGTGGAGCTTAGTCTACTGTAGAATATTAGAAAATAGGGAGGGGCCAAGTTAGGAAAAACTTGATTCTAGAGATTATGAGTATCTAGGTGGCACAATGGATAGAGTATTAAACCTGGAGTCAGAAAGACCTGAGTTCAGATGCAGCCTTAGAGACTAGCTGTGTAACTCTGGGTAAATCACTTAACCTTTGTTTGCTTCAGTTTACTTACTGTAAAATAGAGAATAATAGCATCTACCTACCCTCTGAGGTTGTTATCAAATGAGGTAATATTTGTAAACACTTAGCACAGTGTCTGGTACTTAGTTGGTGTTTAATAAATGCTTGTTCCCTTCCCCACTAGGGTTTATTGGTGGGAGAGAGGAGGGAAGGAAGTATAACATGGCCAGACCTACACTTTAGAAAAATCATTTTGGCAAATGAGCAGATGGTAGGTTGGAATGTGGAAAGATTTGAGGCAGAAAATGAATTAGAAGAGCATTGTAATATTATAGGCAAGAGGCTATGAGGGTCTAAATTAGGGTGTCTTCTATGTTGAGTGGAGAGATGAAGCTTTATTTGAGAAATACTGTAAAGGTGAACCTGACAAGACTTGGCAATAAATTGGATATATGAGGTGAGTGAAATTGAGGAACCAAGGATGAATCAAGTGAAAAAGAAGACAGTGGGGGAAGATAGCCAAGGAGTGTAAGATGGAGTAGGGGAAGAGTAGCCAGAGATGGCCTGAGAAAAATTGAGGTGGAAGGGTGGAAGGAATGATGATGGTCTGGCTGAGTTAGTCTCCTCTTTGGTAAGCAAGAGCGTTTAACTTAATAATAGATGATTGAATGAGAAGACATTAAGCACCTAGTCTTACCTAGTCTTCAGCCAGACCCAGAGGATACAAAATAAAGTGAGATAGTCTTTGTCCTCAGCAAACTGACATTCTAAAAGGGGTTTAGTAACCAGTTAGGGAGTTTGTATGGAGAATTGTATGTGGGGCTATGAGGCAGTTGATTGTCACTGCTCTTTTCAAAAGCAGTGATCCTATTTATTTGATTATTATTCCCAGGGCAGGAGGTAGAATGCATCTGGAGAGGATGCATATGGCAGTAGAGAAGACGGTAGGATGTCAGAGATGGATGGGTTGTGATGCAAGATCTGTGTCAGTATAGACTTACATGTCTGGGTATAATTAGAACAGCTTGATGGCTCAGTGGATTGAGTGTTGGGCCTGGAGTCAGAAAAAGTCCTCTTCCTGAGTTCAGATCTGTCCTCAGAAGCTGGTTATGTGACCCTAGTTATGGACAAGTCACTTAACTGTTTGTTTCAGTTTCCTCATCTGCAGAATGAGCTGGAGAGCGAAATGGCAAGCCACTGCAGGATCTTTGCCACAAAAACTCCAGATGGGGTTTAGAAGAGAGAACTGAGTACAAATGACTGAACGAGTCTGGGTATATATAGAGCTCAAAGATCTTTCAGACTCAGAAGTTTGATGATTTGATAACTGAAGTTTCTCAAATTAAGCAATAGTTACAGAATGAGATGTGTCACCTACATTTTAACCATTAGCTCTGGTGTTCGCCTTTCAGAAATAATGACTAATGACAAAAATAGTCAAGAAAGGCCTAGGAGGAAAATGATTCCTGTAGTCTTGTTGACAGTGTGCCAATTCTTTATTGCCACTAGGTGTCAGAATAAACCAAGAATGAACTGAATGAGTTAACTTCCAGATAGAATCTTACATGTGGTCCTTGACCACTGAATATATTAGAACTGTGACTGTAAAGTCTATTTTGTTAGCTAGATGATCCAGTTTTACAAGGCATTTTATGTCATGCTGATTACTTTAAAATTTATAGTGTGCTCCTCATTGTAGCTCTAGTAGTGTGCAAATATATGTATTCCCATTTTAAAGGTAAAGAAAAAGACTCATTTTAAGTGATTTACCCATGATTTACCCATGACTGTACAATTAGTAACTGAGTTTTTATAAAACAAAGGGAACTGTGTAATATAAGATGCCGTTTAGTTGCACAGTTCTTCGATTGACATAGATTAGAGCTTTAAATTTAATATCACTCATGTATCTAAATTCTTTTGAGAGTTTTCTAAGAAATAAAGATAAAGAGGGAAACATATCAAATCTTCAAACTGTTGGTATCACATAAATAGCTGATACCATTGAAAGTGTTCATATAGCCTTTATTGTTTTCTCTTTCAACTTCATAGTTTATTGATTTTTTCTGGGTGGAGGAAGAAACCTAACCATAGCCAAAGTAGTTATTTCAGTTGAGTGGAGAAACGTTTCAGTTCTCATTTTAAATAAGTAGGAAAAATGTACTTTCTATCATACACCTTTGGAACAGAAAGGAACCATGGAATGGCACACCTAGGCAACTTCCACATTTTACAGGTAAAGAAATTGAAGCCAGAGAAGGGAAGAGAGTTGATTTATATCCTATAAGTAACTGGGGGAGCCAGGTTATAGAATTCCAAGTCCAGTGATGATTCTGTTAGACCATACTGCCTGCCATGAGGTTACCTTAGACTCCTATCCCAGCAGTGCATAATATATTCCTTAGGAATCAGATAGAGAATAAGATTAGGAGAGACTGCATGGTAAAATAGAGCACAGATTTTTGGAATCAGAGGACTTGGATTCAAATCCTGCCTTGTTATTTATTACCCTGTGTATCCTTGAACATGTCACTTGCCCTGTGGATCTGTCCTTTCATCTATTCTTAAGGGGTTGGAGACAGCCTTTAGGGGCTCTGTTAGCTTTAAATCTAAGATTCTCATATGCAGAAAAATGAGAATCTACAGTGTTAGAGCCAGGAAGAACTGTGGTATTGCCATGTAGACTGGCTTCCCAGCTTCTGACTACATTTCCCAGAATGCTGCATTCTAAAAGCACAATGGATGCCAAAAGATGGGTGTGCACATTCAGACCTTTTCCGGGTGAAAGGTCAACAAACTACCTTGTACAAGTATCTTAGTTTTCCCATGTGGTGTCTAGTTAAACAAGCATGGTTTCTGCTGTGACTCTCTGGAATGCCGATGTGTATTGGCAGCATACTGTGGCTTAGAAGAGTAGCCCCTAGCATGTGCTATGATATCAAGTCTAGTTATCTCCTGAGTCCCTGGAGAAGGCAGTGCCTTTGGCTGGGGGCAGCACAGAGAAGGGAGGGGTCTGCAGGATTCAGGTAAGTGGTGATTGATTTTCTTCTGATTTTTTTTTTCACATTGGATCAATACTGGAGACATACACACACGCACGCACGTACCCTACACCCCTTTGGCATTAAGCCCAGGATACAGTTTAATGCTTGTTGTTGAGCCAGGGTTTTCTTGCCAAACACACAGGAATACATTGCCATTTCCTTTTCCAGGTCATTATACAGATGAGGAAACTGAGGCAGACAGGGTTCACTGACTTGCCTAGAGTCACACTGCTACTACAATATCTCAGGCCAGGTTTGAACTCAAGAACAGTTATCTTCCTGACCCCAACCCCAGTGCTATATTCATGGCTGCTGCCTACCTGCCCTGAATTCACTGTACTAGAAGTATTATGGATTCGGTCAGACACCTGATTTCTTGTTTTCGTGTTTCCCTTCAGTAATCCAGTAACCTTGCGTCAAATGAATCATTGGAATCATTGATCTTTAGGGTCTCTTGTGGTTTTCATATTTTATAACAATCCCATTGATCCTTCAGAATTCATAGGGTCAAGAAATGGAATAGACTTTGCAGATTGTTTAAGAGAACTAGATATGGGATCCATGGGTTTTATTATGACTTTGGGCAAGTCATTTTCCCTTCACATCAGTGTCCTTTGTAAAATGAAGGAGCTTTAATTGGATCATAATTAAAGTCACTTATGTTGTTGTTTAGTAATGTCTGACTGTGACCCAATTTGGAATTTTCCCAGCAAAGATGTTGGAGTGGTTTGCCATTTCCTTCTCCAACTCATTTTACAGATGAGGAAACTGAGGCAAAAAGGGTTCAGTGACTTGCCCATGGTCATACAACCAGTAAATGTCTGAAGGCATATTTGAACTCAGGTCTTGACTCTAGGCCCAGTGTTCTATTCACTATTTCAGCTAGCTGGAAAGGTCACTTATACCTCTAAGTATTATAACAGCATATAAATATTAATTATGAAGTATTTGTAAATTGGTTTTAGGCCCTTTAGATCACAATGAGAATTTCAGAGTAATCACAGGTCTGCTTGCCTGTATATCCCTAAACAGAGGAGAATCTTCATAGATTCCGTAATAGGTACTCTTTAAATGTCTAAAGATGATAGTGACAGCGATATTTTTTGACTGACATTAGGTTCTTATATGATAGGGGGCATTTGATAAATGTGGTAGTTGTTTGTCCTTCATTCTTGAAGAGAACTATGGTGGGGCGGGCTAAGGAAGGGGTGATGCCACAACATGTAAATGATTTGGACTTAAGTGAGGGAGGATTTTACACCACTCTCACTTTCTCCTCTAGATGCATCTGGGTCCAGTGACTAGGTACAGATCAGGACAGCTGGAGATGGCCCAGAATGCAGTGTGAGGACCTTGGCTTTTTTCACATCTTTAATAGGTCCAAGTTTGACTGAGGTTAATATTCTTTCAATGATTAATGTTTAATAAGTTAGGCAGAGAATGTGGGGAAAAAAATCCCATCTGGGAGGGGAAGATCCTTGGAGTTTCTGGCTAAAACAGAAATAAGTGCTATTTACATTCATTTTGAGCCAATCAGGGCCCATACAAACATTGACTAAGTAAGGCTTGGCCTAACCTGTTGATGGCTGATCAATGAGAACCAGAGTGATTTGGGGTTAAAACAAAAAATTGAGCAACCCCAGCCTTTGCTTAAGTGTAGAGCAGACATGCACAACTTGGCAGTTAGGTAGGGGCCAAAATTAAAATAGGCTAAACTTCTTTGGACAGCAGATAGGTTTTTAGCAGATCACTTTCCAGGTAAAGGTATAATTAGTGATTAAACTGTTTTGCAAATAAACCATATTTTAGAAAGAAATATCCATTACATTTATTACTTAAGATTTTTATTTATCATGAAATTGCTCCTCTCATACTAGGGACGGACGGAGGGTGGTTGGTTGCCACAGGGCACATGACAAATGAGAAAGTACACAGTGGCAGTCCTCTGGCCAAGTGACATGACAGGCACAGTAGCAACTAATGGAAGGCAGGGTGAACAGGCACAGACAAAACTCTTCATTACATCTTTATTTTCTTTTACATCCTCCATGTTTTTCATGGACCACCTGAAATCCTTTGGCAGACTGCAAGTGGCCCACAGGCTATGTATTGTGCAGGCCTGGTGTAAAGAATGGTAACAGTCTTCCTAACTTTTCTCGCCTTTGAAAGTGAGTGAGTGAATGAATGAAAAAGTATGAAGTCAGCCTACTTTGGAGATAGAGATATAAGTCAGAGGCAATCCCTGCCCTCAAGAAGCTTGCATGCTAATTGGGAAGCCACTTATCTAGGGGGCAGTTGGGCGTCAACAGTAGATCACTCACAAAGACCTGCCATAAAATTCAATCTCCTAGTTGTGTGACCTTGAGTAAGTCATTAACTCTGTTTGCCTCAGTTTCCTCATCTGTAAAATGAGGTAGAGAAGGAAATGGCAAGCCACTCCAACATCTCTATCAAGAAGACCCCAGATGGGGTCACAAGGGGTCTGGTACGACTGAAACAAATGAACAACTCATGGGGTAAAGGTGGACAGGGAGGGCTGTTTTGGTCTGAGATGTCACCTGAGTGAGTGAAATAATGAGGCAGTTGATTGACTTTCCAGAAGCTATGATAGAATTGATAGCATAGTTCTGTAGAGTAGAGGGAAGGGGTGGGACATAATATCTGGAGGTCTGGTTGTGGAGTGGGACTTTGCAGCAGTGAAAAAATGCAATTGGTTTTGAATGTGGCGATTTCAAAATAGATACCTAATTACCAGCATTACTTCACTGATTTTTACTACCACAGTATTTTCCTTCTCCTCATTCACACCAGAACTAGCCTAGCCCCGCTCCCCTCATATGAATGACTGCCTTAGTCTCTTCATCTCTTTACTTTGCCTCTCCAAACGGTTGCCAAGTGGTTATTCCTAACCCACAGGTCTGATTAAGCTTCTCGGGCAGCTTCCTTAGCTTCCTTTTGGTTTGGGGAAGCCCTTCGCAATCTGGTGCTGGCCTGCCTTTTCCAGCTACTTAGACACTGCTACTCCTCATTCTCACCTTCAGCCAAACTGGCAAGTTTCATATTCCTAGCTCCTGTGCTCTTGCACGGACTGTCACTCATGTGTTTTATGCTTTTCTTCCTTAACTCCCCTGAGATCATTAGTTCAGCTTCCTAATTTAACAAATATTGGAACTGAGGCAAGAGAAAAGTATGAATTTAACTCTCAAAACTTGAGGGTGAGTCAAGATGAAAGCTGGCTCCCCGTTCTATACACTTGACTACAAAGAAATGTGTCCACGAAGAAATGAATTTATTTGTGTGACTTGTCTTTAGGTGGCAAGAAGAAAAAAGTGAAGATGGTGTGAAATGGAAACAACTGGAACATAAGGGGCCATACTTTGCACCTTTATATGAACCACTTCCAGATGAAGTTCACTTCTTTTATGATGGTAAGATAATAAACTGTAATAACCCACATTTATCTGGTGTTTCAAACACCATCCTTTATAATTCTGTGTGTTAGAACAGCTGAGCTCACAAAGTTCTTCTGACTCCCAAGCTCAATGTTCTTTCTTTTCCAGCATGTCTCTTGTCTTCTAGAATAATAGCTAATATTTATGTAATGCTATTCTAAAATACATTATATGTATCAGCTGTTAGATCACAACAGAAGTGACACAGTATAACTAGTATTATTCTTCCTTTACAGATGAAAAATCTAGACACACAGATAAAGTCACTTTCTCAAAGCCACATAGCTAGCTAGTTAGGTGCCAAAGACTAGCTGAAACCCAGACTTTCTGACTCCCAAGTCTAGTCTTTTTATTTCCTTGGCCATTACAGAAAATGCATGTCTCAGGTAATGATATGGACAAAATCTTTATCCTTTTCACTGACATCTAATTTCAGAATGGGAAAGATGGGTTTCTTGTGTTAATATTTTGTACTCATTTATTTGAATGCCAACAATTAAGGTATAATAGTAATAGGCTTAGTACTTACTAGTTTCCTTCCTACACATTTCAGAATTGCTTTGTAAATAACCCCAATACTTAACCTTGATTTTACAAAAACATCAACATCACTGGGCCTGTTCTCATTGTGTGCTTAGTAGCTACATACGGCACAACCCCATCTGACAAATCCTTGTGAACATCCACAACTACCACAGGTACAAGGTGAGGAAATACAGGCCCAAGATCTCCAGGTACTGCCACCATCTGTAGGTCATTCTTCTTTTACATATTCTACCAACTCTCATCAACATTCTACTGACTGATCCATGCCTCCATCTAATTCCTGTGTGCCACCATCCTTTCCACTTTCTGGCATCCTTAAATAGACAGTAAAAGTTCCTGCATGCAACAACTCAGTTTGCATTTGTCTAATCTACTCATTGTAGCAACAGAAATGTCTAAGGGAAGCTTCTTCTGAGTAGTGCTTAATGTCTTTTTTCTTCTCTGTCTATTAGTCTTGCAACCTCTTATTGTCCTCACTGATAACTGATAAAAAGCAAAAAAAGAAAACAAAAACCAGAGTGGGGTTTTGGTTTGGGTTTTTTTTGCTTTTTATCTTTATTACCATTTGAGTTTTAAATTATTTTAGGTAATTATTGTTCTTTTTGCCCTTCTCTGTTTTAGCACAGATAGTAAATGTTTATTACAGTGTTGACTCAGCAGACATGTATTGAGTGCTTTTTATATGTGGAGGCTTATAGTGATGAGCAACAGAGATGGCTAAAAAAATTTATAAATCATGGTATCTGTCTTCAAGGATCCTATACAACTTCTATTGAGAGAAAGTGGAATACCTGTGAGAAACTGAAGTACTAAAATATTGAGTGGTTTGGGCTCACTTGCCCATAGCAATTCATATTACTTGCTTTTAAGTCATGTTATTTCTTGGAATATCCATTGTATTTCTAAACTTATTACTGAAGAGCCAGTTATTTCAGAAGTATCATTGCTTTTATCTCACTACTGTTTTATTTTGTGGGGGTGATTTTGGAGATCTTTTGGTTTGCCTTATCTGTCTATATTTTTCCAGTTCTGGAGCCTTTCTGTCTTTGTTAATATACTTGATAAAATCAGGTAAATTTTTAAATTTCAGATATTCTTAAATTACGTTTTGTGGTTTTGTCAGTTAAATTTAGCAAATAGTTCCTGAACATTTGATAGGTGTGGTACGTTTTCATGGGTTCTCTCCTCCCACCCCCACCCCTCCAACTTACACAAACAAAAAAACCTTGATGCCGAGGTAAAATGAACACAAACGATAAGGAACAATGTTAGTGTCGTTGACGTTGGAGAAGGAACAATGTTAGTGTCATTGACACAGAATAAACAGCAAATATTCCAGATGAACCTGGACTTTTAATTTTCACAGGAAAAGCTATGAAGTTGAGTTTAGCAGCTGAAGAGATTGCTACCTTTTATGGGAAAATGTTGGATCATGAATATACAACAAAGGAAGTTTTTCAGAATAACTTCTTCAATGACTGGCGAAAGGTACTTTATCCTGAATGTATGTGTGTGATTGAATGGATTGTTGTTTTTTAAATCTTGTACTGAATTGTCTTTTTTCTTTTAATAAATTTTCATTATAAACAACTTCATAAAAAGCTAACACAGAAATGGAAATTCGAATCTGTCTATACTCAACCTAGGTCATAAAGATGTAGAGCTTGAAGGGAACTTGGAATTTGTTTGGTTCACATGGAGGAAATGAGGTCTAGCAAGGTTAAATGACTGACAAAAATCATAATGAGAACTGTTTACAAGTTTTGAAATACCTTCAGTAGGTTAATGACAGTAAGATTCATCTTCTGTATCCCCTTCCAAACTTTGACCTTTGTCATTATCTGTTTTTTAGTTTTTGCTTGTCTCCAGTTTCTTCATTCTGCATTATTTCAAATATCGTGACACAATGCTTTGTATTCTTAAAAATTGTCATCTGAAATGAAATTTCTTTTTAGCTCCTTGAGACCCATAAAAATAGGCTCAGATTCCTTAACAGTCTAGCCAGTGGTGAGGTTTCTTAGGGGTCTGGCCAATATGATGGATCTTTAATAAACTCTGTCTACTTATTTATTTATTGCCACTCAACCATTATTTATTAATTTATTTGTTTTATTAATATTAATTATTATTAATTATTTATTTGAAATTAACATTTATTTGAAAAAATAACTTATTATAATTATATATTATATATAATTATATAATATAATTAATTATATTAAAATAACTTATCTATTTATTATGATTATATATGTTATATATAATCATATAGTATAACCATATAATAATATAATTAATTATATTAAAAATAACTTTATTTTTTATTTATTAATATTTATTATTTATTTGAAAGAAAACTTTTATACCTATGATAATGATTTATTTTCACCATAAGGAGCCTGAATTAAAAGTATTAAATATAAGTAGTCATTTTTTTCTTAGTCCAATAAGTTTATTTTTAAAAATGTACACAAAATATTGAATCATTTCATGCATCTTCAGCTGGAGCATCTCCACCCGTGGTGTTCCTAGTTATATCACTTGTGTTCTGTTTTTGGAAACTAGCTTAATCAGACCTTTACTAAGCTGTTCCTGGAGGACTGCTCGAACTAGAGAACCCCAGATCTTCAGTCTCTCTGAGACTACTGCAGGGGTGATAAATTTATATTTGGGGACCTCCTTGCAGAGTTTGACATATGTTGTTTTGCCAGAAGAGCCAAATTGTTCAGCTTGTCTCAACTTTTCCCTTGGACTGCTTCTTCTTAGCTTTGCCCCCAGAACTTGTTCACAGGATCTTTGTCCTTGGCCTATTTGCCATCTTTCTTATTATTGTTCTTGGATGGCATGGTGAGGCATCGGGAACTTGTACTCATTTAATAGTCATAAAATTATTGGTTTTTAGCTCCATTTCTTTATATTTTAAATCTTGTTCCCTCTCCTCTTAAATTCACCACAAAACTCAAACAAAATGCTGTGCTAATGTTCTGTTACATTGACATCCAAAGTTACTAATGATGTGTTGGTTGCCAAATCCAATGACCTTTTTCCTCAGTCCTTATTGTCTTTGATTTCTCTTTGGCATTTGACACTGTTAATCACCCTCTCCTTTGATACTCTCTTCTCTCTAGGTTTTTGGTTCATTTTTGTGATTTATCTTTCTCTTCTGGTATTGCTCTCACTTATCTAACTGCTCCTTCTCTATCTCTTTGGTGATCCTTCTCTAGATCATGCTGCTTTACTTGGTGATCTCATCAGCTCCCATGGATTCAATGACCACCTTTATGCTTATGATTCTCAAATCTACCTTTCCTGCCCCAATCTCTCTGCTGACCTCCAATCTCATATCTCCAACAGCCTTTCAGACATCTCTGCCTGGATATTCAGTGGACATCTTAAGCTCATTATGTCCAAAACAGAACTTACTATCTTTCCCTCTCAACATTCTGTCCCTGTAGAGGGGCATCACCATCTTCTGGGTCTCTCATACTTAACAAAACCAAGAATACTTACACACCTGCCTAGCGTAACCAAACTGTTGGCAAGGCTTGTCAGTTTCATTTTTGTAATGTCTTCTGATTGTGTCTCTTTTTCTTCTCTGATCCTGCTACCACTCTGGTATAGGCCCTTATCACCTCACATTTGGAGTAGTCTATTGTAGTAGTCTACTCATTGGTCTGCCTACTTCAAATCTTTTCCCATTCTAATCTGTTCTCCATTAAATCACTAAAGTGATTTTTCTAAAACCTGATCATGTCACTTCCATGCTCAATAAACTCCAATGATTTCCTATTGCTTTCAGAATCAAATACAAAAATCTTCTACTTGACATTCAAAGTCCTTCATACCTAGCCCCCTCCTTCCTTTCCTGTCTTCTTACACATTACTCCCCAACACATACTCCTCAAACTAGTGACACTGACCTTACCGTTCCATGAACAAGACACTCATCTCTCCACTCTGGGCCATTTCTTTGACTATCCCCCAACTCGAGTTTGCTCTCCTCCTCTCCTCCTCTACTCTGACAACTGACTTCCCTGACTTCCTGTAAACCCCACCTAAAATTCTACCTACTACAGAAAACTTTCCCCAAAGCCCTCTTAATTCCAGTGCTTTCTCTCTGTTAATTATTTCCTATTTATCCTGTATGTAGCTCTGTGTGTGTGTGTGTGTGTGTGTGTGTATGTTTGTGTAATATAGTCTCCCCTACTGTGTTGTAAGCTCTTTGAGAGCAAGAATTTTTTGCCTCTTTTTGTATCCCGTAGTATAGTGCCTTGCACGTAGTAAGTTCTTAATAAATGTTTCTTGAATTTAGTTGAAAATATACCACAACTTGTTCAGCCAGTCTTCAACAGTTGGCTTTATAGGCCATTTTCAGATTTTTACTATTATAATTGAGGTAGCTTTGAATATTTTATATAGGCAGTCTGGTCTAGTAGATAGATGACTGGTCTTGGAATCAGATAACCAAGATTGTGGAGAGTTAAGAAGAAAGAGAAAAGGAAGCATAGGCCCTTTTTGTAGATATCCTACAGGTTTATTGTGAGGAGGAGATGAAATAATAGGTGTAAAGCATTTTACAAACTTTAAAGTGCTATGTAAATGCTAACTGTTGTCCTTATTATTGACAGCTGTCGTTTTCAAGACAGTCTGATTAGAGTAAGCTTTAAAATTTTTTTTAACAACAAACTGTTAAGAGTATGATATAGTAGGTAGAATGCTAAAATTGGAACTCAGGAAGACTTGGGTTCAAATCCCATTTCTGTCCCTTTACTGACCTGGGGCAAGCTATTTACCTTTCTCATTCCATGACTTAAGTTATTTATGAAGGGAATCCATACTGGCACACCTGTGAAATCACAGGTTATGGATGTATTGGCATAAACACCTGGCAAGTTGTTTTCCTTTGAGCATAATTAATGTAGAAGCTTTTAATTTTTCAGTAGGCATTAAATACATCTTGCCCTCCTACTTATGGCATATATTTAAAATACTGACCAAAGAGTCCTAGAGTGTAAGCTCCTAAAAAGAGCAGCCTTGGTTTTTCACCTTATTTCTTTATTATGAAGTTTAAATTATATTAATATTTTTAGGTATTGAGTCATCAATAATAATAGTTTTTAGTCCGTCTCTTAGAAATACCCATTTGACCCATAATTTTGAGGGAAGGAAATTCCTTCATCTTCCTAAATAACAAGTTTGTATTCTGCTCACTAGGTCCATTTTTGTCCTTTTAGTTATAGATAAGAGATGGTCTATTCTGATGATTCATTGTGTTATGGATTTGTTCCATGCCATTGGGGTGCAGACTTCTAGCAGGTTGTAACAAACTGGATAAGCCTCAGGTAATTACCTAGTGATAGACTTTGTTTCTTTTTGGCACCAGGCTTGCTTAGCTTGCTTGGGAGGACCTCTTCACCCAGAGATTGACAATAAGATAATAAATTTTATGAAAACTGTTTGCTAAAGTCTCTCTTTATCACTTGTTGGGACACCCATATAATAAAATCATGGAGCTTGATGTTGATGAGTAAGAAAGGCTTTACATTGTTTTCTCACTTTTGGTACAGGAAATGACAGTGGAAGAGAAAAAGATAATCAAGCACCTGGACAAGTGTGACTTCACAGAGATCCACAAATACTTTTTTAACAAAAATGAAGCCCGAAAAGCTCTGCCCAAAGAGGAGAAACAGGTCAGGATGCATTCTAAAATTTTAGAGTTATTCATTTGTTGATATTCATCCTAGGGTAATTCATCTTATTCATGGGGGCAGCCAGACCATCAATAAGAGGTTGGTTACCGAAGTTGTATTCTGTATACTTGAAATATGTCCTTGTCAAATTTCATGCAGATATGTTTTAAGCAAATTTAACTGCATGAAGTTCTTTACAATTAAACATAAAATTAGGGGGTGATTATTTACTTTATTAGACTATCATTCTGTAAAAGGATAAAATTCTTTTATATAGTCAACTACCCTAGGATGTTTAAAATGGTTCATTTATACACTTTCAGAAACATGTATAACTACATAAAACTAGGTGTACCTTTGAATGTGGTTAGTAACAGTTCCCATCTGAAGAATGGATAAATGAATAAAATGTAATATTAATGTAGTACATAATTTGGTCCACTATGAAATATGGTTTTCATTTTTTGCATTGTTTTATGTGACTATTTCTCCAAATCTTTGAGAAAAATCTACCATAACTTCCTTTTTTTTGGCTTGAAACTCATTAAAGTCCTTAAAAAGTGATAATCCTTACAAGAGACAAAAATAGCTTTGAGTACAGATGGGCAAAGCAATTTTTTTTAAACCTAGTTGTATTGGTAGTTAAAGTTTAACTCAGAACTTGACAAAAAAAACTAGCCTGACTTTTTTCCTTTTTTAGCTTAATTAAATTTAATTTGAAAAATTCTTTTTTTATTGATAGCCTAACATGACTGGAGATAATGTAGTGGTAGATTCTATCTTAAATCCTTCAGTAATAGTATGTCACTCTAATTCATTGATTTCCTTAAACTTTTGGTTTCTTGAGACCCTTTCCATGGAAAATTAAGTGTAAGTGCAGACTTCAGTTTGGGCTAATTAAGGGATTGATTACTAGTCCAATTTAAGAAACTTAAATTTGTTCTACTCTGCTCACCACTAATGTATGTGACGTTTTACTAACTCAGAAACTAAAAGAAGAGGCAGAAAGACTTCAGGAAGAGTTTGGCTACTGTATATTAGATGGCCACCGAGAGAAAATAGGTAATTTCAAGACTGAGCCACCTGGGTTGTTTCGTGGTCGTGGGGACCATCCCAAAATGGGAATGTTGAAGAAAAGAATAATGCCGGAAGATGTAATTATAAACTGCAGCAGGTATGCTTTTGATTTAGTAAAACCTTCCTGCTAAAATTAGTGTAAAGATATGTTTTGAGTTAGGGATGGGAGGGTGGAAGGAGGAGTCTCAAAGGGATACTCCCTTAGGTTAAGAGAATATGGTAAAATTTAAGTACTACAAATTGAGTTGATCTTGGCTAAGATTTGTATTTCTGACTTAGAACATAAGGATCATTTTTAAAAATTATTCAGCATTTCCCAGGGTCTGAGTTACATTTAGAAAAATAAAATGAATAAAGAGCATAAAAATTTTATTCCTTTTATTTGTAACAGGTAAAAAGTTCAAGAGACATAATTTCTGGGTAATTAATCATTTTATTAATCATGCTAGCATATAATTAATCAAAGGGTTCACTGATACTCCTAAATGCCAAAGACCCCTCATGGAACCCACTCACCATTTATATGCACTTAAGAGTGGGTATTCCTGAGGGTCACAATTGAGTCTGATTGATTAATAGGTAATGAGAGAAAATGAATGTGGTAATGAGAGAAAATGAATATTATAATGAGAGGTGGGTCTATTCTAAATCAGGGGCTTAAGTACTTGACTTTGTTTATTTCATTCACTTCCAAACCACCCTCTGCTAGGGCAATCTAATCAAAGAATATATTCCCACCCACATCCGAGTAGAACACTACCGGGGTCTGAACAAGATTGAGGAGAAAATTAATCCCATCTTAATGTCTTTCAGATGCTGGCCTGGCAGAGTAGAGAATAAAGTTTCAGAAAGGGATAAATCCTGTGTCTCCCCAATATTAATCATTTCCCTCATATCATTGTACTATGCTTAATAATTATAGTCATCTTAAAATTTTACGTACATTATACATACCAATTCCTCAACATTCTTGACAATAAAAGAAAGCAAATTTGTTTCGTAAAACCATAGACTGAACATTAGAAGGGACTTGTAATTTTCTAAGTAATCCACTTCAACTTCCTCATTTTACAGGTGAAGAAACGGAGGCTCAAATAATTTCTTTGAATGTTTGTTTTTGGGGTTTTTTTTGGATAACATGATTGCAACTCCTGCTTTTAAAATTTAACTCTTGATAGATAGTAAATAAATTTTCCAGCTGTTTTATTCTATGTATGTTGTTTTTTGAATGTGTTTCTTGTAAGCACCTGATTGGAGGGTTTTGTTTTCTTATCCACTGTCTTTCTTTTTCATTTTATTGTATTGTGTAATCTACTCCTATTTAAAGTTGTGATAGATTTATATTTTCTTCCATTTGTCTCTAATATTGCTTTTTTTCTCCAAGTTAAGATTTTTTTACCCCCTATTGTGATATAAGCACAGTAGTGTTGTTTGTTTTTTGTTTTTTTTCTAGTTACTTTAGCTTAATCTTTTTTAAAGTGTCCTTTCCACTGGCTCTTTTTCCCTCAGCCCCTGATTTTCTCTCCATTTGCTCCCCACCTGTTTGCACGATTGCTTTCCCTTTTCCTTTTGGAGTTTTGCTTATTAGTTCCTTTTTCTTTCCTGCTTTTATCTGGTAATCTAATTCTTCCCCTCTTTTTTTTTCCACTTTTAGGTAAGTAGAATACCTTTCCTCTTTTCCCCTTTAACTAGTTTTTCATCAGTTTCCTGTTCAATAAGTTTTTAAAATTTCATTTTATGTGCCCTTCTCCAAAGATAAGTTCTGTCCCTTTGTATTATGCTATTATGTGCTAAGTGCTTTACAGTTGTCATCTCATTGGATCCTCACAACAATCCTGGGAGGTAGTTGCTATTACCATTCGTATTTTATAGTTGAGGAAACTGAGGCAAACAGTGATTAAGTGACTTACACAGGATCATGTAATTAATAAGTGTCTCAGTTTGGATTTGGATTCAGGTCTTCCTGACTTAAGGCCCATTGCTCTGTTAAGTATATTTCAGACACCTCTTTGTTATTAAACAGCCATGTTTTTTCATTTGTGGTTGAACTTTGGGCTGCATATTGAATTCTGTTGTTCTTCAGAACACATTTCATTTCCTCCTGTGTTTTCTTGTGGGTACAGAGTAGTCTTGTGTAATTTGAATTTCCTTTCCTTTGTATTTGAAGATCTTTCTCCTGGTCAGTAGAAAAATTTGTTGTTTCTCAATGCAATTATTAAACCACTATCTGTCTTGCACTTTGCAGCCTTGAGTTTTTTTCTGAAAGTGATTCATGTATTTTTCCGAGTAGCAACTTGTTTTCTGTGTTCAGGTGGTCTGGGCAGTTTTCTTGTATTATCACTTGTATTATAGTATTCAGATTTTTTGACTTGTGATCTGGGGAGGACCGTAATCCTTAAATTGTCTCAAAGAATCCTGTCTTGAGATCAGTATATTTTGCTGAAATGGAAAGCGTGTTTTTACACACACACATACACACACACACATACACACACACACACACACCCATGTGTACAATTTTATTTTTTCAAATTACATGTAAAAACAATTTTTAAACTTTTGAGTTCCAAGTTCTATACCCTCTTTCCTCTTCCCTCTTCTCCATAAGACAAGCAATTATACAAATGTAGTCATGCAAAATATTTCCATGTTAGCCATGTTGCAAAAGAAAACACAGACCCCCACTGCCAAAGAAAATTAAAAAAAAGTTTAAAAAATGTGCTTTGATTTGTATTCAGACTCCATCAGTTCTTTCTTTGAAGGTAGGTAGCAGTTTTCATCATAAGTCCTTCAGAATTATCTTAGATCATTGTACTGCTTAGAATGCAGTTAATCATAGTACAATATTTTTGTTGCTATATACAGTGTGTTCTTCTGATTTGATCATGTTTTCTTTTAATGTTATTTATTGCTTTTTGCTTCTCTTCTTGCAGATTTTCTTTCACTTCTGTGTATTTGCATTTCCAATGGTCTTCTCTTCTTTTTTTTTCTTCTTTGAGATTTGCCACCGTGAATTCTTGTTTTTTGGTTCTGCCATAAATTCCACTCTAAATTATCATTTGTCTTTTATACCACCCAGGAATTAGTGTGTTTTGGTTTCAAGCTTTCTTTAAAATTCATAAGGTCCTGCCTCATCTGGTGTTAAAATTCTTTTTTGTTTTACAGTATGTAAGTTGTTTACTAAATTTGATACCTAGTCATATTTCTTTCTGCTGTTAATGTCTTCTCTGTTAGTTTATCTGCTTGTGGTCAACATTTTTGAGTTTTCTTCCTTATGAGATCATTAGTAATTCCAGTCTTTTTTCCCCTTTTTCTCACTTCCTATCTCCTTTCCTTCTTATGGTGATTTCCCTAGAAGCCAAATCTCAGAGCATCTCAGCTTCCTCACATGCTGGGCAATTCATGATAGAACAGCCTAAATCTCTGCTCTAGGTGACTTGGGGAGAGAGAACTGGCCATAGCTAGGTGCCAGGTTCTTTCCTCAGCCTTAGAGAAGTAACATTGCTGGGCATTGCAAGAGCCCTAAGAAATCCTGACACTACCCTTAAGGAGCCTATAAACTTTTGAGATAAAAGAAGCAAAATTGGTAGCGTTTGGGCAGCAATTAGAGAATGATACCAAACAGACTGTGAACAAAATCTGGAATATGTGGTACAGACAGGTAGTACTTAAGAACAGACAATGTACTTTGGAATTTGATGAATCATTTTCGTATGACTTCAGGAAAAAAGAACCTGTAAAATAATTAACCTGACTAATGTGGCTTTTTCTTTCCAGGGACTCTAAAATACCAGAACCACCTCCAGGTCACAAATGGAAAGAAGTACGCTTTGACAACACAGTCACTTGGCTGGCATCATGGACTGAGAACATCCAGAATTCCATTAAGTATATCATGTTGAACCCCAGCTCAAAACTTAAGGTCTGTATGTGAGTATGTTGAGGGTATTTTTTGAATTATAGACCTTTTTTTTTTTAATAAGCCAATCTTTTTAGAAATCCAAAGATATTGCCTGAGGTTAAGCAAATTAAGAAATTATACCTGTTTTGAACACTAGTACCTCTCTCTGGATACTCCTAATCTGGGTAGGAATAGGCTACACCTTGTACAGCAGTAGGGACAGATTCAACATTTTTCTGTGTTTTTTGTCCAAGTTTTCTTTGAAATATGACCAGCAGACTGTTTAATCTAAGAACTAACCTGTGCAACAGACATCACCAGGTGACTTCCAGATGATGAAATTTTCAGCCATAAGGGCTCAAGCTCAACTCTATTCCTACAAGGGTTATGATAAGCTTTGGGGAAGCCAGTAAAATTAGTACCAACAAAATTACAAATCCAGTAATGTGATGGTAATAATCCACTGAAGTTTTAGGAAGGTAATTTTGGCAGCATGTTGAAACTACCAACTACCACGTAAGTATTCTTTGACCTTCAGTCAGTTAAATTCCTCATTCTGCCCTCTGTCCTGCTCCTCTCTCCCCATCAAAAAAATTTGAGTTTGTGACTCAGATCAAAAGCTGTCATCATTTATTAAAATATTCTTTGTAGTATAGGATCTTTAAGGCAACATGGTGTAGTGCCTGGAGGAGCAGTTGTGGAATCAGAGCCCTGGGTTCAATTTTCATCCCTGCATGCTATGTGACCCTGGGCTAGTCACTTGGTATCTTAGGGCAACAAATAATAAATTTTTCAAAAAGATGATAATAAATCACCTTTACATAATATTTTTAGTTCTGTGAAGAGTTTTACAAAACCACAACAGCCCTAAGGTGTTGGTTGTACAAGTATTAGTATCTTCCCTATTTTATCGATGAGGAAAATGGGGCATAGAAGTTAAGTTACTGCCTAAAGGCACACAATTTATAGTGGGTGAACTAGATTTTGAATTGCAGTCTCTTGACTCAAAGTCCAACATTAGTTTGATTATAGTACTCCATATCAGAGGAGCTGTGAATCAGTGATGTCTATTCAGACACATGGTACTGATATAATGATGTGAATGAATACTTCAGTTCTGTAGATGATGCATGCCACCACTTGTATACATGTATCAAGTTGTTAGAGAACTGTGTGACTTAAGGAGATTCTATGGTAAGGCATGGTGTAACTTCAGAAGCGGGAAATGCAAAAATATGGAATCAGCACATATTTACGTGAGGATAGCAAAGCTAAGAACTCATCTTTAAGTTCCAGTGTATTCCCGTCTTGGAAATCTGTTGACCTTGCAGGTTGGTATTTGAATTCCCTACTGACACCCTTGCTTTTAGATTGTACAGTTTACGAGGACTCATGGTAGTGTAGTACACAGTTACTACAACACATCTCCATGTTAACACTGTGAGCTCAACCCTCCTCTTTTGAACTACCTTTCTTTATCTCTTGTTCTCAAATCCAGTGCTTACTTAACTTGTTTTATTACCTTTAAGCAAGTGCCCTTTCTTCTCCACTAGTGTCTACCTAAAATAGAAAATTGTAGGAATACCTGAAACAACAAAAGTCATAATTTCCACACAATCATCTCTTTTTTCTTCTTTAAGGGGAGGCTGGGGCATGATGAATTGTAGTCATTCGCTATGGAAATTTTTGAATTAAATTTTAGGTTGATGAACAGATACCAGTTTTCTCTCTCTACCATTGAAAAGAAAAAAAGAAAAACCCAAAGCTAAAAACAAATAGTAAGCATAGTCAAGTGAAATAAATTACCTCATTGGCCACATCCAAAAAATACATTGTTTCGTTCAGTGTCCTAATTCATTTTCTCTCCTATCAGAAAGGGCTTCATCATGAGTCCTCTGGAATTATGGTTGGTCATTGCCTTGATCAGAGATCTTAAGGCTTTCCAAGTTGTTTGTGCAATGATGTCACTGTGTCAGTTTTTCTCTTTGTTCTTCTCGCTTCACTTTGCATCAGTTCACACAAGTCTTTCCAGGTTTCACTGAAATTTTCTGTCATCATTTTTATGGCACAGTGATATTACATTACATTCATTCATGTACCATAAGTTGTTAGTCCCTTTCCCAGTTGATGGGCTCCATTTTATCCAGTTTTTTGCCAGTACAAAAAGAGATGCTATAAATACTTTTGTACATGTAAGCCTTTTGCCTTTTTCTTTGATCTCTTTGGGATAGAGGCCTTAGCTTAGTATTTCTGGGCCCAAAGGTATTACATACTTTAGTTGTTTTTGAGGAATAGTTATAAATTGCTTTCTAGAATGGGCAGGTCAGTTCACAACTCCACCAGTAGTGCATTAATGTACCTGTTTTCCCACAGCTCCTCCAGCATTTGTCCTCTTCCTTTTTTTGTCAGTTTTGTTGATCTAATGGGAATAAGGTAGACCTTCAGAGCTGCTTATGTTTTTTTCTGTAAGTTATTTATCTGAAGAATTTTTTCATATAACTATTGACAGCTTGACTTTCTTCCTTTGAAAACTGCCCCACTTTCTCTTCTTCTTTTTTTTTTTTTTTTGGAGGCAATTGGCATTGTAATTTTCTCAGCATCTTATAGCTAGTAAGTATCTGAGGTCTGATTTGAACTCACATCCTCCTGACTCCAGCAGGTCACTTTCTAAGACTATGAGTAGCAGAGCAAATGCCTGTTTACATTGCTAGAAGAAGTTTCCTCACTAGGTGTTCCCTGTACTAATAAAATCACTGATCTGATATGAAAAGTGTAGAATTAATGTGGGTGGAGGTTTCCTTTTCTCCTTCTACCACAAATCATTACCTGAGGTTAAGATTAAAAGAAAGTGTGAAAGATTTTTATTATTTTCTTTATCCAGGGGGAGAAGGACTGGCAGAAATATGAAGTCGCTCGACGCCTGAAGGGGGTAGTTGACAAAATCCGTTTTCAGTACCGTTTTGACTGGAAATCAAAGGAAATGAAGAAACGACAAAGAGCAGTAGCCCTTTATTTCATTGATAAGGTCAGTTTTTTTTTTTAGTCTTTAGTAGAATTTACTGTTAGATAAGAATGCTTATTTTTTATTATCAACACCAAATTCTGGCGTTTGCTGGATTTGTCAGAGTTTAAGCAGTTAATCTTGTTACGTTGCAGCCTTGGGAAGTTCACATAACCGTGAGTTTATTTTCTCATCAGTAAAGTGGGAATAATCATAATTCACATTTTATTATACCTGAAGGATCATAGTATGCTTTCCTTACCATGACTTTGTAAGGAAGATCGTATTAAGTGTCATTAGCCTCATTTTACAGGTGAGGAAGTGTGCGAATCAGAAGGTTAACTTACCCTTGATCCCATAGCTAGCATGTGTCAGGGGCAGGATTCAAACTCAGATCTGACTCTAGTGGTCTTTGCACTCTGTGTAATAGTAACCCCTTCCTCAGTGGTGGGGAGGGTCAAAGGAGGCAATATTAGGGTAATATTTGTAACCACAAAGTTTTGTGTGTTGCCTGTTATTATTTAGCTGTTAGAACAGAGGAAGAACAAGTTTGACAAATGTTGCTGATACTTGGAAAAAAGGAATTTTCTCTGCCATATATAAGGTTGGAACCTGTTGACTGTGGTAACAAGGTGTGCTTGAATAATTCCATCTCAGTCTCCTTTTCTTTCCCATGGCTAGCTGGCCCTGAGAGCTGGTAATGAGAAAGAAGAAGGAGAGACAGCAGACACTGTTGGCTGCTGCTCTCTTCGTGTTGAACATATACAGTTACACCATGAGTTGGATGGGCAGGAATATGTTGTTGAATTTGACTTCCTGGGAAAGGATTCTATCCGCTACTACAACAAAGTGCCAGTTGAAAAGCCAGTGAGTACTTGGTTTTATCACGTTGCACTCTTAAAATGTGAGACTTGAGGTATTGTCATTTCGGTTAAGACATGTTACAGTGAAAATGGAGTCTAGCAGCTCTGCCATGTTTTCCCATAGAATCTAAGAGATGGATGGGACCTCAGATACTATCTAATTTAACCTATATGTTACCATATATCCTCTTGGGACGCTCCCAGCAGGTGGTCCTCAGGCCTTTTGCTTGGAGATTTTGAGTGAGGAATAACCTACTAACCTACAAGGCAGGCTGGTCTTATTTTTAGATAGCTCTTAATTATTAGATAACTATTTAGATAATGCTAATTAAAGATTTTCTATATATCTATTCTTATTGTAGCTTCTAGCTATTATTCTTAGTTCTGCCTTTTGGCACTAAGCTGAACAAGTCTTAACTAATTCCTCTTCCACTTGATAGTCTTTAAATATTTGAAATGATCTTTGTTCTTTAAATTGAATATCTGTAGTTCCTTCAACTTATCTCCATATTCTTAAGGTCCATCCTTTATGGTCACCGTCTTATAGATATTCTACGTCATATCAATATCCTTTCTAAAATGTGATGCCCAGCATTAAATATAATATTCTGAGTAGTCTAAGGCAGAATACAATGGGACTATTCCCTTCCTTTTTCAACATGCTATTCTTCTCCCTCTTTTAAAAAAAATTGATTGTATTTTATTTTTTCTAATTACATATGAAGACAATTTTTAACATTCAGTTTTTGAAAGATTTTGAGTTCTAAATTTTTCTCCCTTCCTCTCTCCCTAAGATGACAAGCAATCTTTATATCTCACCTTGGGAAGATGATACTTGTAGCTCTTAAGAACTGTATCTGTTTTGGGGCAATTAAAAGGCAAACACTTTAACCTTATTGAATAATGTGCTTTTTTTCTGTTTACCTTTTTATGCTTCTCTTGAGTTTTGTATTTGAAAATTGAATTTTCTGTTCAGCTCTGGTCTTTTCATCAGGAAAGTTTGAAAGTCTCCTGTTTCATTATTTTTTAAGTTTGATCTTTTTCAGTTATATATTAAATTTTTTTTTGTATATTTTCCTAATATATATTTTCTCTTAAGGACTGATTTGTTTTTAGTCCAAAAATTTTGCTTGACAGATCACTGCTGTCATTTCCTTTGACAAACCCATTTATTGATTCTGTTATTTTTTTTTAATCTACTGTTATTTATACTTATTTTATTTAGTTTTTATTTAGGTAAATTTTGACTGCAAACTCTCCTCATTGATTGTAATTATTACTGCTTCATAGTCAATAAAGATTGAATTTTAAATTAATGGGGTTTTTTTCATTTGTTAGGAGCAAAAAAAGTATACTTTTTGTGAGTTTCATTTAGGAATCAATAGATGTCTATTATGTTCATATATTTTTTCCATAAAATTCTTTTCAAGTCCTTAATTTTTAACTATTTATTATTGTTAGACTTTTCTAGATTTGAATGGGGCACATTGAGTTTCCCTAGCTTCAAATTCCCTTCTAGCTTAGTACCTGTCATCTTATGTGTCTATGACTAATTAACAACATTTGATACAATTCAACAAGCATTTATTAAATTTCAACAACATTCAAGGCACCAAGTGTATGGAGCCCTCCCCCAAAATGTAATACATTATTTTTATTCCCTTTAATATTAATGACACTCAAAGTAGGAAATAGGCACTAGACTTGACACTAATACATCCACAAAGGAAAATGAAGGGTGGAGATGGTACAGGTTAGACATCCCAACTGAAATACAATCCTTTTTTTAAATGTTAATAACACCATTTAGTGATCTGTGCTTCATGGGAAGGTAAGGATGAAAAAACTCCTAACTAAAACAAAAAGTTGTTATTTCCTTTTTTAAAATGGTAACCAAAATCTACTTGCTTCAGAAAATCTCTTACCTAATGCTGCAGTAATTATTTTCTGCCTTATATGCACTGTGTAGACAGGCAAAAAAAACCCCTATAAAATGTTTGAGACTATATGTATTTACTTATTACTGTAAAACTATCCAGTCTTTTTTCCATCCCTTTTTGAGGCCCACTCCCCTGTTATATTAGATATCTGAAAATTTGAAAACAAAAACTACGTTTTATTTTTAAAATATTTTTTCCTCGTTTTCTTATCCCTTCCTATGCTGATCCCCAATATTTTGTGAAAAACAGATCTAGCTTCAGGATTTAATATGTAGTATATTTCTCCTTAATACCAGATCTAATGCAGGGCCATCTCTAGTCATCCTGATCTATATCTGGCAACTGGACCCAGATGAGTCTGGAGGAGATAGTGAGGTTGGTGACTTTGCACAACCCTTCCTCACTTAAATCCAATTCACTTGCAAATCGTGGAAACACCGTCCTGATTTTGTGGTCCTCTTCAAGAGGACAACCAAATCTTCAACAGCCAGATCCAATAGATTGATATATACCTAAAATTTCTCAGTACTGATACCAACTTCAGCATATTTATTCACATTTAGGTGTTATGTACTTCAGTACATAAAACTTCAGTACAAGAGAACCAAAAATAAGACACTAGCCTTTACAAGATGTCGGCCAAAAATTAGTTGTAATACCAGCACACCTGTCAGTGACGGGCCACAGCTGAGATATATTCTATTAATCAGTTTTAATGGATGAACTAGCATTAAATCCAAAAAATGTAATCTGTTCCCTAGCTTTCAATTTCTCTCTATCTGTATGATCTGTTGTAGGCACAACCTTTAACATTAGGTGATTTACCAAGCAATGTTCCTTTGTAATCTGTTGTATAGGTCCAGTCATATGGTTTAATAATCTCTTTGGAGTGTTCGCCCTCCATCCTGCTCTCTTGGGATTCTTTAGCACATGCTACCTTGAGCACTCCCTGGTAATTATTTACACACTTTAAAGCACCAGTCACATTGAACTCAATTCCAAAGGCAGAAATATGTTGGATTCTTAAAACATTGTCTCCAAACATCATTTCAAAAAGAGATGGCATGTGTATCTCATCAGCTGATTTCTCCACACTGGCCGATTTCATGATGTGCGTCTTGGCCGCTTTCAGGTTCCATGGCACAAAGGAGAAGTTCTGGTGACTGCCCTGGAAGCAGTGGATTATCATGGCCATGATGGTGGTGCAGAATCAGTGAGAGCTGGGGCGTCCTCCCTTCTTCCCCGCTCCACCTCCCCCTGCTCCACTCAGGCCCTGCCTAGCCCACAGCCTGGGCCCTTTGTCCTCCTGCCAGCCCACCTGCCCCCACCTCCTCCTTCTGCTTCCTGGAACAGGTTGCCTCAACAAGTGTCCTTTTTATTCCCCTTAAAGATTGTGCTTAGTTTTTCAGGGTAGTTGATTCTTGGTTGTAATCCAAGTTTTTTTGCCTTCCATAATATATTCCAAGCCCTCTTATCCTTTAATGTAGAAACTGCTTAGTGTCCTGCATAATCCTCACTGTGGCTCCTTGATTATTGAATTGTTTCTTGCTGGCAGTGTTTTCTCCTTGACCTGAGAGCTCTGCAATTTGGCTATAATATTCCTTGGAGTTTTCATTTTGGGAAACACTTTTGGGAGGTGATCAGTGCATTCTTTCAGTTACTATTTTACCTTCTGACTCTAGGACATCAGGGCAGTTTTCCTTGATAATTTCTTGGAACATGCTGTTCTGGCTCTTTTTTTGATCATGGCTTTCACATAGTCCAATCATTTTAAAATTATCTCTCCTGGATCTGTTTTGCAGATCAGTTGTTTTTCTAATGAGGTATTTTACATTTTCTTTTATTTTTTCATTCTTTTGACCTTGTTTGATTCTTGTTGTCTCATAGATTGCCTTACTTCCCAAAAAGTATTCTTTAATCCAGTGAAACTGAACTCCTGGCGGTTTCGTGCCTTGAATGCTCTCCCATGCCTCTTCTACTACAACTGCTCACCTTCCTGGCTTTCTTTCACTCCCAACTAAAAGTCTACCTTCTACATGAAGCCTTCCCCTACTCTTAATTCCAGTGCCTTCCTTCTGTGAATACTTCCCTATTTATCCTGTTTATAGCTTGTTTTATGTGTATTAGTTTGCATGTTATCTCCCTCTTTGGATTATAAACTCCTTGAGGGCAGAGAGTTTTGCCTTTTTAACATCCCAGGACTTCATCACAGTACCCTGCACATAATAGGTGCTTAATAAATGTTAACTGATCAGTTGTTTCTTCTTCCATATTAATCTCCAACCAAAGGTTTCTTACCAAGTTTCCTTGTTCAAGTTCTTGAATTTCCCCTTGTGATTATAACTTCTTAGTGGATGACATTCTACCCTGTTCCACTCCCTTAGACTGTGTCTTTTTATGAGGGATCCTCTTCCAAATTCATATATTAGTCAAGGGCGCATACCATCAAGTGTCAGTGAGGTCACATTTACCACCTTGTGATGGAATTCATCATGCTTGTTGCCTGTCTTTGTGTAGAAATCTGAGACCATGGGATCCATTACTGCCCTCTCCTTGAATTTTCCTCTGTGAACTTCTGAGTGTCTCACCTTTTTTCTTCTTCCTGTATTATAGCTCTGCTTAGTGGTATGTAGCCAACATAAAGAAGAAGTTCTCTTCCCATCCCTTCTCCTTTTCCACCTGCTAATCCCCACCTTCCTTTTTAGATAGGCTCTTTGATTGGATTTATAAGTCTCTAAAGAAGGACCTTTTTATCCATACTTAAGTACATTTTGTACTTGATAGGATCCTATGATTCCTGTATTTTATACCATGATGCAGAATCTAAATCCAGTGGTCAGCACCTGTTCATTTCACCAATCTTCCTTTATGTTCTGAATCTCTTCCCTTCCCTTTATTGAACAAACCACTTAAGACTTTCAAATTCTTGCCTAAGTAATACTTCTTCTGTTTCTTTGTGCTTTGGAGGTAACCTCAGGCTCTTGAACCCTGTGCTAGCAGAACATAAGTTGAAAGTTGGAAGGTCTTTTAGTAAGGACCCGGCAACAGCCACTTAGAGCTGTCATCCAGGAACCACAGGCACCAATCTAGACAAGTGCTGAGGGACTCCAGGTCAGATACCAGGAGATGAATGTGTTTTTACCACAACTCATTTACCTGTCTCAGTTTCCATGGAGCATCCATAGACAGAGCACCTTCTCAAGTGAAATCATTGATTCCTGAAGTATTCAAATAAATGTGGGACCTTGTGGTTACCAGCTTGATTCCTGTACCTCCCTTGCCTTCTCCCAGTTCCTGTTGTGTCCTTTCTTTATGAGGCTTTTCTGAAACTATCCACAGTATTCATGCATGCTTTGGGTTTTTCTCTTCATTACAGGTATTTAAGAATTTGCAGATCTTCATGGAGAACAAGGATCCAGGGGATGATCTGTTTGATAGACTTAATGTGAGCTTTTTTGGAAAAAAATGATCCCTATTAACTTTGCTACTGATGTCACACTGATTGCATAAAATGTCACTGTCACTTCTGCAATATGTTTTTTTGTGTGTTATTGGTCTGACTGGATATTATAGAACATCAATAGAACACAGCATTTCAAAGCTGACATGAATAATAGATTCATGTCTGTTAAATATGGCTTTTTTTTAAAAAGTCTTTTGACAAGAAATAATGTTTTAATTTATCATACACTGACTGTTTCTTTGTTACTGTGCTAATCTTGGTTGATGATGTGGAAAATCTTACCTTGAAATGTCCACAGTGTAATGTGTTAGTAGCAGGTGGAGAGGAAACCAGACAGTGGTTAAATTTGAATGTGTCACAGGTATGGGCTAGGCTGAACTCTGTCCCTGTGACGATTGTTGCACAAAGGCTGGTTTCTTGGCAAGGACTGGTAGAAGATTTTCATACAATCAGTTGTATGCAGCCTGCCCCAGTTAGAAAGGCTCTCTTACTCTTTTCATTTTCTTTGGTTGTTCTGTACTCTCTTCTCCTGTTCTTTCTCCCTGTCTGCCTGATCTGCTAAAAATTGAGAACAGAAAGTAAGCAATTATGATATTCCTGAAAATCCTATTTAAAAACTCATTTGTTCCTTCATGTTTTCAGACATCAACCTTGAACAAACATCTTCAGGACCTGATGGATGGATTGACAGCCAAAGTATTCAGGACTTACAACGCATCCATCACACTGCAGGAGCAGCTCAAAGCACTGACCAATAGTAATGAGTTCTACCATAGTGGAGATAAGATTTTTAGTACTTGGGAGGGAAAGAATAGCATACTTTATTAGACTTTTTTAACTGTGGCCATTTTAGTCTAGTGAGATTAGCAGTGCTTGGGTTTGAATGCTGACCTTGTCACTACCACCTGTGAATGCAGGCAGACTATTCTACTTCTCTGTGCCTCGCTTCCTTCATCTGTTCACTGGGATGATGATCCTTGCACTCCTAATTGCTATAACAATGTCATCTGCCCTTAATACATCAGTTAATTATTTGAGTGGCTGCTGTGTACAGTATAGTAGGTAGATATAACAAGGTATAAGAAACTTGGAAAAGGTTGGAAATAACTGATAAGGGAAAGGCAAAAGAGTTTTGAATGACCTGAGGTTGTAAACTTTGGGGATTGTTAACAAAGTAAAATAAGCTTTGTTTTGGTATTAGTGGTGGGAGTAGTTCTGTGTTAGTCAATGAGCATTTATTAAGGGCCTGCTGTGCATTAGGCACTGTGCTAAAGTAAGTTCTGGTTCTACAAAGAAAGGCAAAAAAACAGTCTCAACTCCCAAGGAGTTCACACACTGATTGGAGAGACAACATGCAAATAATGTATGTATGATCAAGATATAGACAGGGTACATGGGGAGTTCAGAGGGAAAGCACTAAGATTAAGGAGGTGTGGGAGAGGCTTCTTCTAAAAGGTGGAACTTTAGGTGAGAGTTGAAGGAAACCAGAAGAACTAGGAGGTGAAGATGAGGAGAATGTTCCAGGCATGAGGGACAGGCAGCCAGTGAAAATGTCTGGAGCTGGGAGATGGGTTATATGGCAGGAACTTGGAGATCAATGCTAGTGGATCACAGAATACATGGAGATGAATAAAGGTGTAAGAAGACTGGAAAAGTAGGCAGGAGCCACATTATGAAGGGCTTTGAATGTCAAACAGAATTTTATCTTTGATCCTGTAGGAAATAGGGAACCCAGAGTTTTTTCAAGAAAGTGACATTTAGACCTGTGCTTAAGGAAGATCAGTTTGGCACCTGAATGGAGGATGGCTAGAGCGGGGAGAGATTTGAGGCAGGAAGCCCAACCAGAAAGTTATGACATAGCATAACCTCTATGAGATGATGAGGGCCTATACCTGGGTGGTGGTGATGTTGAAGGAGAGAAGAATAGTGCTTACCAAGAGCAGTACTTGACCAGTGATTGAATGTGAGAGAGTGAGGAGTTGAGAGTGACACCTGGAAATACGGGGGTTAGTAATAGTTAGTTTGGACTGTTTTAATTTGATTAAAAGAAAAGTAGTAATGTCATGGAAGCTAGTGGAAGGAAAACCAAAGTTAACAATTATAACTTTGACAGGGTAGAATTTCTAATGAACAGGAAGCAAATTGCAGAATAGATTAGGAAAAAAAAACCATCAATTTGCTCTTTACAAGTAACATCTAAGCTGTAAAAGTAAAGGGGAAGACTAAAATTTGTTAGATTTCAGATGAGTAGAAATAAACAGGAGATTATAGGATCATAGATTTAGAACCAGAAGGGTCCTTAGGAGACATTTATAATCCAATATCTCATTTTAAAGCTAATAGAGGCCTAGCAAGATAAAGTCCCATCATGCCTGGATTATTTGTGTTTAGTTCCTGGACCCACACTTTAGGAAGGACATTGATAAAGTGGGAGCATTCAGAGGAGCAGCAAGGGCTAAGGCCCTTAAGATGGTGCTTGTGGGTACTGACTGAAGCAATCAGGAATGTTAACTTAAACTAAAGAAAACTTAAGGGGTTCATGCTAGCTTACTTCAAGTAACTGAAGGGCTTTCATATGGTAGAGAGATTAGACTTGTTCAGCTTAGTCCCAGAGGGCGGCACTGAGAGCAATGGCTTGGAAGGTGAAGAGGAAAATTTCAATTTGATGTGAGAAAAAACTTCTTAGCAATTAAAGATGTCTGAAGGTAGAATGGTCTGGTAGGAAGTGGTTTCTCTTCCCACTTGTTAGGCACAGAAAGGATTCTTGTTCAGGTATGGTTTGGACTAAATTGCCTCCCATGAGAGATTCTCTGCCTTGTTACTCATTGAACAAGCTATGACTCCAAATGCATTTAGGATGCTAATTTCCTTTTTGGATTAGGAAGAAATATTTTTAATCTCTAACTAAAGGGTGACTACTACTACTCATCAGCCATAATGGAAAAACATTGCTTTTTAGGTCTAGGTTCACTCGAAGACCTCTAAATTCCCTCTTTAACATCCTATGGTCTCCATTACTTTAATCATCCTGCTGCTTTCCTGTTTCTCTCTCTTAAGGAGATCCATGTTTATTATTGTCTTATTTGAAATCATCATTGCCAACTCCTGTTTATTTTTACTCACCTGAAATCCAACAGATTTTAGTCTCACCCTTTTACAGTTTAGATGTTACTTATAAATAGCAAATTATCTCTGTGGACAGTGTAGTCTACGTGATTTATTGAGACAGCTTTAGAATAATAGTATTGCATACAAAATAAATCTACAGAAATCATCATTATTTCTGTGTATTACAATAATTGAGACAAAAATAAGAGGAATACCATTAAAAAACAACAAAATGGAGTGTTAATGTAGTTAACCAAAAATGACACCCATGATCTATATAAATAAAACTGCAAAACAATTTTCACTGAATGAAGGTAGAATTAAATAAGTAGAAATAACTAGGTCTAGTATTGTGTTCATATCACTAAGAAGGTTCTTGACAAGAAAAGACCAGTCTGTAAAAATGCTGTAGCACTATTTTTACTAGTAAAAATTGATAAATGAACCATCTGCTTAATGATTGGCAGATATCTGAACAAATTGTAATGTGTCAATTGACAGTCATTTATTTAAGCACTTACTGTGTCCTGGGGTGCTAATCTAGATGCTGGAAGTACAAAAACAAAAATGAAGCAGTCTCTGTCCCCAAGAAACTTACTTTCCAGAAGACAATGTATAAATACATGAATATGTATGTAAAATGTGTAAAAAACCAATACAAGGGGGAATACAATTGAAGGATGAGGAAGGTAGTGCTTGAGTTAAGAGGAAACAAGCGATTCTGCAAGGCAGGCTAGATTAAGAAGGTATTGCAGGCATAAGGGATGCAGAACAGAGATACAGAGTTGGAACTTAGAGCCTTTTACTACATAAAGCATGGTCAAAAGATCCATGCCTATGAGAAAGAGAATGATATATAATGTGTCTGGAAAAGGAGGTTGGGGCCAAGTTGTGTATAGTTTTAGAAGCTTGAAAAAAAGTCAGCTTAGGCAGCTGGTGTGGGAAAATAGATTGGTGTGGGGAGAGACTTGAGACAAGGACAGCAATTAGGATGTGATTGCAGTAGTCCAGATGAGAGGAAGTTAGGGCTTGAACTGTGAAGGTCCAAAGGTGGGAACAATATAGGTGATGAGAAGGGATTGGATGCAAGAGATGTTGGGATGGTAGAAATAGCAACATTTGGCAATTGATTGGATGTGTGGGGTGTATCTAAAAGTAGTGGAATATTAGTGTACCATAAGGAACAACAAATAGGAAGAATTTAAAGAAATTTTAGAAGACTGCAGTATGGGATGCAGTGTGAACAGAGCAAAGAATGTGACGTGCAATTACAACAGCTTTATAAAGAAAACGGCAAAAAATGGCAACAAAACTCAGATCAAAAACAAAGGACAACATTGATATTTATAAAGCATTCACCCATCGTTTAGACAAATAGAAAGTTACCAAAGTGTAATTTTGTACGTAGCATCATTTGCAATCACTTTTTGTCATTTTATTTAACTTTTAATGAGGATTATACAGTCTGGTATTGAATGAGGAGTAAGATAAAAAATGTTTATGATGTTTTGTAACAAAGTGTATTCAGTAAAAAATTTTTAAGAAATAAAACTGCTGAGATACTGAAGAGACTGAGATGTGAGAAAAGGCTATCAGATTTAACCATTAAGAGACTGTTGTTTATTTGAGGGTTGTAGAAAGGTAAGTATATCATTCTGGAAAGCAGTTTGGAGTTAGACCAAGAAAGTGACTGAAGTATTCATAGCCTTTGACCCAGACTTTTCTTTACTCTAGTGATACTTTCCAAGGAAGTAGGTGCCAACTATACAGGGATAAAAGGAAGGCCTGTGTATGTACCCAAATAGTAATGCAGTGTTTGTTGTAGTAATAAAGAACTGGAAACAAAATTGATAACCATGGGGAATGGCCTAACAAATTGTAGCATTTGAATGTAAAGGAATATTGCTAATGTTAATAATATTATAATATTAGCTAATATTGCTAAGTTTTAAGAAACAGTGAATATTATGAATACAGAGAAGCATGGGAGGACTTAGATGAAATGATGCAAAATGAAGTAAACAGAACCAAGAAAACTGTATATACAACAACTATAACAATGTAAGTGGCAAGAGTAACAACAAAGTGGTCAAAACCAAATGATGTGAAATTGTAATAACCGAGCTTGGCCCCAAAGAAGAGGTGAGAAGGTCCTTCTTCTTTCCAGAGGTAGGGCACTAGATTCATGAAGCCACTCCATATAATGTCAGATTGTTTCAATATGTTGGTTTTTTGAGACTGTTTTTGTTTTTCTTTCCTTTTTTTTTTTTAAACAGGAGATGGTTTGGGGGTAGGATGGGAAGTAGAAATACATTGGGAGAGGTAGGTCATAAGAACAGAAAATATAAATATGATTGTATTTTTTAAAAAGATTGTTGATAACTTTAGAGCAGTTTCAGTGGTGTTAAAGTCAATCAGATAATAAGGGGTCAAGAAGCAAGTGGAGGTGAGAAAGTGATGGCAGTGACTTTAAACAGCCTTTTCTAGGCATTGGCTGTGAAAAGGGGGAAGATATAGAACACCAATTTGAGAAGATGGCAGAGTCAAGGGAGGATATTTTTAAAGGTGAAAGAGACATAGGTGCATTTTTAGGTAGTATGCAGTAGATTGTGTATGTTCTCCAAGGGCCAAATTTCTGGTAGAAATAGAAGCACATGGTATTGGGGCATAAGGGATTACCATACAGCACTGATGGTTTGATTAAAATAAACTATAAATTTGTAGTCGACCTAGTTGTGGGACTCTCCTGTGTTGATCAGTAGCAGTGTAAGAATGGATAAAAAGAGATTAGCGAGGATTTAGCAATGCTTGAACAAGAAGACACGGGATTAAGGGATTCAAAGAAAGAGGAGCATGTGTACTAGTCTTGGCTTCCTATAGGTCAGGATTGAGGGTAAGAGAGACTAGAGGTCATAGTGAAGATTAGTTGCAGTGAGACAGAGAGACAGTTGACAGGACAGGAAATTATAATTGTTGAGAACAATTTCAGATTCCCATATTATGAAGGTATGAGTGATGGGAAGATCGTAGTTTGACCATTTCTGTGAGTGGCTGAGGTACAATGAAGGGATGGATCTAGAAAGTTGAGATTGAGGAATTAGGAGGCCAGGATGTTCAAGAGGATATCATACATGTATGTTGAAGTACCCAGGCATGGAGGCATGAGTTAGGAGGAAGCCTGCGATTCAGGTTCTAAATTCGTGGCTCACCTAGATGATAAAAATACATTGAATGCCAAGGGAAAAGATTGCTGAGTGATTTCATCAGTCTGAGGATCTGGAAGTAAGTAACTGGTGTGTTTCTTCTGTGCTCCGTGTGTTGGCAAGCATAAATGAAGAATAACTGGTACTTGGAAGGGTGGTCTGAGGTGTGGAGGCTTCTGGAAAGAACCAGGTAAGAAGGGGTATAGGATCACAAAGGAGAGTTTGTTAATGACAGAGCAGAGGACAGAAGGGCAGGAGGGCAGAGGAGGTTAGGCACTGGGGAGTGCTTTCAGGGGTAGTTAAGATGATTGTGGGGAAGGGAAATTGGTGCCAAAGCAGTGATGTTAACCTACATTCTTTTTTCAAATACCAAAAACACTGGAGCTGAAGGCAGTAGGGCGTTTGGGTTGGTAAATGCTTGTTACTCTCTGTACCAATTCTTTTGCTTAATGCTAATATGAGAACAGGTAGAGATAACAGTGCATTCCTAGAGAAGAGCCTGCCTCCGCAGCATGCACTGGGCTCTTGGTTGAGTTTAGATTCCATATCCTGGATATATTTTTGGCCATGGAAAGACTGATGTCTAAGTGCACAGTAGTTATGGGGTACTGAGGCACTGTTGTTTTCTCCCAAGTTCGTTTGGCTTGGGAGTAGGTACTACTTTCCCATATGGCAATAGTCCCTGGGGCAAGTCTGCCTCAAACCAGTCCTGAAGAAAGGGCTGAGGTCGGTCGTCTGTCACCCCGTGGAGTGAGTAATGGTAGCTCGTTACACGTATTTGTGTGAAGGTCCGTTTTTTCCCATTCATTTCTTGTTGTTGTTTAGTTGTTTTCAGTCTTCCAACTCATGACCCCTTTTAGGGTTTTCTTGGTAAAGACCCTGGAGTGGTTTGCCATTTCCTTTTCTAGTTCAATTTCCAGATGAGGAAACTTAGACACACAAGGTAAAGTGTCACACAGCTAGTAAATATCTGAGGCTGAGTTTGAACCCAGGTTTCCTGACTCCAGGCCCTATACTTTTTTATCCACTGTACCATCTAGCTGCCTATTTTTTCATTCATAGGATCATGGAATTTTAGAACTGAATTGGACCTTGGTCTGTCTCCCTTCCTTTAAAGATTAGGAAATCCTTTAAGAAGCTGAGGCCCAGAGAAGTGAGGTTACTTTTCTGGGTCATACTACTAGACTAGAGGTCTTTGCTCCATTTGGGAAAAAGCAGATGACTCTGGATCATTGTGAAAGTGTGACTAGGAGTTAGCCATCAAGACCAATTAGACTGCTGGAACTGAGAAGGGGGGCAATATGTGTTTGATTGAAACCATGAACGCACTTTTCATATTCACTCCTTGGGTTCTTGTTACTCCTTTCAGTGTTCTCTTTGTATTTTGGCTCTCTTATAAATATATCTTTATATTTTCTAGCTGAAGACAACATAGCAACTAAAATTTTGTCCTACAACCGAGCAAACCGAGCTGTAGCCATTTTATGCAATCATCAGCGAGCAACTCCTAAGACTTTTGAGAAGTCCATGCAAAATCTCCAGACGAAGGTAAAATAAGATAAAATTACTAATAACTGTGAATGAGGTAGTTTAATGTTATAGATCCCCTATAGTGCATCTGTTTTTCTTCTGGAGGTGTGGCCCTATATTTGTATAGGGTCCAGGGGAAGTAAGTGATACCCCTCTCCTCATCTCTAAACCGGGTTTCTTGAAGTCATAGAACTATTCTTCAGGGAATGTTTCCTTTTCTGAGTTCTCTTACCCTACTACTGATGTCCAGTTACCCTGTTTCCAAGCCAACGAGGTCAGTGCCTCAGATAGCTAAGGAGAAGTGACCTTGTTCCAGGTTCCTGCACATTGAGCTACATTTAATCTCTCCAGAGGTAACTAATATTTATTCCTAATCACGCTTTGGAGTCTTAATTCCTTACCAAAAGAAACTTCTTTAAAGTAGTAATGGTTCACCCAGGTATATTGTGCCATGGGCTAGAAGTCTCCATATCCAGCCCCCTCGTTTTACAGCTGAAGAAACTGAAGCACAGAGAGCTGGACTGCGTACACGGCAAAACTGAGGTTTCAGTCCAGGCCCCTGCCTACAAACACAGGGCACATTCTTCTTTTTGCTGCTTCATGATCACCTTTTAAGCTAAGTACCTTGGAAAATGTGAGATCTAAGTGGAGAAGCCCCATAGCATGGAATGAGAACAGTACTGAACTTGGAAACTGGTCCTGTGTCAGGATTCTTTCTAGCACTGTGATCTCACGTATCACTTAACCTCTCTTTGACTCAGTTTACTCATCTTTAAAATTGGAACTAATTCCTGCCTTTAGAAACTAGGCTTATGAAGAGGACCAAATGAGATGATATATTTTCTGTGTAACTAAAATACTCTGAGTTGTTGTTAAAAGCAAATAATGTGGGTGTTTATGTTAATGTTTAAGTATTTGTAATTAAGAGCATGATTCCTACTTCATTTTTTTAAATTTACTAGTCTTTATTTTTGTTGATTTAGAATTCCAGGTTTATTCAAGATGTAGTGGGTCAGTAGCATCTTTGCAGAAAAAGAAAGGCACACCTGGCATGGGATAGTGTATGAGTTCTGTTTTCTCACTGGATGCCCTTATAATGGATAAAGAAGTGATCATTTTCAAAGTAGAGGGAACTTAGAATGCAGTAGTTAAAGGCCCATTCTGAACTGATAATGGCTGGGCCTTTAGGTGTTCAAAGTGTTGTCATGGGGAAGGGATGCTTGAGTGTTATCTTTGGCCCTTAATGGGTGAGAGGTTGCAGAGGCACGAATTTCAGTTCCTTGTATGGAAAATCTTGGGCTGCTTCAGAAGTTTGTGGGCTCTCCTTTACCAAATGTCTGTAAATAAAGGCTAAGTGACTGTTGGTCAGGAATCTTGTAGAAGGAATTCCTGTTGACATTCCACTTAGACTGGGCTCTCTTTGAGGTACCATCCAACTCTTACAATTCTCTGAGGAAGGGCTTGTATGTGGAATTTTCTTTTGAAGATTGATGCTAAAAAGGAGCAGCTAGAGATCGCAAAACAGGAGCTAAAGAGAGCAAAAGCTGATGCCAAAGCGAGAAAGGATGTCAAGTCCAAGAGGTAAGCACAGCTGGTCTTCACAGGGGCATCTAGTGGTGGCCATTGTGCCCAGCATTTATCAGAATGTTACAGTTAAAATGTTTCCTTGAATAGTTCTCTGATTATTAATACTAAATACAATCAGGAATAGATAAACATGGTTAAATTTTAGCTGATCTACTTTTTGTCATCATGCTGATTAATAACTGATCTAAGATTAGTAGGTGATGGTTTGGGGTAGAGAGTGGTTTACTGGAAAGAATACTGGACTTTGAAGTCAGAGGACATACCTGAACTCTAGCCTCATCACAGAGTGACCAGAAGCAAAGCACTTTCCCTCTCTTAAGTCTGTTTCCTTATATGTAAAATAAGGGGATCAGAGTAAGTTCTTTCAAGGTATCCTACAGGTAGAGTCCACTAGACTGAAAAATCCACAAAGACATGGTAGCATCTTATCCTTCTTTCATGTGGTTTCAAGTACTTCATGCAAAATTGCCCAGAGTCAGGCAAGAGAGAAAAACATTGGTATCAGGGGAGAAACCAAGAGGCATTAGGGTGGAAATAGCAAGAGCTATTTCTGTCTGTTACTGAGACACAGTAACAGCAAGCCTATAGATGCCAAAAATACTTATACATACCATCAAGGCCAGCAGTTTGGGACGATGGGTGAGAAGAGGAATAATTTTATATAGCCAGGCTCCTCCAGGTGCTACATTTTTATTTAAGACATCCAGACAATTAGGATAGACAAAATAGATTTTTGTTGTTACTCTTTTATTTAAATTTTTAAAAATTGAAAACAGGAACAGCAACACAGTGGGGGCTTAGCCTTGCCCTCTGCCACAGTGGGGCCTGTGGATAGCTTCTCAATAAGGACTTCTTTTTCTCTCCATGAGTGAGAATATAGAGCCGGGAGGTGGCCAGAGTCCTTTCTCCTTCAGGTTCCTGAACTGTAGCTTTTTACCCCCACCGAAGGAAGGGAGGGCTTGTCCTGGTTTTGTTGGAGGTCATAGAAGGTCCACACTGCACATTTTAGGCACTGAATCTTATATATCCCAGAATAGCATACAGAGCAATCTTAGGTTCTGCAGCGAGTGTTGAGCTAATGAGTTTGGACTACAGCTCCTAATTCTCAGCTTTGACAAGCAAGTTCCATTATTTACCAGTCATATGTGGAATAAGGGAGGAAAGGAAGCCCTGTTTGTTCTGTTGGCTTGCCACTGGGTTAAGAGATGCCTACCTCTCCTCAATATATGGCAATTCAGAAGGAAAAGAAATTGAGAGAAGACAGGAAATTTCTTTAGATCTTCTGTGACATTTTATTAATAATGAGGTTGAAAACCCAGTTCTTTCTGCCTGGAGTTTACTGAAAAGCTCACCAGCTACAGGACAGTTGAATTCTGGCTTCTGCTCTGTAGGAGGCTACCTGTGTGAGCTGGGACCAGCTTTCTCTGGATCTCCTCTCCCCTTTGCATTGTTATATGGGTGCTAGCTAAGCTCTCTTCTGGCCATAACATTTTTGGCTTTCCCTCCAGAAGATGATGAGACAGTTGCTTTTCCTATTCCTATTTATTGAGTCAGGCTGTTTGGGAGCAGACAGATGTTCAGATGAAGTGATTTAGTTTATTATTACTTTTCTTTTCCTAGTAATGTGGACAAGAAGAAAAAACTGCTGGCCAAGTTAGAAGAACAACTCATGAAGCTGTGCACCCAAGCCACAGACAAAGAAGAAAACAAGCAGATTGCCCTGGGTACCTCAAAACTCAACTACTTGGATCCCAGAATTAGTGTTGCCTGGTATGAGAAGCTATAGAGAGGCTGACAGAAACTTCTACTAAATATGACTTTTTCAGAGGTCTTGAGAATTGTCCAGGAGAGGTGGGGATCAACTAGTTGAAAAGGGCAGATATGATTAGTTCTCCTGAGACATTTTGTCATCTAATATTGACCCATCTGTTCCTAATGGTGGTCTTGACCCTTCATTGATCCTTTTTCCTAGTATAGGTTTTTAGAATAATCCAAGCTCTTATTTGTGGTACTTGGTTTACTCACCACCCTTAGCTTTATTCTGACCTGCAGTTCACAGAATAGTGTCACACATTGATATTCATCTTCCAGTCCCTGACCTCTTCACATGTGTTTGTAAAATTTGAATTAGTCATTGAGGTCCCTGTGTCTAGAACCAGAGTGTTCTCCTTCCCCCTCTAAAATTGAATGGAAAGAATACCTCAATTAAATCTTTCTAATTCCCCCTCCTCTCCATTCCTCTTCTCAGTTCTCCTTTTGTTATGATTTAACTTCTTAACCTCAGGTGGCATTTTTTCTTTTAACTTTCTAAAAATGTACTTATATGTTGTGTCTCTCCATAGGTGTAAGAAGTTTGGAGTTCCAGTGGAGAAGATTTATAATAAAACCCAGAGAGAGAAGTTTGCCTGGGCAATTGATATGGCAGGTGAAGAGTTTGAGTTCTGAGCTAGTATTTCTGTATCTATTTTTGAATTGTTGAAGTTTTCAATTATTAAACAATATTGAGAGGAATTTTGTACAATGAAGCATTTTACTAAAGATGTATTTGGTTCTGCAGTCTGAGTGCTGATACTGCTCCCTGAGTCTTGGTCAGAAATGTAACTGTGATATTCTTTCTGATGTGACTGCTGAGGTTATCGGCCTTTTGATTTCTCCAGCTTCTAGGATGCCTTTAAGTTTTATGACAGTAGTCCATTTCTGTTGTAAAATTTGTCCCTTGAATTTATGAGTAATAATGAAAACCTTGAAGGGAAAATCCAAAGCCAGATACTCTGTGTGTGCACATGTGTGCACACGCATGCGTGCATGTGCACATGCATACTTGCATGCATGAAGAAAGTTTTAGACATTAATTATGAAATTTCCTTTTCACTTAGAGATATAGTAGGTTTTCTAAGATGCAGTCATAGATTTCTTTACCTAAGGGAAGAGATTTCGTATTTTAATCATCCTTAGTTAAGAAACATGGGCAGTCTGTTGCTAAGGAAACAGCATCATAACTCAACAGGAACTAGAACTTGGGTCTCCTAATTCCCATTCCAGAGCTTTCTGTTGTAACAGTCTGTAGATTCACAGTTAAATCTGGGTGAGATCTTATAAACAATGTAGACAAACTACTTCATTTGGGAAAACATGCCAGAAGGAAAGAAGACACACTCTCAGGTGTTTGGAGGAGTGGAACGGGGAGGTAGTGTTAAGTTGTTGGCTTTTTCATGCCTCTACCGGGCCTCTTCCTACTGCCTGTCCATTTCTAGACATAAGGTGAGACTGACTGCACAATTGAGTCTCTATCCTTTTAGCTTCTCACATAAACAAGATCTTCCCTCCACTCCCCACACCCCCAGCCTCTAGGGAAAGCATGTCTTAGGGCCAGGATCCCATTATCATTTCTCCTCTCTCAACCTCAGGTAGAGCCCAGATGAGAAGGTATGTCCTCAGCCTCATGTAGGCCACCCAGAAGACTCAGTTCCAGTGTTCATGTTGCTACTCTGGCAAGATATTTGACCAGTTGGGGAGCAGAGCCAAGATGGTGGCTCTTCCCTCACAGCCCATAAAATACCTGTAAAGAAAGACTCTCAACAAATTCTAGAGCATCATAAGCCACAGAACAATGGATTGGAGGATATTTCCAGCCCAGGGTGACCTGAAAGGCTGATGGGAAAGGTCTGTCTCACTGGATGTGGGGCAGAACCCAGCCCAGCCTTGGCCAAGCATGCCGGAGGGAGGAGAACCCCAGCAGGCCTTGGGGGCAGAATCCACAATGACAGTTCTCAGATCCCTCCACCCACAGGTGCCCAAGGTCAGTTAGAGGGGTTTTTTCAGCTAGCTGAGAAAGGAGCAGCAGCTGCCACAGCAGCTTGCATCCATTGTTGGATGGTAAAGCCCCTGGGGGAATGAAGCAGCTGATCCATACCTCAGCCCTGTGTGGCTGTCCTTCCCCCCCCCCCCCCCCGCCCCCCAAAAGCCCATCTGAATCTCAGCCCCCCTCAGTGCTGGTGTGTCAGAACTGGAGGCAAAGTGAGATTCTGGGCACAAAAGTTTCTGGTTGCTCCCACACCAGTGTACATGCTTGATTGTGCCACTTTGGAGGAACTGAGATATTACAGATCCCCAGAGTATACCCTACTCTTGACAAAGGACCCAAAAGTCAAGTAACTGGTTGGGAAAATGCCCAAAAAAATGAAAAAAAAAAAAAAAGACGATAAAAGGTTACTTTCGGGGGGCGGAGCCAAGATGGCGGAGTAGAAGGACACACGTTTACGAGCTCCGAAACCAAAAGCCCATAGAATTAATGTAAAAAGAGTCCTCCATAACTTCTGGGTCAATACAAGGTGTGCAGAAACAGAGTGGAAGAGATTTCCGTTCCGGGGAGCCCTAGAGACCCGTCCCCAGGGTCCGGCGCGCCCCGGAAAGTGGACCCCACCCCCAGCGCTGCCCTGGCCGCGGCCCCAGAGAAGCTGATCCGAGCAGACTTCAGAGACGAAAGCTCCGGCAGCCGGGAAAGTCCCTCCGCCCACAGAAGCTACAGGTCAGTGAGAGAGAAAGCAGGGCTGGAGGAGAGGGGAAGCAGGGCATCTCCGTGACTCGGGCCCCCTCGGGAGGAAGCTGCGGTGGCAGGGACGGGGGCAGGAAGCGGCGGAGGCAGAGGTGTGGGCGGCGGCTGAGGCGGCAGCGGCCCAGGACTCAGAAATCCCCCAGCAGCAGGCAGGATCTTCATTACGGAAGATGCCTACATAAAACCTGACCAAGCTGAGCCTGGGAGACGACCCTGCCCTCACCCCGCTCTGTTACTGAAGGCTTCTGCTTAAAGCCCCCAAGAGAGCTGGGTTTGGGAGGCGGGCCCCCCACCCCGCCCCCACCTGCTCCATTCCTGAAAGTCTCTGCATAAAGCCCCTGAGGGATCAGAACCTGGGAGGCGGCCCTGCCCCCACCCCAGCACCTGAACTAAAGCTCACTGATTGACAGCCAGCAGGAGGAAAGCCCATTTAAATCTCAGAGGCCAAGCACTAGTTGGGCGGATCCAGGCGGGGGTGGAAAGGAATCTCAGAAGTCAAGTAACTGGCTGGGAAAATGCCTAGAAAAGGGAAGAAAAATAAGACTTTAGAGAGTTTTTTCCAACAAATGCAAATGATCCCGACCTTCGGATCTGATGACGAGGACGTATCCTTGCCATCAGGGAAAAACGTGGAGGGCGGGGCCTCAGTACCCCAGACACCCCAGGGGGGGCGGGTGGGCTCAGGCCCTGGAAGAGCTCAAAAAGGATTTTGAAAAGCAAGTTAGACAGGTGGAGGAAAAACTGGGAAGAGAAATGTCAGAGATGCAAGAAAAGTATGAAAAACGGGTCAATACCTTGGTAAAGGAGACCCAAAAAAATGCTGAGGAAATTAACACCTTGAAAAATAGGCTCACTCAATTGGCAAAGGAGGTTCAAAAAGCCAATGAGAAGAATGCTTTCAAAAGCAGAATGAGCCAAATGGAAAAAGAGGCTCAAAAGCTCACTGAATTTAACAGTTCTCTCAAAATTAGAATGGAACAGATGGAGTCTAATGACTTTACGAGAAACCAAGAAATCACCAAACAAAACCAAAAGAAGGAAAAAATGGAAGAGAATGTGAAATATCTCATGGGAAAAACAACTGACCTGGAAAATAGATCCAGGAGAGACAATTTAAAAATTATGGGACTACCTGAAACTCATGATCAAAAAAAGAGCCTAGACATCATCTTCCATGAAATTATCAAGGAAAACTGCCCTGACATTCTAGAACCAGAGGGCAAAATAAGTATTGAAAGAATCCATCGATCACCACCTGAAAGAGATCCAAAAAGAGAAACTCTTAGGAACATTGTGGCCAAATTCCAGAACTCCCAGCTCAAGGAAAAAATCTTACAAGCAGCTAGAAAGAAACAATTCCAGTACTGTGGAAATACAATCAGGATAACCCAAGATCTAGCAGCTTCTACATTAAGGGATCGAAGGGCCTGGAATAGGATATTCCAGAAGGCAAAGGAACTAGGACTCAAACCAAGAATCACCTACCCAGCTAAACTGAGTATAATACTTCAAGGCAAAATATGGTCTTTCAATGAAACAGAGGACTTTTCAATCATTCTTGATGAAAAGACCAGAGCTGAAAAGAAAATTTGACTTTCAAACAGAAGAATGAGAAGAAGCATGAAAAAGGAAACAGCAAAGAGAAGTCTTAAGGGACTTACCAGAAGTGAACTGTTTACATTCATACAGGGAAAGACAATATTTCTAACTCTTAAAACTTTTCAGTATCTGCGTAGTTGGTGGGACCACACACACACGTACACGCATGCACACACATACAGAGATAGAGAGCACAGATTGAACTGAATAGGATGGGACCATACCTTAAAAGAAACTAAGGTAAATGGTGAGAGAGAAATGTAGGGAGAGGAAAGAGAGGGAAAGGGAAGGGGGTAACTATATGTCATTTAAGAGTCAGGTAGGAGTTTTTCTTAGTGGAGGGAAAAAGAGGAGAGCTGAGAAAAAAAAAAAACAAACAAGAAGTTTACCCTCATCACATTTGACTAAACGAAGGAGTGAAATGCACACTCATTTTGGTATGAAAACCTATCTTACAGTATAAGAAAGTTGGGGAGAAAGAGATATTGCAAGGTGGGGGATGATGGAAGGGAGGGCAAAGGGAGGAGGGAGCAATTTGAAGTCAACACTTGGGGAGGGACAGGATCAAGAGACAGAAGAGAAACAATGAGAGGCAGGTTAGGAGGGATGGTAATCCAGTTAGTCTTACACAACACGACTATCAGGGAGGTCATTTGCAAAACTACACAGATATGGCCTATATTGAATTGCCTGCCATCCCAAAGGGAATGGGTGGGGAGGGAGGGATAGGGAGAATTTGGAACTCAAAGTTTTAGGAACAACAGTTTAGTATTGTTGTTGCAACTAGGAAAGAAGACATACAGTTAAGGAGGAATAGAAAGTCGTCTGGCCCTACAGGAGAAAAGAGAAGATGGAGACAAGAGAAGGGAGGGATGACAGAAGAGAGGGCAGATTGGAGATAGGGAAAATTAGATTGCTTGGGGTACTGGGGTGGGGGGAGGGGATAAAGGGGAGAAAATTTGGAACCCAAAAATTTGTGAAAATGAATGTAAAAAATTAAATAAATTAAAAAAATAAATAAAAGGTTACTTTCTTGTTGAACAGGTATCTTCTCCCATCCTTTTGGATGAGGAAGAACAATGCTTACCATCCCAGAAAGACATAAAAGTCAAGGCTTCTGTATCCCAAACATCCAAAATAAATATTCAGTGATCTCAGACTTTGGAAGAGCTCAAAAAGGATTTTGAAAGTCAAGTTAGAGAAGGTGGAGGAAAAATTGGGAAGAGAGATGCAAGAAAAGCATGAAAAGTGAGTCAACAAAACTTGCTAAAGGAGATCCAAAAAAATACTGAAGAAAATAACACCTTGAAAAATAGATTAACTCACTTGGCAAAAGAGGTTCAAAAAGCCAGTGAGGAAATGAAGGCTTTAAAAAGCAGAATTAGCCAAATGAAAAAGAGGTTCAAAAGCTCACTGAAGAAAATGGTTCTTTAAAAATCAGAATGGAACAGATGGAAGCTAATGACTTTATGAGAAACCAAGCAATCACAAAACAAAACCAAAAGAATGAAAAAATGGAAGAGAATGTGAAATATCTCATGGGAAAAACAACTGACCTGGAAAATAGATCCAGGAGAGACAATTTAAAAATTATGGGACTACCTGAAAGTCATGATCAAAAAAAGAGCCTAGATATCATCTTCCATGAAATTATCAAGGAAAACTGCCCTGATATTCTAGAACCAGAGGGCAAAATAAATATTGAAAGAATCCACTGATCACTTCCTGAAAGAAATCCAAAAAGAGAAATTCCTGGGAACATTGTAGCCAAATTCCAGAGTTACCAGGTCAAGGAGAAAATATTGCAAGCAGCTAGAAAGAAGCAGTTTGAGTGTGGAAATACAATCAGGATAGCACAAGATCTAGTAGTTTCTACATTAAGGAATCAAAAGGCATGGAATATGATATTCCACAAGTTAAAGGAACTAGGACTAATACCAAGAATCACCTACCTTGCAAAACTCAAAAGATAGTAGCTTCTACATTAAGGGATCAAAAGGTATGGAATATGATATTCCACAAGTTAAAGGAATTAGGATTAAAACCAAGAATCACCTACCTTGCAAAACTCAAAAAAATGAGTATAATACTTCAGGGGGAAAAATTGTTTTTCAGTGAAGTAGAGGACTTTCAAGCATTCTTGATGAAAAGACCAGAGCTGAAAAGAAAATTTGACTTTCAAACACAAGAATCAAGAGAAGCATGAAGTAGTAAACAGGAAAGAGAAATCATAAGGGACTTAACTAAAGTTGAACTGTTTACATTCCTATATGGAAAGACAATATTTGTAAGTCTTGAAACTTTTTCAGTATCTGGGTAGTTGGTGGGATTATATACACACAAACACACACACACACACACAGAGTGCAGGGTTGAATAGGAAGGGATTATATCCAAAGAAACAAAATTGAGGGGGGAGAAATGGAATGAGGCAAATTATCATAAAAGAGGCAAGAAAAAGATTTTTCAATGGAGGGAAATAGTGGAGAGGTGAGAGGGAAAATGTGAAGCTTACTCTCATCACATTTGGCTCAAGGAAGGAATTAAATATACATTCATTTTGGTATGAAAACCTATCTTACAATACGGGAAAGTGGGGGAGAAGGGGATAAGCAGGGAGGGGAGGATGATGAAAGGGAGGGCAGTGGGAGGAGGGAGCAATTAACAGTCAACACTTGGGGAGGCACAAGGTCAAAAGAGAATAGAAGAAATGGGGGCAGGATAGGATAGAGGGAAATGTAGTTAGTCTTAGCATGACTTATGGAATTCATTTGCAAAACTGTACATATATAGCCTATATTGAATTACTCACCTTCCCAATTGGAATGGGTGGGGAGGGAGGGAGGAAGAGAAGTTGGAACTCCAAGTTTTAGGAACAACTGTTGAGTGTTGTTCTTGCATACAACTTGGAAATTAGAAATACAGGTAATGGGGTATAGAAATTTATCTTGCTCTACAGGACAAAGGAGAAGATAGGGATATTAGAAGGGAGGGTGGGTTGGTGGTAGGGGTAATTTGAATGCTAGGTGTTTTGGGGTGGAGGGAGGGGAGAGATGGGGAGAAATTTGGAACTCAAAATTTTGTGGAAATGACTGTTGAAAACTTAAAAAAAAAAAGATTTGACTAGTTAACAAACAGACATTTCTTAAATAACTGGCTCTTGGCCAGGCTCTTTAAGGAGTACAGTACACACATAACATTTGGTCCCTCCCTTTAAATACTTCATAGTTTTAACAAGGGGTGACAAGACATGCACACAAACAAGATAATTACATGCTCAGATGCATGGTTATTGACACTATCTCATTGTAGAAACTCATTAAAAATTGCCAAATATTGGAATAGGTAGAGAAGGATTTCTGGAAGACGTGAGCCCTCAACTGGGCCTCGTAGGATAAGACAGGAGGAGGGAATGGGTTCCAGATAACAAGAATGAAGGATCAGAAGCAAAAACAGATATAGTATGTGTTAATAGCAAGGAACACAGGTAACTATGCTGGGCCCCAAGACCAACCCGAGTAGTTTAGTTTATGTCCTCTGGCAGCGAGAATCCACTGAAAAATTCTGAGCAGGACCATCATGTCAAAGTGGTTAGATTAATAGGATGGTTCGGTTTGGGGTTTAGAAAGTGATTGAAAATAGGGAAATTGGTTTCATCCAAGGACAGTGTGATGCAGCCCAGAAGAAAATGATGGAAGTACAAACAGAAGAACTAAAACTTGGTGATTATTTCTCAATATCCTTTGCTTCCATGAAACCATGCTCTACTGGTCTTTATTCCTTTGATTTTTCTTGAGTAAGAAGAGGAAAGGCCCTGTTGATTTGCCTACTTCTATCAGTTTCATCAATTATATGGTATTCATTAATTGCCTCATTACAGGTGATTTTTCCAACACAAAACCAATTGGTTTTGTCTCTGTAGGGCCATTATCATTTGAGAACTATTTGAAAACTTTAGGAAATAGAAAGTCCAATTAAGAATTTTCCTTTACATATTCACATGAAGAGTTTTGTTGAGTGTGTGAACTCTGACTAAATCCTTCCCTGCAGCTGTACTCAAAAAACATCTCTTCACTCTGAATTCTCTGGTGTTCAGTAAGTAACATAGATTGATTGAAAGCTTTCCCACCTGCATTATATTCATAGGGTCTTTCTCCTGTGTGAATTTTCTGATGCCGAATGAGATTGGAGCTCTGGCTGAAGGCTTTGCCGCATTCTCTACATCCGTAGGGGTTCTCTCCATGGTGTATTCTTTGATGTCTAACAACATTTGAACTATGAATGAAAGTTTTCCCACATTCATTACATTCATAAGGTTTCTCTCCCGTATGAATTCTCTGGTGTTTAATAGCATCAGAGCTCTGACTGAATGATTTCCCACATTCGTTACATTCATAAGGTTTTTCTCCAGTGTGAATTCTCTGGTGACGTATAAGGTTCGAACCCTGGCTGAAGGCTTTGCCACATTCTTTGCATTCATAAGGTTTCTCTCCACTATGAATTCTCTGATGTCTAACTACATGTGAGCTGTGAATGAAAGTCTTCCCACAGTCACTGCATTCATAGGGTTTCTCTCCAGAATGAATCCTGTGGTGTTTAATTACATCTGAGCTCTGGCTAAAGGTCTTTCCACATTCCTCACATTCATAGGGTTTTTCTCCAGTGTGAATTCTCTGGTGCTTAATAATATCTGAATGGCATTTAAAGCTTTTTCCACATAGATCACATTTATGGGGCCTCATTTCTTTGGCATTTCTCTGATGTTTAACGAAATTTGTACTCTGATTGAAGTTTTTCCCAGATATCATCTGTGCATGGTCTCCCTTCCCTCTGAGAGTTTTCCCAGACAAAGAATCTTTCTGTTTCTTTGCATTGTCGTCAGTCTTACAAGATTCATGAAACTCTGGTCCTTGAAGGACATGCAGGAGTCTTGAAGATGGCAGCCATGAGTGATGTGATCCCACTTCCTCAGAAAACTCTTGCTTTAGGATCCATTTTTCCTTCTTAGCACTGATCTCTAAACCTAAAACAAAATAACAGAAATGTCATCTAATTTCTGGAAAACAAAACAAAACTTTAAAAGTTACCAAATAAAATGGATGTTACTTGTACTTTAAAATGTGTAGAGCACTAAAGAAGGCAGCAGCATTACTACTAAATGAAAACTCATGACTTTCACATTTAAAGTCCATCATTCCTCCCTTTTCTGTGTTCTGTTGTCCAGTGACACTGGTCTACTTGTAGTTCCTCAATGTGATGTTCCAACTCCTTACTCTGTTTTTTCATGGGCTGTTTGCCATGCCTAGGGTGCTCCCCATCCTCACCTCTATCTTCTGGCCCTTCTGGCTTCTCAAAACTTGTAGCTCCAATCCCATCTTCTGTAAGCAATCACCCCTAGAACTCTCTGTCCCTTCCACCCCCGGTGTCTTCCAAGATTATTTCTCGTTTACACTGTGTACATAACTTATATGCTGTTTCCCCATTAGAATGTGAGCTCCTTTATGACAGATACCATGTTTTTACCTTTATTTAACTGACAAAAATATAGACGTTTAAACTTTGTATTTAAACATTTTTTACAAGACATCTAAAATCTACCGTAATCATTGAGCAAAGCAGAATTTAGACAACACTAAGTAAACATAGGATGTGAAAATTTGGGGTGTCTTCCCCAAATACTCACATGGGCTATCTGTGCCCAACTTGTGGTAGAGCATTCTGAGCTTGTATTGATCAGCTACAGTCAGACACGCTGAAACTCCACTTTATCATGGTGATGTCATTTTGGTCCTCTTCGAAGATGAACAACAACCAAATTCTCAGAAGATAAGTGGTAAAGCTACAGCAGGTCATTGCAAATTTTCTTGAATTATCAACCGATTTTTATATTCAATCAGAAATTCAAATTTTAAGAACTTAGAAATGTCATGCAAAGTCATAAGTTTAGAGCTGGAAGAATACTTAGGAGTCGTCACTCAGGTGAAGAAACAGGCCTAAAGAAGTGATTTACTTAGGATGGTAAAAGAATCTGATTTTGAACCCAGGTCCTCTGACTCTAAATCCATTAATCTTTCATCTGCAATCTTTGAAAATCTGCTTTCCCTAATCCGGGATTACATGTCAAACTATGCCAGTTCTCCTCTATCATACACTCTAGGCAGGTGTGGTTAGGTTTAGGCCAGAGGTGGACCCTCCAGAGTTCTAATTACTTCCATACTAGCAACTACTAGTTCTACTCAGTTATTTGGAAAGTAATCCTGTCCTCTTTCCCTCCCAGCTATAAAGCCAGTGTCTATCTCACTCTTCTGACTATTCTGGTTGCGTCCAGCTTGCCTCTACCTGTATCGTGAGTTTCACTACCTGCTCCACCACCTTCCCCACCAACTACGGCTGCCTGGACTCAGTCCAGGCGCCCAGCCACCTGTCTGGCTGCCCAGCAGCGCCTCCAGCGTCTGTGCAGGCGCAGTTGGCCCAGGCTCGCTCCACCAGCTTCCGTGGGGACTGGGGGTGCCAGGAGCTTGATACGGGGTGGGGAGGGCTGGTTGGGATGGGGCGATTCAGGGAGAGAAGATCATGCAGGACCTTAACGACCACCTGGCCTCCTGTCTGGAACGCATGCGAAGGCTGGAGACCGAGAATCGCAAACTGGGAGGGAAAATCAGAAAGCAGCAGGTGGACAAGAAGGGACCTCAGATCAGAGAGACGATTGAGTATCTGCGGGCACTTTCTGTTCAAGCTCAGTGGGCAATGCCAGAATCGTCCTACAAAAGGATAATGCCGGTCTGACTGCTGACGACTTTCGAGGCAAGTATGAAGCAGAGCTACCCTAGAGACGGTGTAGAAACGAGACGGTGGCGTTCACGGCCTCCGGAAGGTGACCAGGCTGCGGCTGGAAATTGAGATGGAAACGCTGAAGGAAGAGACCCTCTTTATGGGCTGGGTGCGGAGGCGGACACTGAGCAAGGTCATGGCTGACGTCCGAGCCCAGTAGGACTCTCTGGGTTGACAAATACTGGTCCCAGCAGACTATGGAGAGCACCATGACAACCAACACAAGATCCAAGGAGGTGGAAGCAGCCCCAGACACTGTTACCGAGCTGAAATGTCCCGGGAGACTGACCAGCTTGGAGGACAGCCTGAGGGAGGTGGAAACCCGCCACGCTATCCAGATGGAGCAGATCAATACAGCCCTGCTGCACCTGGAGGTACGACAGAGAGGCAATATACGAGGCCCTGCTCAACATTAAGGTCAAACTGGAAGGAGAGATCAACACCTATCCAAACCTGCTGGAGAGTGGGGAGGCCTTCAATCTTGTGCATGCCTTGGACAGTAGCGGCAGCTCCTTACGTAAGACCAGCACTAGGAGGATTGTAGATGGCAGAGTGGTGGCGGATACCAATGACACCAAAGTCCCGCGGCGTTAGAGTCATAAACTGAAGATCCGGGCTGAGTTAGGAAGTTAATAAATACTCCTTGGTCACCTAGCCTATCAAAAAGAAAAAAAAGTAATCCTGTCCAGAGCCATGATCCTGAAAGGGACATCCCCCCAGTTTCAGATACCTTCGAAATCAAATTTGCCTCCTTTGATTAAGACTGCGAACTCTTTTTTTTTTTTTTTTTTTTTTTACCTAAACTATGGGCGTTTTGTGAGTAGACCTTGGAGGCGGGAGGTTTTACGGCTCCTGTCTTGGATTTATTTCCTATGAACTTCTAGGTATCTCAATAGCAATTCTTATTCATTTTTGTAGCTATTTTCTATTATGACTAATTTGGGGAATTAGATGCAAGCTGTCTTCTCCCATCTATATCTTTTGTAGTTTCTAGTTCTTTTAATTAGATTTACAAGACACTCTAAATACATATTTGTTAGCTTTTGTCAGTTATACTCCATTCTCGCCCAGGAATCTGGACGAATTCCAGTCTCAGATGCCAGCTATTCCCTTCTCCTTTATTTCTTCTGTATCTCTTGCTTTCAAAGAGCAAAAGTGAAGAAAGTACAACTGTATGGTCTTCAAGTGCTCACCTAAGATTTCATAAACTTTGGCAGTATTTTTTTGGCAGGAGATACATTTATTTTAATAGACAACCAAAATACTAAAAGATGATAAAGATGAACAGGAAGAATATTTGTACTTCATTAAATTACTGCCGTCAAACTACTGCTAAACACTAAAATACATTTTTCTTCAACTTTTCACAATGATCTCAGTTATTTTCTATTGTCTTCTAGAACATAAAGGTAAATGTTTTCTTCACCAGTTAAAGATCCCAATTAGACATAAATGAAGCTGTACCAAAGTAAAACTCTATCCAACACGTTTAATAAGTGATTGCATTATTGATATTTCTTATTTTTCACATGCAAATTTCTTCCACTATAAATTCATTTTCACAATCTGAAGCATAGACTGGGAGTTCTAGCTAGTTTGATAACTACAATTGATTTAATCAAATGTTCTTGCTTCAAATTATTGGCTGCTTTTCATTACCTTTTCAAATTAGAACATATATGAACATGAATAAATTGAAGAAACAATGATGGTCTCCAAATGGAGTATATTATTACTCTTTAATAAAACATCAAATGATACTCATATGTCATTTTTAAGTCAAGGTCAATCACTGCTGTCCTTTAGCAATGAATATGAGCCTTAATGAGATTTTTCCAAAAATGCTTTGCTGCACCTCACACATTGATCATACCCAGTCTCAAAGTCAGTCATTTCCATACTATAGATCTTCCATAATAAGTTGTTTCCGTGGATCATAGCTTCCAAGAAGTTCAATTTTAGCTTCGCAGTTTTTAAGCTGATTAACTTTTCTATTCAAATCTCTCAAATTGCTTTCATCCATACAGAGTATATAATCCAAGGTCAGGAAATCTTTGGTAATCTGCATGTCAATATGATTCATGATAATGCCATGTTTCTTCATGCAAGTCTGCACTCGATAATCAGGAGGGTTTCCTATTTCATATGTAGATGTTGCTGCACTGTCTATCCTCCACTTATCTGAAATATTTTGCTCAGTTACAAGTTTCCTAAAAACTGCTTCTGCTATAGGGGATGGACAAATATTACCCAGACACACGAATAGCACAGACCTCATTCCTTCTGTGGCCATTTTTAATTTCCATTAGCAGTATTTTTAAAGTTCCTTTTGACAGTATCATTCACACCCACATAAATCACCAGAAGTGGATGGTTGTCATCCATTCTGATAAATATTGGAAAGTCCTCTGTTGGCTATGTGCTTCAGAAAGACAAAAGACCTCTCTACTATTGTTCTCAGTTGACAATTAGCTGCCAAAGTACCACTCTTGAAGAAGGAACCACCAGCTACTCTGAATTGCTTCTCATTTCTTCTTTTCTCTCTCCTCCCCTCTCCTCTCTGCTATCTAAACTTCTACTATGTCATCCTTTGGAGCATTTTCAGCTTCTTTCTCCTTGGTTCATATAGCTCCCTCTTCTCCAAGAGCCTGAAATTGGTTTTTAAGTTCTAATTCGCAACTCTCTTCCTTCTTCCTCCATGCAACAATCTTGTATTCTCCCAACATCCCTACAAGGATCAAGTCTCAACCCTCCTCTACCTCATACCCCTCTTTTCCCCCATTGAAACCTTACTTCTCCTTAAGAACATTCTCCCTAACAGTCTGGTATGTGGAGAAACATTCTTTGAGTCCTTTCCACCACCTCCAAGAGGGAGATCAGCCTATACTTGAAACACAAGTCATTTGGCTGTGGTAAATATGCAGGTATCAAATATTTGACGGAAGCCAGCATACAATTTTCCCAACTCTCCCTACTATTTGAAAATTTTGGCTTTATTTTTTTTAACTCCTTGTGGGTGTTTAAGCCTGCATCCTTAGCACCTGGTTAAGACTTTTACTGCCATTTTATAATACATTGCTGGGACAGGCACGGAAACTTTAGAATAAGAACCATTAGTGATATTATGAAGTACATCATTTTGGAAGGTGTTATAGAATTCTACTATAGGAAGTACAAAAATATTCATACTCTTTGACCCTACAACCTCCACTACTTGGCTTTTATACATTCAGGACTTTATTGATGGGAGGGGAAAAGATGTATCTCTACAAAAATATGCCTCAAAGAACCATATTAGCAAAAAGTGAAAAATGCTGAGGCCAGGAATTGAGAAATGTTTGAAAAAAAATCATGGTATACAAACGAATAGACATACTGGGAGAAATGATGACTATAAAGCATTCAAAGAAATACAGAAGGACATATGTGAGGTGATGTGAAGGAACATAATGTCCCAAAAGTCTGAGTACAGTTTTAAGCTATTAAGTATTAAGCTCTTAAGGGTTAAGACTGCACTAAAACTTTTGGGACACTATGACTACAATGCAACTGGAATTAAATAGCAACTTAATTCAGCTCAGCAAGTATTACCAAGGATCTATGTGCCAGGCACCAGTAGACTCTAGGGAGAAAAAAGACAAAAAATTACAACGATCCCTTCAAGGAGGCACATTTTACTCTGGAGAGCCTAATGTGAGAACTTGCCTCAAAGGGGATGAAAAAGAAGTTGAATCTTGGAAGGGATCATTACCTCTTGAGAGGTATGGTGTGTGTTGTCTATGGTCAGGATAGAGGCCCCAAAGGAAGGAAAGGGAAAGAAGAGGTCCACAGCCTAGCTTCACCTCCTGGGCACATCCCTAGGAGAAATCCTCATCCTAAGGGTCAAAGATACCATAAAAAACATTTAACTAATGCCTTTTCATTTATTTATCTCACTCCACATGCATCAGGTCTATTCCTTCCCTCTGACTCCTGTGACTATTTCTTTCCTGGGTAAGAATACCTGACTCTCTGAATTCTCTTATTGCTTAGCTCCCTGAAGACTTGGGCTCCATGGTTCTTCACCTCCTTCCAGCCGGGAAATCATTTCAAGGTCTAGAGACTGGAAACTCCATACATGGGTGGGGAAAATGTTGGTCTATGCTGGGAATATAGAGCCTTCTACACTAAGACACAAGCGGAATTCTTTTCTTGGCAGGAAAGATAGATTGTCAGTCAGGATGCTGTGATAAGACCCAAGGTGACCTAAATTAGGCCCTCTCTTCCCCTCCCCAGGGTTTTTGTAAGCCTTTCTTTGTATCCCCAGCACTTAGTGCAATGGCTGGCACATAGTAGGTGTTTCATGTTTATTGACTGACTACTGGTCCAGATGCTATGGGACAGACTAGGGCCAGTTTGAGTTAATTATGCTCTCATGTGGATTGAGCAGAGTGCTTTTGAGACAGTACCTCTTGCAGGCTGCTATTACCTAGAAGTCACTAAGTATGTTTTTAGTAAAGTAATTAGCCATCTGATCCCTCAGGCTTTAGTGGTTCATTGCATATGGTGTAAAACTGGAGTGGTGACAGAAGCGATGGTAACAGAAGAGAATCTTCTTCATGGAATTTAGAAGGAAAAGAAAAAAACAGATCAGATATCTTATGCAAGGAACCGTAAGAAGTCATCTAGTCCACCATTTTGTTTTACAGCTAAGGGAAATGGGACTCAGGGAATTTAAGTGACTTGCCCAAGGTCATGAGCTGACAGAGGAGCATTTTGAATCTGGGTCTTCTACCTTCAGATCCATTGTTTATTTTTTCCACCCTAACATGAGATAACATTAAAAAACGCTTTGCTAAAATATAGGTAAATTTTATCTACCGCATTCCCCTGATCTTCCAATGTAGTAGTCCTATGAAAAAGAAAGTAGTTCAACTTGAGCAGGTTAGTCACTAGTTCAGAGTTAATTGTAATCAAGCCAGTTCCTTATAGTAACCTCTTTGTTTGTTTCTTTCTTTTTAAGATGGTCACAAATAATACATTTTAGAATTTTGCCTAGTATTAAGGTTGAGTTCACTGGCTTATAATTTAAAAATTCTCTCACTCTTCCTTTTTTTGAAAATCTGAAGAACATTTTCTCTTCTGTGTTCAGATACCTCTCCTGTTGTCTGATAGCTTTCAGATATCAGTGATAGTGGTTCCTCAATCACATTCACCATTTCTTTTCATACCCAATGATATAGGATATCAGTGATAGTGGTTCCTCAATCACATTCACCATTTCTTTTCATACCCAATGATATAGGGTTCCAAATGACTTGAGTTTACCAGGGACAGCCAGGTACTCTCTTACTATCTTCCCACTTGAGGGGTGGAGCCCAGATGGAGGAGTAGAAAGACACACATACACTACCTCTTACCCCACAGCCCATAAAATACCTGTAAAGAAGAACTCTCTGCCATAAGAAATGATGAACAAGAAGACTTCAGGGAGACCTGGAAGGATTTATATGATCTGATGCTGACCAAAAGGAGCAGAACCAGGAGAACTTTGTGCACAGCAATGACCACAGTGTGCGAGAGTTTTTTCTGGTAGACTTGAAACTTTGTAATAACACAAGAACTTACTGAGAAAAAAAAAATCCTAATGTCGGTCTTCTAAGGCAAAATGCCTTCCACACTCAGAGAAAGAAATATGGAAGTCATTTGCAGAATGTAGCAGATCATGTTTGTGTGTGGGTGGGTTTCAGTGTATTATGTTTTGATTTGTTATATGATTTCTTCCATTTATTTTAGTTCAACTACGTAGCATGACTATAGTGAAAATGTGCTCAATAGGAAAGTATATGTAGAACCTAAACAGAATTGCATGCTGTCATGGGGAGGGAGGGGGGTATTGGGGGAAGGGTGGGGGGGATAAAATCTTAACTTTAAGGAAATGATTGTAAAACATTAAAAAAATAAAAAAATAAAAATAATAAAAAGAGAAAAAAAAAAAAAGAAGAACTCTCAACAAATTCTAGAGCAGCAGAAGCCACAGAACAATGGAGTGGTGGAGATTTCTATCCCAGAGTGACCTGAAAGACCAATGGGAAAGGTCTGTCCCACCTGACACAGAGCACAGCCCAGCTCAATCTTGACCTCACAGTACCAAAAGGAGCAGATCTGAGCAGGCTTCAGGGACAGAATCTCCAGCTGCAGCGCAGATCCCTCAACCCACAGGCACCAAAGGTCAGTGAGAAGGTCTTTTTGGCTGGCCGAGAAGGGAGCAAGGGCGGGGGGGCATAACTCGGGCTTCCTCAGGTGGCAGCAGTAGAGGCAGCAGTGGACCAGGGCTCCCAAAGCAGGCAGTAGCCCAAATCCATTGTTAAAGATATCATCTTGAACCTTCTGAGGGAACTTAGCCCTCTGTGGTGGCCCTGCCCCCTCCTAAGCAGCTGATCTTAATCTCACACTGAATAGCAGCCCTGTCCCTGCCTAAAGCCCCTGAGGGTTTGGAGCAGCTCATCTGAATCTCAGCACCCAGTGCTGGCTTGGCAGAACTGCAGGCAAGGTGGTTGTGGACAGGAAACTCAGAAGTCAAGTAACTGACTGGGAAAATGCCAAAAAAAAAGGGAAAAAATAATAAGACCATAGAAATTAACTTTTTTGGGGAACAAGTGTTTCCCCCATCCTTTCAGATGAGGAAGAACAAGGCTTACTGTCAGAAGAAGTCAAGGCCTCTGCCTCCAGGGCCTCCAAAGGGAACTTAAATTGGGCTCAGGCATTAGAAGACCTTAAAAAACAAGTTAGCAGCTTACTAAAGGAGAACAAAAAAAAAAAGGCTGAGAAAAATAACAGCTTTAAAAAGAGGTTAACTCAATTGGAAAAAGAGGTGCAAAAAGCCAATGAGGAGAAGGAGGTTTTAAAAAGCAGAATTAGCCAAATGGAGCAGAAGATTCAAAAGCTCACTGAACAAAACAATTCGTTGAAAGAGAGAATTGAGTTCAGGGAAATGAGTGACTATGAGTTAAACCAAGCAGTTAGTAAACAAAACCAAAAATTTGAAAAAATAGAACATAATGTGAAACATCTCATTGGAAAAACAACTGACCTGGAAAATAGATCCAGGAGAAACAGTTTCAAAATTGTAGGACTACCTGAAAGCCATGATCAAAAAAAGAACCTAGATGTTATCTTCCATAAAATTATCAAAGAAAACTGCCCTGATATTCTAGAACCAGGGGGCAAAATAAATATTGAAAGAATCCACCGATCACCTCCTGAAAGAGACCTGAACAGAGAAACTCCTAGGAATATTGTGCCAAATTTCAGAGTTCCCAGATCAAGGAGAAAATACTCAAGCAGCTAGAAAGAAACAATGTGAGTATTGTGGAAATACAATCAGGATAACATAGGATCTGGCAGCTTGAACATTAAGGGATTGAAGGGTTTGGAATGGGATATTTCAGAGGTCAAAGGAACTGGGATTGAAACAAAGAATCACCTACCCAGCAAATCTGAATATAATACTTCAAAGGAATAAATGGTCATTCAATGATATAGAGGATTTTCTATCTTTCTACTTATTCTGAATATCAATCATTTTTGTTCAGTTGTTTCTAGGATAAAAGTCATTCCTGAAAACAAGCAAAGAAAATGAGAGTTGGTATGGTGTTGAAATAGGACAGTGGAGGGATTTGAGGTCAAAGCATTTCATGCCAACATGACTGGAAATCTTCAAGGATGATGCCAGGGCAGAAGGGGGAAAGAAGGTTGGTAGAGGGCACTGGGGAGACTGGAATGAAGGTTGGTCCCAACTCATGGAACAGACCTCAAAAGATCAAAGGTCACTGAAGAACGATCACCTCTCCTCCTGATCCTAGTAGAACTGTGAGCAATGGCTACATGGGAAGAGGATTACAAGCAGCTCCAGGCTGGTGAGGGACCACAGAGGCCATGTAGTCAAACCCATCCATACCCAAGTAAGAATCCCCTGTAACTAAGTAATCAACCATCCCCTCCTTGAAGACCAATAGTGAGAGAGACCCCTCCCAACCTCCCAAAGCAGATTATTGTCTGAAATATTAGAGGATATAGGAAATTTGTTCACAAGAGAGGTGATGTACCAACTGGTACAGTGAGCAAACAAGCAGTAGGTGAATCAGGTTGGGGTGAATGGTACAACACGAAGTAGTGTGATTAAAAGCATGGTTCTTAAAACATCTGACTGGTTGATGGGGAATTACAGGAGGAAGGCATGACTGAAAGGAATAGGTTTCAGTTTAACATATAATAGCAAGCCCCTGCCCCTGGGGTCCTCCCCCAGAGAGGCATTGTTTCCATAGCAACCCAGCAGGCCAGGACAAACCAGCAAACAAAGTCCCTCCCCCCAGGGACAACCAGCAGAAAGGCTGTTTTCATAGCAACAAGAAGACCTTGCCCCTGGTGCAGACCAGCAAAGAAACTCCACCCTCTGGGAAGGTCACACCATAATATAAACCAAAGGGAATCAAACCTTTTAGTGCAAGCAAGAAGCTAGTTCTCGAATCTCAGTGAAAGTCAGAAGCAAGACACTGCACAAAAAGCTTGGGGCAGTGCAGGACCAGAGCCTACCTCTCACATAAAAACACCAAGTCTTTAAATATACAGGAAAAACAAAGAACAAAAACAAACAAACAAAAAGAACTTGATTATGTATGGAAAGTCATGGTGATGGGGAGGGTCAAGGCACAAACTTAGAAGAGGACAATAGGGTCAAAGTAGCTACATGTGAAGCCTCAAAGACAAATGTAATTTGGTCTCAGGCCCAAAAAGAACTATTGAAAGAACTTAAAATGAATTTTAAAAAGCAAATTAGATAAGTAGAAAAGAATTGGGAAAAGAGAGCATTGCAGGAAAATAATCAAAAAAAGAGTCAACAGCATGCAAAAAGATATAAAAAAATTCACTGAAGAATATAATTCCTTAAAAATTGGAATAGCTAATGACTCCATGAGAGATCAAGATACAATAAAACAAAATCAAAAAAGTAAAAAATAGAAGAAAATGTGAAATTTCCCATTGGGAAAAACTGACCTAGAAAATAGATCCAGGTGACATAATTTAAGAATTATTGGGTTGGGGGGAGGAGCTAAGATGGTAGATTAGAAAGACTCACATATGTTAGCTCCGGAACCCTCAGCCCATAAATTTCCTGTATAAAGAACTCCCCACAAATTCTGGAGCAGTGGAACGTGCACAGCAACGGAGGGGAGGAGATTTCCATTCCAGAGAGCCCTGAAAAACTGACCCCAAAGGTCTGTCATGCACTGGACGTGGAGCAGAGTCCCTGCGTTGCCCTGGCCACCTGGCCTGAGAGGAGCAGATCCGAGCAGGCTTCAGGGACGGAATCTCCGGCAGCTGCGAAGGTCCCTCCACCCACAGGCACTACAGGTCAGTGAGAGAGACTTCTGGGCTGGCCGAGGGGGAAGAGCGGTGTCTCCATGACTCGGACCCCTCAGGAGACAGCAGCAGAGGCAGCAGCAGCGGTAGAGGCAGTGGCAGCGGCAGAGGCAGCAGCGGGCCCAAACTCCCGGAGCAGGCAGGAGCTCCACTGTTGAAGGTCTCCGCATAAAGCCACTGAGGGAACTGAGCCTGGGAGGTGGCCCTGCCCCCACCTGAGCACCAGAACTTAAGCTCACATTGAATAGCAGGCCGATCTGCCTTGGAAAGCCCTGAGGCTGGGGAGCAGCATTTGAATCTCAGACCCCAAGCACTACCTGGGCAGATCTAGGCAGGGGTGGAGAGGAGTCTCAGAAGTCAAGTGCCCAGAAAAGGAAAAAAAATAAGACCATAGAAGGGTACTTTCTTGGGGAACAGATGTTCCCGCCTTTCATTTCTGATGACGAGGAACAATGCTTACCATCAGGGAAAGACATGGAGGTCGGGGTCTCTGTATCCCAGACATCCGAGGTGGATGTCTGGTGGGCTCAGGCCATGGAAGAGCTCAAAAAGGATTTTGAAAATCAAGTTAGACAGGTGGAGGAAAAACTGGGAAGAGAAATGAGACAGATGCAAGAAAAGCATGAAAAACAGGGCAATACCTTGGTAAAGGAGACCAAAAAAAATGCTGAAGAAAATAACACCTTGAAAAATAGGCTCACTCAATTGGCAAATGAGGTTCAAAAACCCAATGAGGAGGGGGCAGAGCCAAGATGGCGGAGTAGAAGGATGCACGTTTACGAGCTCCGAAACCAAAGCCCATAGAATTAATGTAAAAAGAGACCCCCATAACTTCTGGGTCAATACAAAGTGTGCATAAACGGAGTGGAAGAGATTTCCGTGCCAGAGAGCCCTGAAGAGCCGTCCCCGGGGTCCGTCGCGCCCCGGAAAGCAGACCCCACCCCAGCGCGGAGGCCACGGCCCCAGAGAAGGTGTCCCGAGCAGGCTTCAGAGACGGAAGCTCCGGCAGCCGGGAAAGTCCCTCTGCCCACAGAAGCTACAGGTCAGTGAGAAAGAAGGCTGGGCTGGAGGAGGGGAGCGGAGCATCTCCGTGACTTGGGCCCCCTCGGGAGGAAGCAGCGGCGGCAGAGATGGGGGCAGGAAGCGGCGGAGGCAGAGGGGTGGGCGGAAGGTGAGGCAGCAGCGGCTCAGGACTCAGGAATCCCCCAGCAGCAGGCCGGATCTTCATTACGGAAGGTCTCTGCATGAACGGCCTGAGGGGGCTGAGCCTGGAAGACGGCCCTGCCCCCACCCCGCTCTATTACTGAAGGCCTCTGCATAAAGCCCCTGAGAGAACTGAGCCTGGGAGGCGGGCCCCCCACCGCACCCCCACCTGCTCCATTCCTGAAAGTCTCTGCATAAAGCCCCTGAGGGAGCTGAGCCTGGGAGGCGGCCCGGCCCCCACCCCAGCGCCACAACTAAAGCTTGCCGTGGAAAGCCCATTTGAATCTCAGAGGCCAAGCACTAGCTGGGCGGATCCAGGCGGGGGTGGAAAGGAATCTCAGAAGTCAAGTAACTGGCTGGGAAAATGCCTAGAAAAGGGAAGAAAAATAAGACTATAGAGAGTTTTTTCCAACAAATGCAAATGATCCCGACCTTCGGATCTGACGAAGATGAGGACGTATTCTTGCCATCAGGGAAAGACGTGGAGGGTGGGGCCTCAGTACCCCAGACACCCCAGGGGGGTGGCGGGTGGGTTCAGGCCTTGGAAGAGCTCAAAAAGGATTTTGAAAAGCAAGTTAGACAGGTGGAGGAAAAACTGGGAAGAGAAATGACAGAGATGCAAGAAAAGTATGAAAAACAGGTCAATACTTTGGTAAAGGAGACCCAAAAAAAATGCTGAGGAAATTAACACCTTGAAAAATAGGCTCATTCAATTGGCAAAAGAGGTTCAAAAAGCCAATGAGGAGAAGAATGTTTTCAAAAGCAGAATGAGCCAAATGGAAAAACAGGCTCAAAAGCTCACTGAATGTAATAGTTCTCTCAAAATTAGAATGGAACAGATGGAGTCTAATGACTTTACAAGAAACCAAGAAATCACCAAACAAAACCAAAAGAATGAAAAAATGGAAGAGAATAACAACTGACCTGGAAAACAGATCCAGGAGAGACAATTTAAAAATTATGGGACTACCTGAAAGTCATGATCAAAAAAAGAGCCTAGACATCATCTTCCATGAAATTATCAAGGAAAACTGCCCTGACATTCTAGAACCAGAGGGCAAAATAAGTATTGAAAGAATCCATCGATCACCACCTGAAAGAGATCCAAAAAGAGAAACTCCTAGGAACGTTGTGGCCAAATTCCAGAACACCCAGCTCAAGGAAAAAATCTTGCAAGCAGCTAGAAAGAAACAATTCCAGTACTGTGGAAATACAATCAGGATAACTCAAGATCTAGCAGCTTCTACCTTAAGAGATCGAAGGGCGTGGAATAGGATATTCCAGAAGGCAAAGGAACTAGGACTCAAACCAAGAATCACCTACCCAGCTAAACTGAGTATAATACTTCAAGGCAAAATATGGTCTTTCAATGAAACAGAGGACTTTCAATCATTCTTAATGAAAAGACCACAGCTGAAAAGAAAATTTGACTTTCAAGCACAAGAATGAGAAGAAGCATGAAAAAGGAAACAGCAAAGAGAAGTCTTAAGGGACTTACCAGAAGTGAACTGTTTACATTCCTACAGGGAAAGACAATATTTCTAACTCTTAAAACTTTTCAGTATCTGGGTAGTTGGTGGGACCACACATACACAAGTACACGCATGCACACACATACACACATGCACACACATACAGAGACAGAGAGCACAGATTGAACTGAATAGGATGGGACCATACCTTAAAAGAAATTAAGGTAAATGGTGAGAGAGAAATATAGGGGGAGGAAAGAGGGGGAAATGGAAGGGGGTAACTATATGTCATTTAAGAGGCAAGTAGGAGATTTTTTTAGTGGAGGGAAAAAGAGGAGAGCTGAGAAAAAAAAAAAACAAGAAGTTTACCCTCATCACATTTGACTAAACGATGGAGTGAAATGCACACTCATTTTGGTATGAAAACCTATCTTACAGCATAGGAAAGTGGGGGAGAAGGAGATATTGCAAGGGGGGGATGATGGAAGGGAGGGCAAAGGGAGGAGGGAGCAATTTGAAGTCAACACTTGGGGAGGGACAGGATCATAAGACAGAAGAGAAACAATGAGGGGCAGGTTAGGAGGGATGGTAATTCAGTTAGTCTTACACAACACGACTATCAGGGAGGTCATTTGCAAAACTACACAGATATGGCCTATATTGAATTGCCTGCCTTCCCAAAGGGAATGGGTGGGGAGGGAGGGATGGGGAGAATTTGGAACTCAAAGTTTTAGGAACAACTGTTTAGTATTGTTGTTGCTACTAGGAAAGAAGACATACAGTCAATGAGGAATAGAAAGTCATCTGGCCCTACAGGAGAAAAGAGAAGATGGAGACAAGAGAAGGGAGGGATGACAGAAGAGAGGGAAGATTGGAGATAGGGAAAATTAGATTGCTAGGGGTATTGGGGTGGGGGGAGGGGATAAAAGGGGAGAAAATTTGGAACCCAAAATTTTGTGAAAATGAATGTAAAAAGTTAAATAAATAAATAAATTTAAAAAAACAAAAAAAAACAAACAAAAAACCCAATGAGGAGAAGAATGCTTTCAAAAGCAGAATTAGCCAAATGGAAAAAGAGGTTCAAAAGCTCACTGAAGATAATAGTTCTCTCAAAATTAAAATGGAACAGATGGAGGCTAATGACTTTCTGAAAAACCAAGAAATCACAAAAAAAAACCCAAAAGAATGAAAAAAATGGAAGAGAATGTGAAATGTCTCATTGGAAAAACAACTGACCTGGAAAATAGATCCAGGAGAGACAATTTAAAAATTATGGGACTACCTGAAAGCCATGGTCAAAAAAAGAGCCTAGACATCATCTTTCATGAAATTACCAAGAAAAACTGCCCTGAGATTCTAGAACAAGAGGGCAAAATAAGTATTGAAGGAATCCATCGATCACTGCCTGAAAGAGATCCCAAAAGAGAAACTCCTAGGAACACTGTGGCCAAATTCCAGAACTCCCAGGTCAAGGAGAAAATATTGCAAGCAGCTAGAAAGAAACAATTCCAGTATTGTGGAAATACAGTCAGGACAACACAAGATCTAGCAGCTTCTACATTAAGGGATCAAAGGGAGTGGAATAGGATATTCCAGAAGTCAAAGGAACTAGGACTCAAACCAAGAATCACCTACCCAGCAAAACCGAGTATAATACTTCAGGGAAAAATATGGTCTTTCAATGAAACAGAGGACTTTCAAGCATTCTTGATGAAAAGACCAGAGCTGAAAAGAAAATTTGACTTTCAAACACAAGAATGAGAAGAAGCATGAAAAAGTAAACAGCAAAGAGAAGTCATAAAGGACTTACCAAAGGTGAACTGTTTACATTCCTACATGGAAAGACAATATTTGTAACTCTTAGAACTTTTCAGTATCTGGGTAGTTGGTGGGACCACACACACAAACACACGCGCGCGCGCACACACACACACATGTACACATGTGCATGCACACACACATACACACATGCACGCACATACAGAGACAGAGAGCACAGAGTGAATTGAATAGGATGGGACCATATCTTAAAAGAAATTAAGGTAAAAGGTGAGAGAGAAATGTAGTGGGAGGAGAGAGGATGAAATGGAATGGGGTAAATTATCTCTCCTTCAAGAGGCAAGCAGGAGACTTTTTAGTGGAGGGAAAAAGAGGAGAACTGAGAAAAAAACATGAAGTTTACCCTCATCACATTCGACTAAAGGAAGGAGTAAAATGCACACTCATTTTGGTATGAAAACCTATCTTACAATACAGAAAACTGGGGGAGAAGGAGATAAACAGGAAGGGAGGGATGATGGAAGGGAGGGCAATGGAAGGAGGGAGCAATTTGTAGTCAACACTCGGGGAGGGACAGGATCAAAAGACAGAATGGAAACAATGGGGGGCAGAATAGGATGGAGGGAAATACAGTTAGTCTTACACAACACGACTGTTATCGAAGTAATTTGCAAAACTACACAGATATGGCCTATATTGAATTGCCTGCCTTCCTAAAGGGAATGGGTGGGGAGGGAGGGATGGGGAGAATTTGGAACTCAAAGTTTTAGGAACAACTGTTTAGTATTGTTGTTGCTACTAGGAAATAAGAAATACAGTTAATGGGGAATAGAAAGTCATCTGGCCCTACAGGACAAAAGAGAAAATGGGGACAAGAAAAGGGAGGGATGATAGAAGAGAGGACAGATTGGTGATAGGGAAAATTAGAATGCTCGGTGTATTGGGCTGGGGGAGGGGAGAAAAGGGGAGAAAATTTGGAACCCAAAATTTTGTGAAAATCAATGTAAAAAGTTAAATAAATTTATAAAAATAAATAAATAAATAAAATAAGACAACAATAAAAAAAAAAAAAAGAATTATTGGAGTACTTGAAAGCCATGATAAAAAAAAATAAACCTGAACAACATATTTCAAGAAATTATCAAGAAAACTGTCCTGATATACTAGAATCCTAAGGCAAAATAGAAATTGAAAGAATTCACCAATGACCACCTGAAAGAGATCCCAAAATGAAAACTCCCAGGAACATCATAGCCAAATTCCAGAGCCCACAGATCAAGGAGAAAATACAACAAGCAGTAATATAGCTGTTCAAGACAAGTTGAAGGACTCATGATGAAAAATGCTATCCATCCCTAGAGAAAGAATTGATGGTCTCTAAATACCATTGAGATATACCTTTTTTACTTTATTTTGCTTAGTTTTTTTTTCTTGAATGTTTTCTTTCACAACATAACTATTATGGGTATGCTTTGCATATGTATAACTTATATAGAATTGCTTGTCTTCTCAGTGGGAAGTGAGTGGTAAAGGGGAAGGAAAAATGGAGAGAATTAGGAACTCAAAGTTTTAAAAATGAATGTTAAAAATTGTTTTTATATGTAACTGGGGAAAAATAAAAGCTAAAATAAAGTATTTCAAGCAGCCAAAAGAAACAATTCAAATATTATGGGGCTACAATCAGGATTACACAGTATTTGGCAGCTTCCACATTAAAGAACCACAGGGCTTAGACTGTGTTATACCAGGAGGCAAAGGGGTTAGTATTCTAACCAAGAATAACCTACCCAGAAAAACTGAATATAATCTTTCAGGGTTGAGAAAAGGATATTTAATTAAATAGAGGACTCTCAAGTATTCCTAATTAAAAGAATAGAGCTGATTAAAAAATGTGACTTCCAAATACAAGAATCAAAGGAAACATAAAAAAGTAAAAAAAAAAAAAAAAAAGGAAACAAGATAAAACATAAGAAATTCAACAAGGTTAAACTTTATATTTCTATATGACAAGATAATATTTGTAACTCAAGAAATTTATTAGTGTAAGGGCAATTAGAAGCAGTATATGTAGACAGAGGGTGTGCATATAAGGTTACTTTGATGGGATGGTATCTTAAAAAACAAAATAAAGCAGTAAGAAGATTGCACTGGAAGAAATAAGAGGGTCAGAGATAGAATGAGGTAAATTATTCCACATAAAAGAGGCATGAAAGAGCTACTATAATGGAGAGAAAGATGGGAGCTTTAAACTTATTCTCATCAGAACTGGCTCAAAGAGAAAATAACATACACACTCAGTTGGACACAGGAATCTATTTCACCCTATAAGGAAATAAAAAGGGAGAGGGGTAACAGAAGGGGGTAGGAGAACTGATAAAAAGAGGTTGGGGGAGGTTGTAATCAGAAGTAAAACATTTGTGAAGAGGGAAAGGATAGGGGTAAGAGAGAGGGTAAACAAGGGAAAATAGCATGAAGAAAAATACACAGTTAATTATCTTAACTATAAATGTGAATGGGATGAACTCACCCATAAAATGGAAGTAGACAGCATTATGGATTAAAAACTGGAACCCTCCAATATGTTGTTTACAAAAAACATGTTTGAAACAAAGACATACAGGGTAAGGTAAGGGACTGGAGCAGAAACTATTCTGCTTCAGCTGAAGTAAAGAAAGCAGAGGTAGCAATCATGATCTTGGATAAAGCAAAAGCAAAAATAGATTTAATTTAAAGGAGATAAAGAAGAAAACTGTATCTTGCTGAAAAATACCACAGACAATGAAGTCATATCAATATTAAACATATATGCACCAAGTAGTATAGCATCTAAATTTTTGAAGCAGAAATTGAATGCATTACAGGAGGAAATAGACAACAAAACTATAGTAGTGGGGCACCTCAACTTTCTCTTCTCAGAACTAGAAAAATCAAACCAAAATAAAAATAAGAAAGAAGTTAAGAAGGTGAATAAAATTCCAGAAAAGTTAGATATGATAGATCTCTGGAGAAAACTGAATAGAAAAGAATATACCTTTTTCTCAGCAGTGCATGTCTCTGACGCAAAAACTAGATATAAAAACCTCACAATCCAATGCAGAAAGGCAGAAATAGACAATGCACCCTTTTCAGATCACAATGCAATAAAAATTACATTAAAATGGGCAATAGAAAGATAGATAAAAACTAATTGGAAACTAAATAATCTAATCTTAAAAAATAAGTAGGTCAAAGAACAAATCATAGAAACAGTAGATAATTTCCTTAAAGAAAATTACAACAATGAGACAACATACCAAAATTTATGGGAGGCAGTCAAAGCTGTATTTAGGGAAAAATTTATACCTCTAATTGCTTATGTCAATAAAAAAGAGAAATAACAGATCAATGAATTGGGCATGCAACTGAAAAAAAAACTAACCCCCTCCCCAATTAAATACCAAATTAGAAATCCTGAAAATCAAAGGAGAGATTAACAAAATTTAAAGTAAAAAAGCTAGTAAATAAAACTAGAAGCTAGTTTTATATATATAATAAATTAAACTAGAAGCTAGTTTTATATATATAATAAATTTGACATTTTAAAGGAAATAGATGAATATCTACAAAATATAAACTATGCAGATTAACAGAAGAAATAAAATACTTAAATAATTCAATCTCAGAAAAAGAAACTGAACAAGCCAACAATGAACATTCCCAGGGCAGATAGATTCACAAGTGAATTCCACCAACATTGAAAGAATACTTAAATATACACTCTTTGGAAAAGTAAGCAAGAAAGAATCCTACCAAATTCCTTTTATGACACAAATATGGTGCTGCTAATAAACCAGAAAGAGCCAAAACAGAGAAAGAAAATTAGATTCCAATTTACCTAGTAAATATTGATGCAAAAATTTTAAATAAAATAATAGCAAAGAGATGACAATGATCATGCACTATGACCAGGTGGAATTTATGCCAGGAATGTAGGGCTGTTTCAATATTAGGAAAACTATCAGCATAATTGACCATATCAATAACAAAACAACAGAAACCATATGATTATCTCAATGGATGCAGAAAATGCCTTTGGTAAAATACAATATCCATTCCTAATAAGAACACTAGAGAGGATTTTCTGAAATCATCCTGCTCATCATTTCTTATAGCAACATAATATTTCATTACAATCATATACTACAGTTTCCCTAACCATTCCCCAATTTCTGGGCATCTCTTTAATGTCTAAGAAATCCTGGAAAGACTTACATGAACTGATGCAAAGTGTAATGAACAGAACCAGGAGAATGTTGCACACAGTAACAGCAATGTTGTTTGATGAATAACTTAGCTGTTCTTAGCAATACAACGATCCAAGAAAATCCCAAAGGACTAAGGATGAAATCTACTCTCTGCCTCCAGAGAAAGAACTTATATTATTTGAACACAGACTGAAGCATGATATTTTTTCACATTTTTTCATTCTTTTTCTTTTATTCGAGTATTCTTGTGCAAAAATGACATATGGAAATGTTTTACATGATTTCACATATAATGTATAACCTATATCTATTATTTACCATTTTGGGGAGGAAGAAGGGGAGGGAAGGAGGGAAGAATAGAATTTGGAAGTCAAAACTTTTTTTAAAAGTTTAAAAAACTTTTAACATGTAGTTGTGGGAAAATATGTGTATATATATACATACATACATATACATGTATGTATATACATATATAAAAGTGCAATGGCCTGCCCTGAGATGCTCTTCAGAAAGTGAATAAATGACCAGACTCCTTTTGAGGATCATAGGATATAAAGCTTAAAAAATATCTTTGAAATCACCTAGTCCAACTCTTTGTTTCACAGGTGCAGGTCAAGGGTTTATATCTAGAAGTTCATCTTTATGGGATAATCTGTGGGGATCTCCCAAGTCCTTCACAACTTGAAATGAGGCAGAGAAAGTTCTGAAAATGGTGGTATACGAAAGGTTTATGGTTGTACTGCATGACATGGTGTCTGATTTTTTTTGTCTTTCATATCATACCAATGAGACCCTTGGTTGGCTTGTCATGGAGAGAGCTGAGGTCACTACTTCTCCTTCCAGTGATTAAACCTACAGAGCCCAAGATCTGTCTTCTTCATACCTCACCCATCTTGGCACTACCATTGTTCTTGGAAGGGTAGTGTCACTCTTTCCCCATATGGCCCCTCTAACTTTCTGGACTAAAGTGCCCCTCCCTGGCCACTACTCCCCTATGTGTATTAGTTTCCCCTCTTTGCTGGGAGGGACTCTGTGTTTATATTTATATTTATATCACAATGTTTAGCACATTACCTGGTAGATAGTAGATAAGTAATAAGTGCTTTTTCATTCAGTCAGAGAGGACAGTAAATATCATTTTAAGAAATTAGTGAGTACCATGCTGGTGATGATAAAAATGAAGATGAGCCTGGTGGTGTGGGAGTCCAGGCTGTACTCCAGGTGAGGAGAATGAGATGGCAGGCTGAACAGGAGGTGACCAGCTTGGTGGACCCAGGGCTGCCATCTCCAAGGAAACTTCTGTTGCCGAGCACAGATAGTTTTCAAGAAAAAGAAAAGTTGCCCTGTTAAAATGAGAAAGAGAGAGCATATGGAAATGATGATGGAAGTGTAAGGTCCAAGAGGAATGATATATAAAAAAAAAAGAGTCCCTCAGTTTGAATCCCAACTCTGAACAAGTCATACACTTTCAGAGCCCATTTCATCATTTCTGAAATGAGGGAGAGGTACCAAATGATCATGGAGATCCTTCTAGCTCCAAGTCCTTTGGTAGGAAGCTCAGAAACAGCCCCAAAGATCCCAGGTATGAATAAAAACTCATCTATTCCATGGAGTTAACATAGCCAAAGAACAAGGTACTTTTCTCAGCTATCAGATTTTAATGCCAATGTTAATATTTCCAGCTCAGATTGATACCAAAACTCATTTAGGAAATTACAAAACAGTACTGGTGCAGAAGCCAACAGGGAGGAAGGAGGAAAACACCCAAAGTCAGCATGTAATAGAAGTGACGTTGTATTAAGCTTCCCTTCAGTTTAGGCACAGGAAGGATACTCACTGGCCTTTAACACACTTCAGGGCCCAAGGACAATGGAAGTCTTCTGTCCCTGGGATCTGGAATCAGTCTGCTCTGCCAGGAATACGTTGGCTGCAACCTAAAAACCTTGCCTTCATTCTTTTCTTGGCTGAGATAGGCACTTAAGTCCAGCTGCACACACTGGACCCTACATCTCTGGGAATTCCAAATATTCCCAAACTTGTTGGGTTGTTTTGTTTTTTTTTTCGGAGAGGGGAGGTTGGTCTTTCCTATACCAAGGAATCCCTCCATTGATTTGTCTGAGAGATGGCACTTACGTCATTTCTCCTTCCAGTGTCTAAACCTACAGGGCCTAAGACCTGTCTTCATGGTACTTCACACATCTCATTACTGGAGATAATAGGGAAGTAGCCCTGGGTCAGTTTATTGGAACTAGTGGACACTGTAAATACAAGCAAATATCAATAAATCATGTTATTATCTCTAGTAACCTATCCCAAGGGTCCATCTGGAATGGGGATGGTGTCATTTAAAGGGCCTGGCAGACACACTAGCCTACTTATTGAGTTCTCTCTCAACCAAGAGTCGTCAAGCAGAGGGAGACAAACACATTTTACACTGCATTGGTTTACCTTGCTTTCTGGGAGTTTGGGGTCACTCTGGGCCTAGAGGTGGAAAAGGATGAATGCCAAGGAACTCAGTCTAGAATACTCAGCTCTCCTGAAAATAAATACAAAAGGAATAGATTTTATAGACCCTTAAAACTAAAGGGACTCCAGAGGAATCCCCTTCAGGCTCCTCTGAAAGAAAATCTTTGTTTAGACTTCCATTAGCTAGGACCTCACTTCACTGTTTTGTTAGGAAGTTTTTCCTTAGGTCTAATCAACACTTCTTTTCAATTTTCCTCTGGGCTGGGAAGTCACAAGCATGATGAATGTAATCATCATCCTTTTCTCAATGACAGGTATCTTCTTGATGTAAATGGAACAGATACCCCAAAAACCCATTTTAAGTTACTACTCTGAGGAATAAACAGCACTGGAAATAAAAACATGAAAAGTGTCTTCAAAGAGCTCTCAAAAGTCCCTTCGCCCCTTGAGTGATGATTTCCCCTCATCTCTTTCAGAGACACAACCAAAAAGGACCATAGGGTTCTCTAGGCCCCCACTGGAACCATGGCCTCCCCCCAACCCTACTGGGAGATCCCTCTCCTTGTCTTTAAAAGCTGCTCAGACACCAAGAGTTCCTAGGACAAGTACGCGGAAGAGATTTTGAAAACCACTCCACCAGCCCAATATCGATAAATGAAATTCAAATGAAGCACAGAAAATGAAAAGATTTGCCCTCAGATGCCCAGTCCTGGTTTAGGTCACCTCCGGATGAGGGCTGACCAACTTGAGCTGGTCCCAGGACTCCTGACTCGCCATCAGGGGAGGGAAGTCCCCGAGCTCCGCCGATTCCTACCCCCTCTTCCCTACCCCAGCTGAGGAAGGTGCCCAGTCCATCCCATGTTCTGTCCTGTCCCCAGGTGAGAGGCATGTCAGGTTGTCTCAGGCGCAGATCAGGGAGCTCCTGGTGCTCCACGTTCCCCGCACCTACTTCAGGCAGAGTTCTCCCCACCAGCCCGACCCCAGCGCTCCGTACAGCTAGCCTCCAGGTGAGGGGGTGCCTTGCGCTCCACCCATCCTGGGGAACGAGGTCATGCTTTCTGTTCCCTCCGATCCCCACATGACTGGGGTCTCCAAGCCCTTTCCCACCAGCGGATCAGGAGGATCGCTGAGCTCCACCCATCCCGCCCCCAGAGGAGAGGGCGGTCCCCTCTTGGACCCGCCAGCCACGCCGAAGGAGGTCCCTACGATCTGTCTTCTGGTTTGGGGGGAGGTTCCCTGCATTCTGTACTGTCCCCAAGTGAGGGAGGTCCCCAAGCTGTCCTCAGGCCAGGGGGGTTCCCCGCTTTCCCGAGGAAGGCCCCCAATCTGCTCTGCGCTCAGATGTGGGAGGTCCCCATCCTCTGTCCTCAAGTCCGGTGATGGGGCTCCGTGCGCTCCCCAGGGAAGGAAATTCCTACGTTCTGTCCCGTCCCTTCTGCGTGACGAGGGGCCTCTCCCGGCCCCCAAGGGTCCCCAGGACACAGTTGAAAGCAGACTCCCGGGAACACGGACCCATATGGGTGGGGGCTCCCCCACACCAAGCCAGAAGCGCTTTGGCAGGACCGGACCCAGAGCGCGGCACACACTGACCCAAGCATCCACAGGCGCCGAGTCCTCCCTCGGGGAACCTGCCAAGCTCAGGGTCCCCCCTGCTCCCTCCAACACGTCCGGGGATTCTGTTGGAACAGCAGGAGGCTCTTTTGTCAGATTTCAGCCCGGGGAAGAAGGGGGAGGGTCGCAGAGGGAGGTCCTTGGAAAGGAACAAAGAATGATGGCACAGGAGAGAGGACCGAAAGCTAGGAGGGGAGGGGATGAAGAGAGGAGCCAGGAGCAGGCCGCTGGATAGGACGCACTTTGGAGGAGACAGGAAATGCCATGATTGTTATTTACATTTTACAGAAAAGGAAACTAAATTCAGGGAAAGGATGTGCCTGAAAGTCACACAATTCGACTCTAGGGCAAAGCTTGGGAATAGGATCATGGGGAGAAAACTATTTTCCTTTGCATCATTTCTGTAAGGATGGCTTCTGACACTCAATTATCGAAGATGGAAGGGCAGCTAGGTGGTGCGGTGGATAGAGCACCACTGCAGGGGTCAAGAGGACCTGAGTTCAAATCTCACCTCAGACACTTGACACTCACTAGTCGTGTGACCTTGGGCAAGTCACTTAACCCCAGTTGCCTCATCCTGAGTCATCTCTAGTCATCCTGATGAATATCTGGTCACTGGATTCAGATGGTTCTGGAGAAGTGCCCTTCTGGTGACCTGCACAGCCCTCCCTCACTCAAAACAAAGTCAAGTGCAAGTCATGCCATGGAATAGTCTTCTTCAGCAACCAAGGAGGAGCACAAAATCGAAGATGGAAGATCTGCGAGTCTCTTCTGTACTTGTCACAGGATGGAGAGATTATTGTAGTACAAGCCTTTTTATTTTTTGTAACCTGTGTCCACCCTTCCTCCAGGTCCAATCCTCCCAATCCTTCTCTTTGGCTTTTAAATACTCCACCTAGAGTTTCGCACTGGAAAATTTCAGAATATTATTTTGCCTATTACTCAAATATAGTGTGTCTCAAGCTCCACAGGTTAACAGTGCATATATTAAGCATCCTCTTTTGTAACAAAGAAAATCAGTTCATATTTCCTGAAACAGCCATGGGGGTTTGACAGCCTACACAGCTCTTTATTTCACAAAAGATTTGGACTCATTGGAGTCCATAAACAAGGCAGAAAATATATAAAAGTGCTCTGGAGGCCATAAGCAATGCAGTTTTGATCTCATACTGGCAAGTCCAACCTTGCCTTGGTTTTCCTCCAGATCATACCTGGTTTGGACCTCTCTTAGAAGGAAAACAAACTTGGGATAGCTTGTGAGCAACCCCTCAACATCTGCTCCCCCAGGTCTCTCTAGCTGTGCAAACCACATGCATGATCTTTTCTCTGAGACTGGAACTTCCTAAGAACTCCTGCTCTCTCTCTAAAAGTCTAGAACCTTACAAACTTGGGAGTTACTAGAGGGGCATCTCCAAAGCTGGCACTGGCCAGGAAATTCCCTCTCACATCTAGGAGGCTAGAGTTCAGAAATTCCCTCCCTTCTTAAAGTAATAGGTGCTCCCTACACTTGGACCATAAGGTTTCCCTAGGTACAGCTGCCACAAGGATGACAGTTTATGAAATGCCTCTCCAATACTGATGCCAGGAATTCTTAGGGGGTTTGGATAAATCCATGTCACTCATATGTGTCTTGTCTGTCCCAAGGAAGTCATTAATGGGGGTAAAGTTTTTCACATCTTCCCCTCCCACCCCTAGAACTTAGATTTGCTTCTAGCTCTGTTACACTCTCAGAATATCCCAGAAAAGGTCAAATGCAGGGAAAGGGACTAAATTTCCCTTCTTCATAAGACTTACCCTTTATTTATAGGCCCAACACAAAGGTTGGCTCCTCCTATAGGAATCTGAACCAACCAATTCATCATGGGAAAAGACCCAGTGGTTGAGAATTAATCAGCCATATCCTCCATCATCTAAAGGGCATGTCAACTGGCACGGTCACACACTCCATAGAAAATGGTAGCATTTGGAAATAAAGTAGATACCCATCAGTGGAGGAATGGTTTAATAAAAACTGCAGTATATGTATATAATATGGACTATTATTGATCTGTAAGAAATGGTGATTATGAAGAATTGAGAGAAGTACAGAAAGACTTATATGGGAAACAATATATACAACAATAAAAAGAAACAGAATGTTGGGTAATTGTAACAACCAAGGATGACTCCAAAGATGAGAAAAAAATGTACTTTTCCTAAAAACAAAAGTCAAATTTAATAATTATTTTTTAAAAAGAAAATGTATTCCCTTCTTTTTCTGCAGAAGTGGGGAAATGCAGGTGGAGAACATCAGACTACACTGATATACTGCTTTTGCCAAATGGCTTTAATTTGTACATTTCCTTCATTTCCAAATATACCTCCCCTCTCTTTTCCCCCTGGAGAGTCATCTCTTGTAACAAAGATTTTAAGAAAGGAGAAAAAAGCAATTCAGCAAAAGTAGTCAACATGTCAATAGGTCTGAAATAAATGAACACTTCTCACTCATTCCTTCTCTCTGAAAAGATATGATGGAGGTACACATTTCCATCTCTTCTTCAGGAATAAAACTGGCCATTATAATTATAGTGTTCAGTTTTCATTTTGTCATTCTGTTTACATTTTCTTATGCATCATTTATGTTGTTTTCTTGATGAAGCTTAACTTCATTTATATCCTCCTATCTTCTCATGCATGTCATTGTTTCTTTCCAATACACTTGTGTACCAGTTTGTTTAGACATTCTTCCATTGATAGGCCTCCACTTTGTTTCCAGTTCTTTCCTTCTACAAAAAATGCTGCTATGAATATTTTGATGGATGTGGGAACCTTCTGTTTTTTTCAGACTCCTTGAGAAGGCTGTCTATAATAGATGCCTCCACTTCACTCATTTAAACTCTGTCATCTGGCTCTCACTGACACTTCTCTCTCCACAGTTATTCGTAGTCTCAATTTCCAGATCTAATGGTTTCTTGACCTCTCTGCAGCCTCTGGTTTTTGTGACATTGCTCTCCTCCTGACTGATGGACTGACTGCTCCTTCTCAATCTACTGTTAGATCTGCATCGAGGTCAAGACTGTTAACTTAACTTGGTGTCCCACAAGGCTTTACCCTGGGCCCTCTACTCTTCCCCCTTTGCCCTATTTCATTTGATGATTTTTATCAGCTCCCATGGATTCAACTTTCATCTCTCTGCAGATGACTCTCAAATTTGCCCTGCTTGACCTCCCTTCTGACCTCCAGTCTTGCGTCTCCAACTGCTTGCTGGACCTCTTGCCCTGGATGCTTCACAGACATCTTTTACTCAATATACCCAAAACTGAACTCATTTCCCTGCTCTCCCTCCCCCCAATCCTTCTCTGTTCCTAACTTCCCTCTTACTGTTGAGTTACCAGTCACCCAGCTTGCAAATTAGGGGTTATGCTTGCCTCCTTGCTCTCTCTCCATAAATAACCAGTTGCTAAGACCTGTCAATTCTACCTTTGAAACTTTTCACAGACCCTCTTCTCTTCTCTAACATGACTACTAACCACGTACAGGCCCTCACCTCATGCCTGAACTACTAAAATAGTCTTCTGGTTGGTCTCTGGGCCTCAAGTCTCTTCACTCCATTCAGTTGTCAGTGACAAAGAAGACCATGACATCCACCTATTCAGGCAACTCCAGTGGTTCCCTGTAGCCTCTAGGATCAAATATGACATCCTCTGTCTGGCTTTTAAAGCTCTTCATAATCTCATGGTGGAGGGGATAGTGAACTAGATCTAGAAGCAGGAAGATCTGAGTTCAAAATCCAGCCTCAGACACTTCCCAGCTTTGACAAGTCACTTAACCTGTTTGCCTCAGTTTACACTTTTTTTCTGATTTGTTACAAAAGGATGGCTCAATGGGAAGAAGTTATATTCAGAAGTGGATGTAAAAATAAAATGCAACTCTCTCTTCCCCATAAGCTCAAATTGATTAGACAATTATCTTAATCATACTCCCCTTCCCCATTTTAAAACAACCCCTAACTTGCTTTTTATACCAGTCATTTCTGATTACTCTTTTTGGGTCACTATAAGGCCCAAGGGACTTTCCCATTTGACCTGCAGCTGAAACCCTCCACATACTTTGTCTCTAACAGTGTGGGCTCCCCTCAACAGTTCTCTGAAGTGTTTTACATATAGTAAGCACTTAATAAATGCTTTATTCATTTATACTCCCACTTCAACCTCCCTACTTCTATTAAAACCTCCCCTGTGATAAAGGAAAACAGGCAAAATCTACTGAAATAGCTCCTGGGTCTGACAGACTATGCAATATTGCCCAGCTATAAAGCTCCTCTTCCACCTAGAGAAATTATGGTTTATTACTTGATCATTGCTCAGCAGCCTTTTAATGTTATTTCCTTCCCTATACTTTAACTCATAGCTCTGAGTCTTCAAATAAGAGGACAGGGAAGAATGGTAGCATTTTCTTTGGTTCATTATGTCCCCACACAGAATTTATTCCAGAAAATCTCCAAATGTTTATGTCTGGGTTTCCACAAATGTGAACAACAATATCTCCATGTCTACAAGCACAAAAGAAAATAAAATTCACGTGGGGTAAAAGATCACTTTTACTTTATCTGACAGAAAATACAGGTGGTACAAAGGTCTCAGATAAGCTCCCCTTAGAAGTTTACAAACTTGACAACACTGACATTTTGGTGGAATGCCTCTTTTCCCCGCATCTTATACAATATCTCTCAGATTTGTAGGAGCAATCTGTTTAGATATCCCCCTTGAAAGGCAAACACACTCATTGAACAGCTACTGTCCTAACTATTTACAGTAATAGCAAGGAGCAAAATTCAGGTTTTTGGTTCCTCTTTATTGTGGGTTTACGAACCTCACTACTACTCATTATATGGGTAATCCTTTTCTATCCACAAGAAGTACAACACTCAGAAAATCCTCTTCTCTCCCTGGAATGTCAGATTACCAAACCCTTGAACTTGGGGTTACTCTGGAGGCAACCTACAAAGCTAGCACTGACCCATAATTCTCCCCTCTACCAGAAACCTAGTTTCTATGATCATACTGGCTAGAAAATTTAGATCCTTCCTCCACAAAGGACACTGGACTTCAGAAATAATGCCCATGAATTTCTCTCTCACACCCCAGGGGCAAGTATATGTCTGATTCTGCCATGTGTTTCTATAGAAAACCTTGATATTCCACCATTTCATTGAATTGAGAGGCTGCCACCTCTTGGGATGAGGCAGGGATGGTCAGCTGGTTCCTGAGATCCAAAAGCTCTCAAATTGGACCACTTGAATTCATCGAGCACATTCAGTTCACTATGAGCTCTCTCATCAAGGAACCCTTATCTGCTCCTTAAGAGGACAGGTAGGACTGGGGAGAAGCAGAGCAGAGAAGTTTCCCATCTATAAAATAAGGAAAGCGGACTCAACCTCTGAGAGTACTTTCGGTTCTAATATTTTTCGGCTGGATTTTCAAGCTATCATTCACTCCCATCTTGTTTTTCTTTATTTTGCTTTCCAGAGTTCCTTAGTTATGGTTAATAAAAAGAGCCCTGATTGAGACTACTGAATTGTTCAATGTCCCCAGGACTCATCCTTCTCAAAGTTTGTCATGATGTCCAAAAAACAACATCCCTTTCTTATTGAACAGTTTTCCTCCCTAGATATCCACATCTTGGACAGAACATATCCAAGTTCTTCTTAGATATGAGAGTGCCAAGTAATGGGGAAACAGTCACACATTTCAAAACAATTAAGCTACAAACATTTCTTAATGGAAAAAATACTAGCACTTTATGTGGGGTGCTAAGCCAGAAACAGCACACTAAGAATTACAAAAAATTACAAAGTATCTGCTCTCTGGCAACCTAATATTTTACAGATTTCTCTAAAGTGGATAATCTATTATACAAAGCTCTCTCTCCTCCTTATTTAATAAATAGGGAGGGTTATTAAGAGGGTTATCTCTGGTGTGAATTCTCTGGTGTTTGGTAAGCTGAGTCTTCCGGATAAAGGTTTTCCCACATTCACTGCATTCATACGGTTTTTCCCCTGTATGAATTTTCTGGTGCTGAATAAAGCTTGACCAGCCTCGGAAGGCTTTTCCACATTCTTTACATACATAGGGCTTCTCTCCTGTATGAATTCTCTGATGATTAATAATATCTGAACTTCGACTGAAAGTTTTCCCACATTCATTACATTCATAAGGTTTCTCACCAGTATGAATCCTCTGATGAGTGATAAAACCGGAACATCGACTGAACGCTTTACCACATTCCTTACATTCATATGGTTTTTCTCCAGTGTGAATTCGTTCATGTTCAATAAGTAATGAAAACTGATTAAAAGCTTTGCCACATTCGCTACATTCATAGGGCTTCTCTCCAGTATGAATTCTCTTATGACGTATAAGATTCGAACCCTGGCTGAAGGCTTTGCCACACTCATTGCATTTATAAGGTTTCTCTCCACTATGAATTCTCTGATGTCTAACTACATGCGAACTGTGAATAAAAGCTTTCCCACAGTCACTGCATTCATAGGGTTTCTCTCCAGAATGAATCCTGTGGTGTTTAATTACATCTGAACTCTGGCTAAAGGTTTTTCCACATTCCCCACATTCATAGGGTTTTTCTACAGTATGAAATCTTTGATGTTTAATAACGTCTGAGTAACATCTGAAGCTTCTGTTACATGCATTACACTTATGAAGTTGTCCTGTAGTACTTTGCTGATGTGTACCAAGATTTGAGCTGGCACTGAAGTCTTTCTCCCCTTTAGGAGCTTTCTTGTCAAAAACTCTTCCAATCAAGCAATCTTTCTGTATCTCTACACCTTCCTCACTTTTGTAAGATTCGTGACATTCCAATCCCTGTGGGATATCTTTCAGGAATCTGGACATCACTGGATGTGATTCTCTTTCAGAAATTGCTATGGTTTGGATTCCACTCTTCTACAATCTGAAATAAAGAAACAAACAAAAAAAGTTACACACAAATGGCACCTGACTTCTGAGGAGAAAGAAAAGGCTTGACAAAGGCCACTGGATAAGGAGATGATGATGATGAGAACCATAATTCACAAATGCTTTCCCACGTAAGCAGAGCAAACATCCTTATTCCTGTTTATAGATAAGGTATAAAGAGTAAGTTACCTTAGTAAAGCAAGCCAAACAAAGATTAAAAATATATGCAACAAGGTAAACAGAGAGGGAAAAAAAGGAAGTGAATGTTCCACAAGTTAACACAAAGATAAAGAAATGTATCTACCTCCTTCCCTTCTTTGCAGAAGAGAGACTATGAATGTGGAATATGTTGTCAGACTCAAATTAAGTGAATTACTTTACTAAAATAATTTTTCCTCCCCTTTCATGTTACAAGGGATATCCCCTTGGGTAGGAGAAGGAGGAGGGAAAGATTTAGAAGAGAAGGTGATGGTAAAATAATTAAAGATATCAATACAAATTTAATAATACATTGTGTCTTGCCCATGGCAAGTGATGCCCATCTGGCATCACAACTGGGACTTGAACCCATGTTTCTTTGTTGGAAGTGCATCATTCTTCCCAGTACACCATGCAAAATACTTTACAAATAAAGGCAGTATTATTACTATTAATGTGGAATCTACTGTAATCAAGAAGGACAAGGTCACAGACCTCCAAAGAGAGGTGAGCACTACAGGCACTTAATAAATGTTAACTGACTGATGCTGCTGTGTCCCTGGATAACCTTTTCCACCTTCACTAACTCCTTTCAGTTCACTGATTGAGACAAGGAAGTTGGAATTCTCTTTGCCCCCCACTGCCACTTCAAGGTTCTCCCCCACCTCCAACACTAAGTAACTTCTCCTTCTTTGAGCTGCATACAATCCACATCTTCCACCCAATCAAAATTCTGGTAGCTAATGTCCACAGATCTCCAACTTACTCCTCAAAGAGTTCAGTTCCTGATCCACAGTTTTTCTCTTCTCCTGTTCTTATACAAGACTTCAACATACGTACTAACCCTCCCTCAAATACCCAAACCACTCGGTTCCTTAAGCTACTTACTTCTCTGGATCTATTCCTCCACCTCACCTCAGCCACACACAGATGGTCATACCCTGGATCTTGTTATCTTCCACAGATGCGACCATCTTCACTGAAACTGCTCTCTCTAAAGTTACCAAGGATGTGATTGCCAAATCCAATGGCCTTTTCTCAATCCTCATTGCTGATCTTTCTGCAGCTTCTGACACTATTAAATCACTCTCTTCTTACTGATATGCTCTTGTCTCTCGGCTTTTGGAACACTGCTCTCTTGGTTCCTGTCTTACCTTATCAGATCACTCCTCAGTCTCCTTTGCCGGATCATGCCTTTTAGCCATGAGTGTCCTACAAGCTTCTGTCCTGGGCCCTCTTCTCTTCTCCCTCTATGCTACTTCAAGTGACAATCTCATCACTTCCAATGGATTTAATCACCATCTCTACGCTGATGATTCTCAAATCCATCTATCCTACACTGCCATCTCTGCTGCCTTGAGTCTTCTATCTCCACCTGCCTTACAGGCACCTCACACTGATCTCTTAAACTCAACATGTCTAACACTGAACTCATTTCCTTCCCCCAAACCTTTCTCTTTTCTAAACTTCTCTATTACTATCAAAGGCAACATCTTTCCAGTCTCCCAAACTTGCAACCTAAGGTCATCTTTGACTCCCATCTCACCTCCTAAATTCAATCTGTTGCCAAAGCTTGTTGATTTCTCTCTGTAACACCTCTCACATACACCCTTTTCTCCTCTGGCGCTGCTACCACTCTAGTACAAGTCGTCATCACCTTATACTTGGGCTACTGCGATAGCCTGATGGCTAGCTGGTCTGCCACAAGTCTTTCCTCACTTCAATTCATCCTCCTAAGTGATTTTACTAAAATACAGGTTTGCCTATGTCACCCCCTACTCAGTAAATTCCACTGGCTCCCTACCACCTCCAGGATCAAACACAAAATCTTATTTGGCATTCAAAACCCTTTATAACCTAGGCTTCTCCTATCCCTTCTATCTTTCCAGTCTTACATTTAACTTCAACGTCCTCTTTAATTCTCCTTGCTTTTCCACAAACAAGATACTCCAGGCTCTGGGCATTATCTCTGACTGTCTCCTATGTGTATAATGTTCTTTCTCCTCATCTCTGCCCTCTAGCTTTCCTGAAGTCCCAAGTAAAATCCTTTCTCCTACAGGAAGTCACTCCTAAACCCTCTTAATTCTAGAATCTTCCTCCTGTTATTTCCTATCCTGTATATAGCTTTTTGGTACATATTTTTTTTCCTTATTGCTTTCCCCTGAGATTGTGAGCTCCTCCAGGGCACGTATTGTCTTTTGCCTTTCTGTATCCCTAGCACTTAGCCCAGGGGCATATAGTAGGTACTTAATAAATGCTAGCTGACTGAAAGACCTTGGGAGAGCTATTTAACTTCAAGAGGCTTGTTTCCTTATCTATAATATGGAGTTGTACTAGATGGTGTCTGAAGTCCCTTATGAATCTAGACTGGTATCCTCTAGGTTTCAGTATTCCAAATTCTATGAGGTAGCTAGAGATGATTGTAAGGATCCTTGAAAACTGACTTTCTGAGATTTCTAGGGAACTATTTTCCAAGTAGAAATAAGGCCTTTCCTGGATTTTCTAATCTGCCCTAAAAATACCTTAAGGAACATTAAGGTATTCCTAACATACAGCAATTAGGAAGGCAGTCCCACAGGTTCGAGAATAGGTTCAAGGGTTCAAGAATGGTTTGCTGCTTGATGTCCTGGCATATGGCGCTGAGATCTGTAACAAAAGAAAACTCAGTCCTGGTACTTCATGAGAACTACAGGATAAAAGCAGGTGGTTCTATATCACAATTACACACAACAGGAGAGGGAGCTCTAAATGTAATCAGAACTTTAATAGAGAGAAAGTGAGTCTGTTTTCTGCAAAACAGGATGGGCTCGCATAGGGACAGTGTGTGTGTTCATTTTATAGGTGAGGAAGCAGGTCTAGAAAGGATGAGTGAATCGCCCAGAGTCAGAATTTGAACCCAGGTCCTCTGACTCCCATTTCCATATTCTTTCTGTTCTGCCAAACTAAAGTAGGAACTGCCCAAAGGGTTGGACCCAGAAAACACTGGAAAGTTTGACTGATCACAAATAACTAACAGCTGAATCTCTGCTAACATCTTCAGGGCCCTTCCCCCTTCTTCTTTTAGGTATGCCTGCATCAGAAGTCTCCAGAACCTTATTTGTATCCTGCTTAATATTTCCGTATCATCTGAATTATCAAATATCCCTTTCCTCAAACTCTTTGACTTCCATGATGTTCATCTTTCCTGACCTCCCTGATCTGAGTGCTCAGACTCTAAGAAACCAAAAACAACCACAAAACCCAAGAATTGACTAAATACCTCTAGTAATACATACAGGCCAAAGGATGGGGCTAGGTAGGAAAGTCCCCACTCTGCAGATGCCAGCAGCTTTGGATGGGGGGAGGGTCTTGCCCTAAAAGGGCTTTTGTCCCACAGAGATTTTTATTTCCCTACTCTCACAAGGTTAACAGGATTACTCCCTGGTGTGAATTCTCTGCTATTGAATGAGATGAGAACTCACTCTGAAGGCTTTCCCACATTCTGTGCACTCAAAAGGGCTTTTGAGGAGTGTGAATTCTCTGATGTAAAAAAAAAAACAAAACACACAAACCTGCCACTGCCCTAAAGACTTTCCCATATTCACCACATTCATAAGGTTTTTTTTTTGTGTGAGTTCTCTGATGCTCACTGAGAAATGAATTCAGACTGAAAGTTTTCCCATAGTCTTTACATTCATAGTGTTTCTCCCTTGTGTGAATTCTCTGAGACTGAACAAAGTTTGAGCTCTGGCTGAAGGCTGGCCCACATTCATTACACTCAAAGAGTTTTAATCCATTGAGAAATCTCAAATATTAGGTAAAGTGTGAGCTGTGAATGAGGGCTTTCCCACATTTACCACATTTATAGGGTTTCTCTCCAGTGTGAATTCTCTGATATTTAACAATGTCTGATTTTTGACTAAAGACTTTTCCATGTTCATTACATTCATAAGGTTTCCCACAGTCACAGGGTTTTTCAGAATGAATACTATAATTCATAATAGAATGCTATTAGAGCTGTGCCTCAAGGTATTCCATGCTCCTTCCATTCACTGAGTTCCTTGCCAATGTAAATTTTCTGTCATCTTCGGAATGGCACTTGAAACTCTGGTCTTATTTATGGGATTTCTCTTCTCTAGGTCTTTCCTGATATATAAGGTTTGCCCCAGTTTCATTACGCCAACCACAGGCTGGGAAACCTTCTGGCTTTCTAAATCATCACTTCTACAGTCTTCTCCAAACCCATTCTCTAGGGAACATAACATAAGAGTCTTTCCCATATTGCTCCGTGGGATTCTGCTTCAGCCGTAATATCTTATTGGGAAGTCACTTCTACATTCTCAGTATCTTATTCACAATCTGAAGGAAGAAATGGAAAGTATAAATGCCACTTGTTTAAAAAAGTAATTTTAATGAAAGGTCTGTGTGACTGAGAGTTGTTGGGCATAATCTATTAAACTTCTTGAGGACTGGGACTTTTCATTTCTTTGCCCCTCTATGAGAATTCTACTGCAACGGTAAAAAAGATCTTAAACTCAGAAACATATATATCCACAGAAGAATGTCCCAAAAAAGCTACCAGAGCAAAAGATGGCTTTAAGGCACATATTAACTAACGCACACAAAGTCTTCAACTATTTATCACACATTTATCTTGCTTCTGTACCATGAAAACATGTTGACTAGTTACTATGTGCTTAGTGAATCAATCCATATGAAACAATGTATGGTATTCCCAAAGTCCTAAGGACCCTCCTGCACCAAGCCTGTGGGGACACCCTGTTCTTTTCTTTTAAACAATGTTCCTTCCCTACAGGCCTTCAGTCTGACTCAGATCTTGGGAGTACCAACAGCAATGAAACAATGAATCTATTAGAAAGACAAAACACTGGAAGATGTATATATGAATTTACTCGCCAGCCTCAATTTAGGTGATTAGTTTTAATGATCTGCTTTTTTTCCTCTTTCTTTTTCCCTGTTTTTTAAAAAGGATAGCTCAGTGAGTAGGGGAAAGGGGAGGTGATACATTAGGAAATGAAGGTGATATAAAAACAAAAGATATGATACATTTCTTTTTTTAAAAGAAATGTATGTGTATTAACTCTCCTAATAAACTGTGAGTTGCTGAAGACTGGTAGGATCAAATAGAGCTGGAAATGACTTCAGAGTTCATCTCATCTAACCTTCTCATTTTATAAATGAAGAAACTGAGGCCCAGAGAAGGTGACTTGTTCAGAATCACAAAGAAAGTGGCAAAGCCAACATTCAAACGCAGGTCCTTTGATTTTATGTCTTTCCACTATACCATGTCCTATTCTGCAATGCTTCATCACTATGTGGAAGACAATCTTTGAGAATCCAGATACCTCATCCACGGTAGGAACTATATGTAATTTTTCCCTCATTGTAGCTTAACAAAGGACCCTGCACGTGGAAGGCATCAGAGACTGCTGCAAAGTACTGACTGGTGTGTCCTGCTACCCATGCTAGTAACATGAATCTGTCACTCCATAGCACAAGCATAGAGATAGATCCCACAGAAAATGCCAGCAACTTTTATGTCCAAACACTCAAAACAACCAAGAGAATGTAGTTCCTCTAAAACAAGTCACCAAATCCTTACAGAAAGTGAAAAAAATCATCAGTCATTCTTTAGATAGTCAAACAAAATAACATTCCTCATAATTCACCACAAAAGAGGTAGAGAAGGACACAAGAGCTTCCAGGAGGAAGGCCCAAGACATGAGAAAGTGAGATTAGGACGCAGGTAGGGATTCAGTTCAAAACTGAGCATTTTCAAACCAAGGATGTAGTTACTGGGTACATTGTGAAAGGTATATGTAATCATGGAGTGGTAGAATTGGAATGGACCTCAGATACACATGGTGAGGCTGTGGGAAAGCAGGAATATTAATGCCCTGTTGATGGACCAGTAAATGAGTACCACCATTCTGAAAAACAATTTGGAATTCTACACAAAAAATTACTATTTAAATAGTTCATGCCCTCTGACCCTGTACCACTGCTAGGTCTATGCACAAAGACATTAAAGAAATGGGAAAAGATGTAAAAAATGTTTAAGCAGTTCTTTTGCTGTGACCAAAATTCTGGAAACTAAATGGAGAATTGCTCAATAAATGATGGCACATGAATATGATGAAATACTAATGAACAGATGAAGAGTAATCAGAACCAGAACAATTTATACTATAACACTGATGTTATAAAAATGAACAATTTTGAAGATTTTTATAGAATCTATGAAAAATAAAATGAGGACAGGAGAATGACTTTTACAATCAAAACAACACCATAAAGACAAACATCAAGAAATCTGACCAACACAGAGAACATCCATGATCCCAGAAAAGGATGATAATGATGAAACACACTACTGACCTCCTGACAGACAGGGGACGGATCAAGGGGACTGAAGGAGACACATGCATTTTTGCATACAAACTAAGGAGGGATTTTTTTTTTTTTGCTTGACTATATATAATTGTTAGAAAGAATTTGTTTTATTTTTTTTAATGGGTTGGAAGTGGGAAAACAGAGATATGGGGGTACTTACTACTGATGTGGAATGTTGCATACACTTTCACATTAGTTCACTGTACTGTTAGTTTTGCTAAATTTTTTACCTGTTAGGAGAACTCTCTTGGAGTGGGAATAGTCTATGGAAGATGAGGGAGAGAGCTGATAGAGAGAAGGACGACCTTGAACACAGGTGTCAAACACCCAACTCACAATGCTCCTGAGTGTGGACTGAACCAGAGTCAAATGTAATGGAGAAATATTTAACAAATTAACTAAAACACAATAAAACACAGATAATATGAATATATCATTCTCTCTATGAGTCAGGAGCTCCTGTTTCTGTTTGAGTCTTACACCACTCACTTTGAAGTTATGAAGTTGGGTGATTGAGATGATGGAGCTGCCCTCATCAGAACTGGAGAATTTGAAGAAAGACCAGGTTTGGCATATGTGTGTCCAGGAGGGAGGGAGAGAGAATGAATTCTATTGTAGACATGCTGATTTTGAAAGGTGGGACATCCAAGAAGAAATGTCCACAAGAAGCTAACCGTGTGAAACACAGAGATGGGGCTTAAAAAATGTTTATCCAGTTGAATTTCTCTGCATAAAGAAGGTAAAAATGAACAAGAAGCAACCTTCTGAACTCAGAAAATTCAGAGTTTAGTGTGTATATATGGTGAAGAGTCGAAGGTAGCAGATCTAGGACCAAGATGCAAGGCTATTAATGTTTCTTTAATTTTTCTCTAATCTCTTATATTCTTTTCAGTTAACAAGTCCCACCAACTCCATTTTTTCCAACATCCCTCATGTCCATTTCTTCCTCTCTATTCCCTAGTATGGGCCTTCATTACCACCCGTCTGGACTACTACAATGGGAACAAGTGCTTCCACCTTCACTATCCTGTGACCCCTCCACCCCATCCATGCATCATACACCAAAAGATGTGCTCACAAAATCTTCCAGGTTTCCCTGTTACCTACTGAGTAATGCACAAACTAATTTACCTAGCATTCAAGGCCTTCCCAGACTGTAGCCACCTTACCACTCTAATATGTCTCTTATTATTCCCCTATATGGAATCTGTGCTGGTCAAATTAGACTGTCTACCTTCTCTACTACACACCTGACATTTTCTTGCCTTAGTAATAGTTGGCATTTACACAGCACTTTAAGGTTTGTACAGCCCTTGGCACATCATTTCATATGGTTCCCACAGATCACAGTGGGATTTTGTCCATACTGATTTCCTGCAGCAGAGGAGAGAGCTGGTCCTGAGGTCACGAGAACCAGTTACACCAGTACCATGTACTGGTTGTGATCCAGCGCAAGTCACTTAGCCTTCCATGCTCTAGGGCACACATCTTTCCTGATCCCCCGGTCAGATATGAACTGCATCAAGCACTCTAATGTTATCACCGTGCACTCCTGATAAATAAGGGAGGGCCAGCCCTGATGTCGGGATAACCAACACCAGCACGATGACGTCACCGCCACCAGCACGATGACGTCACAGCCCGTGAAGGCCTGGAATGCTGGCCTGGAGTGTGGTCCTTAGCCTCCAGGAAACGGGAAACTACTGACGGCACTTTAGGAAGCTGGCCTGGGCAGCACGGACAGATGGGGGCGGGGGGAAGGAGGTTCCATGACGTTGTCCATTATTACAATGAAGTAAACTATCATTAATCTCTGTTCCTGACGCTTCTAGGCAGAGCAACCCTTTCCCACCCCCCCCACCTCTCCACACACACCCAGTCGGGCAACAAACATTTATTTGGCGCTTACTGTGTACCAAGCACTAAATTAATACAAAGCTAGGACAGAGCCCCTCAAACACAAACCTCCCGGTCCCATCATCACGCGCGCACACGCGCACACACACACACAGAGACCCGCGCGCAAGGACACACTGAAAGCACGTGACAAAGCACGTGACAAACCACGCTCCCGTCGCGCACAAAAAGACCGGCGGTCCTGCCGCCTTCCCCCGGCACCGACGCCACTCCCGCCACCACACTCACGCTGGCGCAGGCGCACAACGACCTGGTACCCGAGCCCGCCACAGCGCCCCCTTGTCTGTTCTCCCACGGGGCCACGCGAAACCCCCAAAGCCCGTGGTCTACACCACGGCGCGGGCTTACCCTGAACTCGGGGCCACACACGCAGGGTTCGCTGGGTCCGCTCCAGCCCCGCACGACCCGCACATCACACACACCCGAAACGCCTCCCGAGCCGGAAGCGCTCCCCGGTCTCCCGCCTGACCTCAGGCCCACTCCTCGGCACTTCCGGCGACGCTCTAGGCGCCAGCGCGCTCGGTGTCCGCCGGAAAAGGAGGGAAACGAGGATGACCTCACTCGGTCCGCCCCGCCGCCGTGGGAGGCGGGTGTGCTTATCCCGGTTTGACCAATGAGGAAACTGAGGCCAGCAGCGGCGAAGGGGCCGCGCGGAGCCGTCGGAGGCCGGGCACTGCCCGCTGCGGAAAGGAGAGGGCGGCCTTGCGAGAGACCGCGGAGGGGAAGTCTCCGCGAGTTATTGGTAACGGATGGGGCCGCGGAGGATAAGCCCGATGATGAGAAGGCGGCGGAGCGCCGCTGGACTCAGCCAATGCGGAGACCGCCGCGGCCTGGGAAAGTCTCGGAGTCCTGGGTAAAGGGGCCAGGCTGCAGCCGGCAGGGCCTAGCAAGAAGATGACCCAGAGTTACTGGGGAGGGCTTGTCTTCACCGAGCTTGTTAGCGACGTGTCCGATCGTGGGTCCTGCGTTGGAGCCTGTGCGGGAGGGGGATCGCACCTAGGGTTACCTGGTTATGTAAGGGCGTGTAGAGAAGATGGGCCATCTCCCACCCACTGGGCCTGGATGCCCAAACCCCAGAGCAACAGAACCCCAGGGCCCCGGGTCAGCTGACTGCAGGATCTCCCGTCCCTGTCCCACGCTCCAGGTAGCCAAATGAGCGCCCAGCTTTCCCGGGAAACTGGCCTGTCCATCAGCCTTCCCCCTTCGGATTGAGGACACCACCCATCGCGCTTTGTGTTAACCGGCTCTTCAGCCTTGAGGTCTCTGATTCTTTCCAAGTTCATCCCACCTTCCATATCTACTTCCTCTCCACTTTTGCCGTCACCGGGATTCAGGGTCGCATATCTATCCTTCCTACAGCTTCTGGAAGTACTTGACACGACATTGCCTACTTTAACACACAACCGGGTGCCCCGTGCCTACAAAGCATGACCTTCAGAATCCATTTCTTCCTCCAAAGAATCTTCCCTTCACCTCTTAGGTTGAGGCAGTGGAAAGAGGGCTGGGTCCCAGAAGACCTGAGCTCAAACTTTTTCAGACACTTACTGGCTATGTGACACCAGGGAAGTTAACCTGTTTTACCTCAGTTTTCTTATCTGTAAAATGAGGGTAATGATAGTATCTCTCGTAGTCACAGGGTTGTTATGAAGGCTCAAATGAGGTAATTGCAAAATGCCTGGCACATGGTAAGCACTACATAAATAAATGTTAACTAGTATTTCTTTTCCTCCTTCAAAATTGAGCTCTTTGCTGATCTTGCATTTGTCCCTAAACTAACAACTCTTATGCCTATCTGTGTTTGTGTTGAATTCTCCGCTGCCTCCAATAAAATCAGTTCCTTTAAGATAAAAAGTGTTTCTCATTTTTTACTTTTTACTCTAGGTTGTTATGAACCTTTTAGTAGATTTTCAATATTTGCTCACTTCCCCTCTCTAGCTTGTTTATTCTTTTAAGTGAAGACCCTGGATTGAATGTTCTCTGTAGTCTCTTTCAGCTCTCAGTGCTATGACCATATGAATCCTGGCCCCAAGACATTGTTATGTGACCATGGGCCAGTCTCTTCAACTCTAAGCCCATTTTCTGTTTGAAAAAGAAAGAAAATAACAAAACTTAGGTGACCTGGCTCACAGATTATGATGAGAAAGTCATTTTTATAAACCTTAAGCAACTGGAGAAATGTGAAATAAATCATGCATATTCAAGAGCTTTAAAATATAGCTTGATATGAAGTAGAGATCTTAATTCAATCTCAGAAATGAAACTGAACTAGACTGCTAGTTGGTTTCCCAGCCTCTTTTCCCATTTCAATCCATCTTCCCCTCAGCTGTCAGATCCACATCCAAACACATCCCATGCCACCATCACCTCATCCCCTCCTCACCTTTAATAAGCTCCATTTGCTCCCTCTAACCTACTGGATCAAACATAAAATCCTTTTTTTTGGCTTTCAAAGCCCTTCACAATCTGACGCCTTCCTACCTTCCCAGTCTTCTTATACCTTACTCCCCACCACAGCCTCTGATCCAGTAACACTGGCCTTATTGCTGTTCCCCGTACCAAACACAATCTCCTCACTATTTTCACTAACTGTCCTTCATGCCTGGAATGCTCTCCCACTTCATCTCTGCCTTTAACTTCAAGTCTCATCTTCTGCAAGAAACCTTTCCTAACTAGCTAGTCCTCTTTAATTTTAGTGTCATTCCTCTGAAATTTCCCCAATTAACCACATGTATGTGTATGTATATATATATATATATATTTATGTGTGTACATGTATATATATAATGTACATATATGTAATATATACATAAAATGTTTGCACACAGTTATCTGTATGCTGTCTCCCCCCATTAGATTGTGAATTCCTTGACAGCAGAAACTTTTTTTTCCTATCCCCAAGCACTTAATACAGTGCCTGTCACATAGTAGGCACTTAATAAATGTTAGTTGACTGAACTGTAAAGAATCTACCAAAGAAAAAACAAAACCCATGTTCCATATGCATTTGCAGGTGAAATCTATCAAAATCACAGGTAGTATCAGAGCTAAATTCATTGACTCCAGAGCCAGAATTCAAGACATATAATACAAATATATGACCACAAGCCATTCCTCCAATGGATAAATGGTCAAAGAATATAACAAGATAGTTCTTTTAAAAGAACTGCAGACCATAAAGAGTATTTTGCTAACTCTCCAATAATAAAAGCAAATCAAAACATTTCACAAAAGCAAATCAAACTCTCCCACAAACCCAGCAAATATGCAAAGATGTCAAAAAATGGAAAGTCATTGTTGGCAGTTTTGTGGAAAGGCACATTAAAATGTTGATAGAGTTGTGAATTGGTACAAATAGAAAGCAACTTGGAATTATGCCCCCAAAAAGGTTACTAAAATGTCTGTTCCTTTTGGAGCAGAAATCTTACTGCCATTCCAGTCAAGTTAAAGACAGAAAGGTATCTGTGTGTGTATGTATGCACAAATATACACTCATATGTATAAATATACACATACATTCTCAAAATATTATAGCTGCACATTTTATGGCATCAAAGAACTAGAAACAAAGTAGATGTTCATTAAAAAAGGAACATAATGGAGTATTAATACATTCTAGGAAATGATGAGTATGAAGAATTCAGAAAAGCATGGGAAAACTTGTTATGAATTGTTATAAAGTAAGTAAAAGCAGGAAAACAGCATACACATTAACAGAAATGTAACTGCAAAGAAAAAACAACCAAAAAGGATACTATATAATTATAATGGCCAAGCTTTACCCCAGAGGGGAAATGAGGAAATATCTTTCCTCAACTTGCACAGGTCGGGGACTATAGGAACAGAATGATATGTTTATTGTTAGGTTTGCTTAACTTTTTGTTACTTTCTTTGTTACTCATTGGGTAAGGGAGGAAGAAGGTTGTTCAGAAATTGATGTGAAAACAGAAGATAGTAAATTTTTTCAATAAAGAAAAAATATAACGCTGCCCAGATGAAGATAGGGCATCGTGGTTGCTGTTTAGTCATTCAGTTGCATTCCACTCTGAAGACAGGGCATTACCACATCCAAGTGACAACTTCCTCCTGCTTTTTTCACAGCATTGATTTTTTTAAAATCACAGAATCTGAGTGGGAAGGATTTGAGAGGTCCTCTACCACAATGTTTATCTGAGCAGGAATCTCTTCTATAATGAAATCTCTGACAAGCATCTCTCTAGCTTCCTAATGGAAAACTTAAGTGATGTTTTTTGGACATAGCTAATGTGGAAATTTGTTTCTGTTGACTGCATATTTGCTATAAAGGTTTTGTTTCTGTTTTTCTCAGTTGGGAAGGTTTAGTGGGAAGTAAAGAAATGCTTGTTCATTTGGGGGAAAAAGAAAACCTACAATGCTTGGAAACCTGTTATTTCTATAAGCAGCCATTCCATTTCTGGACAATTCTATCACCAACCCTAAATTTTAATTGTTCAGAAATTTTTCTTCTAAGCCAAAATCTATCTCTGTGGATTTGGGGTGACACCATTAAAATGAGACCTCGCCCTCTGTCCTGTAGTTACATTGAAAGCTACCATGACAGTCTTCCTCCAATAGTTTCAAGAAATGAAACTAACTGCATATGCCTGTTGTGTAAATTGCCTCTCAGAGAACCTAGAAAAGACCTCTGCATTCAGTAAATAAATGGAAGACTAATTAAAATTACTCTAAGTTACTTTAGCAACTAGTGTTCTTCCTGGAATATTACAGTGGTTCCTCAACTGTAAAATAGGGATAATAATGCTACTATTACCCCTCCCATGTTATTGTGAGGATCAAATGAGATACTACTTATAAAAGTGCCTGGCACACAGTAGGCACTTCATAAATTTTTGTTTCCATCCTTCCTCCTGGCCATATTCCATGCTAATTTACTCAGCTCTCATCTGTATCAATATCTGCTCAGATATTCAACACTTATTTCCTCTTCAAATATCTTTGACAACTACATTACCACAGGTTCTCTTAGTACTCCTCAGATCTAACAATGGGGTGAGGGGGTGAGGGTGAAACAGCCACACAAGTTATCAACGTGATGAACCAATAAGCATTTATTTAGCAACTCTTATGAGATGGTGGGTTAGGTATATATATTAAATGCCTGACCTTCAAGAGCTTACAAACTTCTGGAAAGCTGCTTTAAACTGGATTCTCTGTCCTTCCAGGTTCTCCTTTTTCTTTTTTCATTACATTAACTAGTTTATTCTCTGGAATGTGCTCTTTACTATGAATTCTCTGGTGCTTGATAAGCTGTGTGCTCCAAATAATAGCTTTTTCACATTTACTGCATTTATAAGGCTTTTCTCCAGAGTGAGTTCTCTGATGTTGAACAAAGCCTGACCATCCTCTGAAGGTTTTTCCACATTCATTACATCCATATGGTTTTTCTCCAGTATGAATCCTCTGATGATTAATAACACCTGAGTTATGCCTGAAGGTTTTTCCACACTCATAACATATATAGAGCTTCTCTCCAGCATGAATTCTCTGATGTTTAATAATATCTGAGCTGTGACTAAATGTTTTTCCACATTCCTTGCACTGATATGGTTTTTCTCCAGTATGAATTCTCTCATGTTTAATAAGTAGTGAAAACTTATTAAAAGATCGCCACAATGATTACATTCATAGGACTTTTCTCCAGTATGAATTCTCTGATTTTGAATAAGGTTTGAGCTCTAGCTAAGTTTTTCCACATTCACTGAATTGATAGGGCTTCTCTCCATTATGAATTCTTTGATGTCTAATAACATACGGGATATGAATGAAAGTTTTCCCACAGTCATTACATTCATAGGGTTTTTCCCCAGTATAAATTCGCTGATGTTTGGTAACATCTGAGCTCTGGCTAAGGAATTTCCCACATTCCTTACATTCATAAGGCTTCTCTCTAGTGTGAATTCTCAAGTGTTTAATAATATCTGACTGGTATTTGAAACTTTTGTCACATGCTTCACATTTGTGAGGTCTCTCTCCTTTGTGACTTCCCTGAAGTTTAATGTTTGAGCTCAGACAGAAGCTTCTTTTATAGTCTTTATGTTCATGGTTTCTTTTCCTTCCAAGAGTTATCTTGTAAATGATAGTTCTATGAAGGACCTCTTCCTGCCTTTCTAAACTGTCCTGCATTTCAGAGACTTACATAAACCTCAATCCCTGCGAAGCTTCACTTAGGAATTTTTCCCACATTATTCCATGTTACTTTCTTTCTTTAGTAATTTCTTGCTTTGACGTAGCCTTTTTCTCATTAAAAGTGTTACAATCTGAAATGAGAAACAGAACAGAATCAGACTGCTAGAAGGCAGAAATAGTATCATCAAATTGAAACTCACTGAAAGAATTATTCATAGAAATATATATGATCATATCATTCCTCTGCTTGAGTCTTTAGTGACTTCCTTCTGCCTCCAAAGTAAAGTTTAATTTCCTTTGTCTGGTATTTGAGGCCTTCCAAAATCTGGTACAACCCCGCTTTTATTTTGCCAGCCTCTGTGCCCTCCATATTCCAGCCAAACTAAAAAGTTCTTGGGCACCCAATTATTTGCTCTCCTGCCTCCCTGCCCTGGCCCAGGCTGTTCCCTTTGTCTGCAATACCTTCCTTCCCCATTTTTGCTAGTTGAACCCCTATCCATCCTTTAAAGCCCAATTTAAAAATGGCATCTCCCCAAGAAAACTTTCCCACTTTATAAAAGCCTTTCTGGGCCTCACAAAGCACATTTTGGGGGGGCATCTGTACAACCCTAAGACATAATATTATGTACCATAGTTATGGGTGGGTCCCTCATCCTCCTACTATGCTGTAAACTCCTTGAGTTAAGGGATAGTGTCTTATCTAAACTCTCTATCTCCCCCAATGACTAACACAGGGCTTTGCACAGCAGGCATGTAATATATGTTTATTAACTGACTCATGGGGTCAGACTAGACCATCTTTAAGGTCCTTTCCAACTCTTAAGTCCTGTAGCACTATGAATAAAGTTATTGGAGAGAATTCCACAACAGAGTGCAAAATAAACACGTAGAATAAGGAAAACATACTTGAAGAGAGTGAGAAGACTGGTCAAGAAAGGTGGTAAAAGAGATACTAAAAATTAAAATACTGAAGTCTCTCTTAGAAGACAGTGTACTTTAAAACTTACTATCTGTGTGATCATGTACAAGTCACATCACTTCTCTGATACTCATTTATACAAATACTGATAATACTGGCAACCCCTCCCCTACATTGTAAGAAAGGTACCTGTAAACTTTAAAGAACTATGAAAATGAGTTATATGATAATAAAAATGTGAGTTATGATAAGTTATTTTGTTATAATTATATATTGTTACTTATAATCATTTTTATTATAATTCACTTCTGTATTATTTTAAGGGTTATAAACTATAATCAAGCAAACATTTATTAAACCTCTACCAAGTGCAAGTCAGTTTTCTAGGCATTGAAAATGCAAAACCAAAAAATAAAACAGTCCTTCCCCTCAAGAAATTCACATACTATTGGGAAAACACTTATCTATATAAATAAAACTTTACTAACTTAAAACTGTCCAACTTTGGGGGGACACTGTACATATAAGGTAAATAAAAGATAATGTGGGAGTGGGGAGACACTAGGAGTTGACCAGAATCAGGAAAGGTCTCTCTTAGGATGTGGGCTATATTCTGAAAGAAGGGACTCCACAAATCAGAGGAAAGGAAGAAGTCCCTTACAGGCATGGGGACCAGCCATAGTGAAGGCACCAAGATGCTTATCAGGAACAGCAAGAAGGCAGATTTGGCTTGAGTATAGAGTGCAGGAAGAGAAATGATGTATAATGAGCCTAAGAGGGCAAGCCAAAGTCAGATATTTCTATTTAAGGGCTTCAAATGCAAAACAAACAAGTTTACATTTTTGTCTACAAGTCATCAAGGGCCAGAGGGGCTTCTTAAACGAGGAATGGCAAGGTTGTGCCTGTGCTTTAGGAATATAACTTTGGCAACCATTTGGATGATAAACAAATAGGAAAGTGTGAAAGCAGAGAGACTGATCAGGAGGCTATTACAGTGCCCTTCATCACCAGGCAAAAGATAATGAGGGCCTAAACTAAGGTGGTTGTGGTGTGGGCAGACAGAAGGTGGATGTGAGAGTTTGTAAAGACAGAATTGGCAAGAATTGACAAATATTTGAATATGAGTGTTAAGGGGAGTGAAAAGTTGAAGATGAATGATGAGAAAAAACATTTATTAAGCACTTACTAAGTGCGAAGATTTGTGCCAAGGATAACTCTTAGGTTATGTATTCTCAAGTCTGGGTGATTAAAAAGATGGTGGTGCCCTCCCCAGAAACAGGGAAGTTGGGGAAAAAGGGTAGATTTCAAGAAAAATGATGAATTTTGCTTTGGTCATCTTGAATTTAACATAACTATGAAACATCTTGCTGGAAACAGCTAATAGGCAGTTGTTGATGTGGGACTAGAATTCTGTAGTCTAGGCTAAATATACATATCTAAAAGACCTATATCTCTTCTTACTGAAGGAATAATGGTAAGATCAGGCCCCCAGGTAAAGAAACTGAACTCTCTGCTCAAACAGAAGGCAAGATAGTGGGAAGCAGGAGCCAAACAGACAATATATGTGGGTAGGGGGTAAAAGGAGGTGCTACACTATCAGTTGATTGGTTGGTTGTCCTTCGTTCTCGAAGAGGTCTACAATGGCAACACTGCTGAAGTCAAGTTTCAGTGTGTCCAAATGTGACTAATCAGACCAACACAAGCTTGGAATGCTCTAGCACAGGTCAGGCACAAATAATCCCTGTGAACATCTGGGGTAGATACTCTAAATTTGCAGGTCCTGCATTTCCTTTGAGCTATTTCAATTCTGCTTTGCCTATAGAGCACAGCACCTTCTCTGATGTGGGTATGCCATGTTGAGCAGTCCTGTGCCAATGTCTCCCAAGTCACACAATCAATTTCAAAGTTCTTAAGAGAAACCTTGAGAGTGTCCCTGTATTGCTTCTTCTGGCCACCACATGAATGCTTGCCCTGTGTGAGTTCTACATAAAATAATCTTTTTGGCAACTGTACATTTGCATTTGGCCAATGTAGCAAACCTATCAGAGTTGTGCTCTCTGAAGCAATTTGTACACTTGGCAGTTTAGTTCAAGTAAGTACCTCTTGTCCTGCCAGGTGATCTTCAGAATCTTCCTAAGAGAATTCAGATGGATGCAATTCAGTTTCCTGGCATGGCACTAGCAGACTGTCCAGGTTTCACAGGTACACAGCAATGAGGTCAGCACCATGGCTCTGTAGACCTTCAGTTGGTAGTCTGATAGCTCTCCTCTCCCATACTTTCCTTCAGAGCCTCCCAAACACTGAGCTAGCTCTGACAATTCATGTGTCAACCCCATTATCAAGGTTTACCCCCCTGGAAAATACACACCAAAGTAAATTAATTTATCCACAGCATTCAAAACTTCTCCATTTGTTGTAACCCATGGTTCCACACATGGATGGTGTGGTGGTGGCTGATGGAGCACCTGTATTTTCTTGGTGTTGATTATTAAGCCAAAATGAGCACAGGCAGCAGAGAATTGATCCATACTTGGTTGCATCTCAGCTTCAGAGGCTGCATTGAGTGCACAATCATCTGCAAACAGAAAATCATGCACCAATACTCCCTCCACTTTGGTCGTGGCTTGGAGAGTGTGTTATATGATGAACTTTAAATCCCTATAGGAATATATTATGAAAAACATATAAAATGATGGATGTGAAAACTCTGTAGAGACAGAGCAGTACACACATAGGGATTATTAAATCCCCAAATGGAGGGCATCAAGTAGCAGTAAGAATGCCTCCAAAGGTGGTATTCACTTCTTGAAGCAGTCTATTCCACTATTATCTCTAATTCTTAGGAAGTTTTTCCCTCACATTGAATCAAAATCTGCTTATGACTTTACTCATTGCTCCTAATTCTACACTCTGAGATCAAACTTATCAAGCTAAAGCTTTCCTCCACATGATTCATGACCTTTCAGACATTTCAAGATAGTTGTAGTATGACTCTTAAACACTTTCTTTTTTTTTTCTCATTGCTAATGCATTTATTTTTGTCATTTTCATTTTTCAAGTCAGACCCAGGCTTTTACTGATGAATTTCTTGAATTTTAAATATTCTTCAATGACATTTTTGATCTGGGGTTCCCTGGATCCTTTTTTTTTAAATCTTTTTTCTTGATTTATTTTTAGTTTTCAACATTCATCTCCACAAGATTTTGAGTTCCAAATTTTCTCCCCATCTCTCCCCTCCCCCACCCTGAAACACCATGCATTCTGATTACCCCTTCCCCCAATCTGCTCTCCCTTCTATTATACCCCTCCCTTTCCTCATCCCCATCTTTCTTTTCTTGGAGGGCAAGATAGATTTCTATACCCCACCTATACCTGCATTTCTTATTTCCAAGTTGCATGCAAAAACAATTCTCAACATTCATTCCTTAAACTTTGAGTTCCAACTTCTCTCCCTTCCTCCCTTCTCACCCATTCCCACTGAGAAGGCAAGCAATTCAATAAAGGCTATATAAGTGTAGTTTTGCTAAAGACATCAGTAATAGTCATGTTGTGAAAGACTAATTATATTTCCCTCCATCCTATCCTGCCCCCTATTTATTCTATTCTCTTTAGATCTTGTCCCTCCCCTGCAGTGATTACTTCTTATTACTCCCTCCTCTCATTTGCCCTCCCTTCTATCATCCTCCCACCCCACTTATCCCCTTCTCCCCTACTTCCCTGTAGAGTAAGAGAGATTTTCATACCAAATTGAGTGTACATGTTATTCCCTCCTTAAGCCAAATATGATGAGAGTAAGCTTCACTTTTCCCCCTCAATTCCCCACTTTTCCCCTTCATTGACAAAGCTTTTTCTTGCCTCTTTTATGAAAGATAATTTGCCCCATTCCATTTCTCCCTTTCTCCTCCCAATATATTCCTCTCTCATACCTTAATTTTATTTTTTTAAATATCATGCCTTCCTCTTCAACTCACCCTGTGCTCTCTATCTATCTATCTATCTATCTATCTATCTATCTATCTATCTATCTATCTATGTCTATCTATATGTATAATCCCTCTAACTACCCAAATAATGAGAAAAGCTTTAAGAGTTTTAAGAGTTTATTATCTTTGCATATAGGAATGTAAACAGTTCTACTTTAGTAAGTCCCTTATGATTTCTCTTTCCTATTTACCTTTTCATGCTTCTCTTGATTCTTGTGTTTAAAAGTCATATTTTCTATTCAGCTCTGATCTTTTCATCAAGAATGCTTGAAAGTTCTCTATTTCATTAAATGACCATTTTTTCCCCTGAAGTATTACACTCAGTTTTGCTGGGTAGGTGATTCTTGGTTTGAGTCCTAGTTCCTTTGACTTCTGGAATATCCTATTCCACTCCCTTTGATCCCTTAAAGTAGAAGCTGCTAGATCTTGTGTCATCCTGATTGTATTTCCACAATACTTGAATTATTTCTTTCTAGCTTCTTGAAATATTTTCTCCTTAACCTGGAGCTCTGGAATTTGGCTACAATATTCCTAGGAGTTTTCCTTTTGGGGTCTCTTTCAGGAGATGATCACTGAATTCTTTTCATTTCTATTTTACCCTCTGGGTCTAGAATATCAGGGCACTTTTCCTTGATAATTTCATGAAAGATAATGTCTAGACTCTTTTTTGGATCATGGCTTGACCCATGGTCACTTTTCCAGGTCAGTTGTTTTTCTAATGAGATATTTACACTGTCTTCTATTTTTCATTCTTTTGGTTTTGTTTTATAATTTTTTGGTTTCTTGTAAAGTCATTAGCTTCCATCTGCTCCATTCTAATTTTTAAAGAACCATTTTCTTCAGTGAGCTTTTGAACCGCCTTTTCCATTTGACTAATTCTGCTTTTTAAAGCATTTTTCTCCTCATTGGCTTTTTGGACCTCTTTTGCCAATTGAGTTAGCCTATTTTTAAAGGTGTTATTTTCTTCAGCATTTTTTGGGGTCTCCTTTAGCAAGCTGTTGACTCATTCTTCATGATTTTCTTGCATCATTCCAATTTCTCTTCCCAACTTTTCCTCCATCTCTCTTACTTGATTTTCAAAGTCCTTTTTGAGCTCTTTCATGGCCTGAGACCATTGCATATTTATTTTGGAGGTTTTGAATGCAGCAACCTTGACTTTTAGATATTCCTCTGATGGCATGCCTTGTTCTTCCTCATCTAAAGGAATGAAGAAAATACCTGTTCACCAAGAAAGTAGCCTTCTATAGTCTTACTTTTTTCCCCCTTTTTTGGGTATTTTCCTGCCAGTTACTTGACTTTTGGGTCCTTTGTCAAAAGGAGAGTATACTCTAGGGACCTGTAAGTTCTCAGTTCTTCCAAGGTGGCACAATCAAGGGAGAGGAGTTTACTCCTCTCCTAGCCTGTGCTCTGGTCTGGGAGCTACCAAAGCTTTTCTGCCCAGGAGCTGCAAGGATTTACTCTCCACAGCCTCCACTAGCTTCACTATGCCAGCATTCTTCCTCACCCCAAGGCCACCACTCAGGGCTGAGAATCAGATCAGCAGTTCAATTCCCCCAGGGTCTTTAGGCAGAGTGCTCCAAAAATGGAGGCTGCTGCTGCCACCACCTGGGGGATGACCCTGCTCTCTTCTCACCCAGGTGCAAAAGCTTTCTCACTGAACTTTGAAATTGTCTTTGGCATTTGTGAGTTGAGGGATCTGGGAAACACAGCTGCTGTGGAGGATTCAGCCCCAAGACCTGTTCCAGTCCTGTTCCTGTTGGTGCCCTGGGGCCAAGACTGGTCTAAGTTCCATGGGCTGTGTTCTGCTCCACACCCCTTTTTTGTCAGCCTTCCAGGCTACCTTGGGCTGGAAATCTCTTTCGCTCTGTTGTTTTTTGCTTCTGTTGCTCTAGAATTTGTTGGGTCCTTTTTTACAGGTATTTTATGTGCTGCGGGGAAGAGCTAGAGTAAGTGTGTCTTCTACTCTGCCATCTTGGCCCCGCCTCTTAAACACTTTCTTCCAGACTAAGTATTTCAGTTCTTTTAACTAATTTTTGTTACAGTCTTCAGACCTCTTGCTATCCCCTGGATTTATTCCAAATAGTTTAATATCCTTTCTAAAAATGTGATGCCCAGAACTGGACAAAATCCTCTAGAAGGGGTCTAACCAGGGAAAAATAAATAGATTACTCTCCTCCACTCCACCTTATATATTATGCATTTTTATTCAGCCTTAAGTTCTATTCATTTTGCAGGAGCAATTCATACTGCTAATATTTAGTTTCATAGCCTAATAAAACCCCCAGGTCTTTTTTTACATGAACTGTTTTTAGGCTATTCCATCTCCATCCTGTAGTTATGCAGTTCACATCTTGAAACACAGAGCAAGACTTTACATTTATTCGATTAAATTTCATTTTACCTGTCCCAGTCTTTTATGGGTGATACCAATTCTGTCAACTGTCAACAGAATAGCTATTTTTCCCACCTTCCCATAACCTGAAAACTAGGTAAGTATGGTCTTTTCTCTATTTTACTGATAAAAATGTTGAAATAGGGCAAAAGGTCACCCTAAAACATGTCACTAGAGACTCCCTTCAGTATAACATTAATATATTAATTACCATTCTTTAGATCTAGTGAGAAAACGAATTACAAAATCATCCAAATGTACTATCATCCAGCCCACATCTACCCATCGTGGCTACAAGGATATTATGAGAGATTTAGTCAAATACTTTGCTGAAATTCATACACACACACATATAATATTATTATATGTAATATGAATTCTTTCTTTTTAAGAACTCACAAACCATTGTTCTAATAAGATTCTTGAATTTTACCAGGAAAAGATATCAAGCTGACTCTCCTATAGTTTGAAGAAACCACCTTCTTTTTAAAATTGAGATGTCCATCAAATCTCTAGTTTTGCAATATATCTCCCATTTGCCATGATTACTCAAAAATTACTAATAGCTGCTGATCACATTGGTAGTTCTTTCACCTGATCTGGTGACAGAGCTCACTGGGGACATTGGTGCATTTTCTTCTCATCTCCTTCAATTATCCTAGTTTCAATTTCTTGCTAACTATATTAATATGGACTAAGCAAGAGTCAGTGTCAGTCAATAAACATTTATTAAGTACCTCCTATGTGCCAGACACTGTACTAAGTGTTGGGATACAAAGAAAGGTAAAAAGTATCTGCTCTCCAGGAGCTCAAAAACATGTAAACTGCTACCTACAAACAAAACATAGACAGGATAAACTGGAGATAATCAATAGATGGAAGGAACTAGAATTAAGGGGGATCAGGGAAGGCTTCTTGTAGAATGTGGGATTTTAGCTGGAACTTGAAGGAAACCAGGAGAGAGAGAGAGTTCTATGGAACTATGGATTCCCTGTAGCACCTAGCACACAATAGGTCCTCCTAAAACACTGAATGAAGTTAAAGGTTTCAATGAAAACTTCTGCCTAAGCCATCAAAAATGATTCTGGATGGAGCAAAGATGGCGGAGTAGAAAGACGCACATTTAGGAGCTCCGAACCCATAGCCCATAGAATTAATGTAAAAGAGATCCCCATAAGTTCTGGATCACTGCAAGGTGTGCAGACACAGAGTGGAAGAGATTTCCATTCCAGAGAGCCCTGGAGAGCCATCCCCAGGGTCCGTCACGCCCCAGAAAGCGGACCCCACCCCAGTGCTGCCCTGGCCGGGGCCCCAGAGAAGCTGATCCGAGCAGGCTTCAGGGACGGAAGCTCCAGCAGCCGGGAAAGTCCCTTCCGCCCACAGAAACTACAGGTCAGTGAGAGAGATGGCTGGGCTGGAGGAGGGGAGCAGAGTGTCTCCATGACTTGGCCCCTTCGGGAGGAAGCGGCGACGGCAGAGGCAGGGGTGGCGGCGGAAGCAGCAGCTGCGGCGGTGGCCTGGGACTCCCTCAGCAGCAGGCAGGATCTTCATTAGTGAAAGTCTCTGCATAAACCCCCTGAGGGCGCTGAGCCTGGGGGGCGGCCCTGCCCCCACCCCAGCACCAGAACTAAAGCTCACATTGATTAGCAGCCTGCTGTGGAAAGCCCATTTGAATCTCAGACCCCAAGCACTAGCTGGGAGGATCTAGGTGGGGGTGGACAGGAATCTCAGAAGTCAAGTAACTGGCTGGGAAAATGCCTAGAAAAGGGAAGAAAAATAAGACTATAGAGAGTTTTTTCGAACAGATGCAAATGATCCCGACTTTCGGATCTGACGACGATGAGGACATATTCTTGCCATCAGGGAAAGATGTGGAGGGCGGGGCCTCGGTACCCCAGACATCCCAGGGGGATGTCGGGTGGGCTCAGGCCTTGGAAGAGCTCAAAAAGGATTTTGAAAAGCAAGTTAGACAGGTGGAGGAAAAACTGGGAAGAGAAATGAGAGAGATGCAAGAAAAGTATGAAAAATGGGTCAATACCTTGGTAAAGGAGACCCAAAAAAATGCTGAAGAAAATAACACCTTGAAAAATAGGCTCACTCAATTGGCAAAAGAGGTTCAAAAAGCCAATGAGGAGAAGAATGCTTTCAAAAGCAGAATGAGCCAAATGGAAAAAGAGGTTCAAAAGCTCACTGAAGATAATAGTTCTCTCAAAATTAGAATGGAACAGATGGAGTCTAATGACTTTATGAGAAACCAAGAAATCACCAAACAAAACCAAAAGAACGAAAAAATGGAAGAGAATGTGAAATATCTCATGGGAAAAACAACTGACCTGGAAAATAGATCCAGGAGAGACAATTTAAAAACTATGGGACTACTTGAAACTCATGATCAAAAAAAGAGCCTAGACATCATCTTCCATGAAATTATCAAGGAAAACTGCCCTGACATTCTAGAACCAGAGGGCAAAATAAGTATTGAAAGAATCCATCGATCACCACCTGAAAGAGATCCAAAAAGAGAAACACCTAGGAACATTGTGGCCAAATTCCAGAACTCCCAGGTCAAGGAGATAATCTTACAAGCAGCTAAAAAGAAACAATTCCAGTATTGTGGAAATAAAATCAGGATAACTCAAGATCTAGCAGCTTCTACATTAAGGGATCGAAGGGCATGGAATAGGATATTCCAGAAGGCAAAGGAACTAGGACTCAAACCAAGAATCACCTACCCAGCTAAACTGAGTATAACACTTCAGGGGAAAATATGGTCTTTCAATGAAACAGAAGACTTTCAATCATTTTTGATGAAAAGACCAGAGCTGAAAAGAAAATTTGACTTTCAAACACAAGAATGAGAAGAAGCATGAAAAAGTAAACAGCAAAGAGAAGTCTTAAAGGACTTACCAGAAGTGAACTGTTTACATTCCCACATGGAAAGACAATATTTGTAACTCTTAAAACTTTTCAGTATCTGGGTGGTTGGTGGGACCACACACACACACACACACACACACACACACACACACATACATGTGTGCACACACATACACACATGCACGCACATACAGAGACAGAGAGCACAGAGTGAATTGAATAGGATGGGACTATATCTTAAAAGAAATTAAGGTAAATGGTGAGAGAGAAATGTAGTGGGAGGAAAGAGGGTGAAATGGAATGGGGTAATTATATGTCATTTAAGAGGCAAGTAGGAGACTTTTTAGTGGAGGGAAAAAGAGGAGAGCTGAGGAAAAAAAACAAAAAAACCAAAAAAAAAAGAAGTTTACCCTCATCACATTTGACTAAAGGAAGGAATAAAATGCACACTCATTTTGATATGAAAACCTATCTTACAGTATAGGAAAGTGGGGGAGAAGGAGATAAGCAAGGGGGGGGTGATGGAAGGGAGGGCAAAGGAAGGAGGGAGCAATTTGAAGTCAACACTTGGGAAGGGACACGATCAAAAGACAGAAGAGAAACAATGAGGGGCAGGTTAGGATGGAGGGTAATTCAGTTGGTCTTACACAACACGACTATCAGGGAAGTCATTTGCAAAACTACACAGATAGGGCCTATATTGAATTGCCTGCCGTCCCAAAAGGAATGGGTGTGGAGGGAGGGATGGGGAGAATTTGGAACTCAAAGTTTTAGGAACAACTGTTTAGTATTGTTGTTGCTACTAGGAAAGAAGACATACAGTTAAGGAGGAATAGAAAGTCATCTGGCCCTACAGGAGAAAAGAGAAAATGGAGACAAGAGAAGGGAGGGATGACAGAAGAGAGGGCAGATTGGAGATAGGGAAAATTAGATTGCTTGGGGTATTGGGGTGGGGGAGGGGATAAAAGGGGAGAAAATTTGGAACCCAAAATTTTGTGAAAATGAATGTAAAAAGTTAAATAAATTAATTAAAAAAAAAAAGATGATTCTGGCCTGAGACCCTTGGAAATCTTAGGGAGGGAGCAAAAGAGCTCAGAAATTGGATTAATATATATATATATATATATATATATATTATATATATGCTGAGTACCCAATACCTGCCAGATTGAGGAAGCTGGAAGGCACAGGGAGAAAAGTCAGAAATGAATAATTTTATATTTCAAAAACATTTAAACAACAAATGTAGCACTGAAATTTGTGATTGAAACCACCAATTTCAGGCAGGGCTGGAAGGGTACCTTCAGAACATCTGCTGATATTAATAAGTGCCAAATTAGAGATAACGGAATTTAGAAAACAACCAAGTCCTTCCCTTGAAGAACTCATTTGCTGCTAGACTTCAGGGAACTGGAATAGTGCAAAGGGCACTGGATTTGGTGTCAGAGGACCTATTTTTGTTTCCCTTGTTTCCTGACCCCTCCCCAGCTGCTGGAGCCTTCCTTCCATTTGCACTGCATATATCTTTTATGGGCATTTTTTTTGCATGTGACTTTCCCCATTAGAATGTGAACTCCCCGAGGGTTAGTTAGCACCTTGTTTTTGCCTTTCTTTGTAAACTCAGAAATTAACACAGTGCCTGGCACACAGTAAACACTTAATGTTTAATTAACTAGTTAATTAATGACTGTGATTTTAGGGAACTAACTCACTGGGTCTCAACTTCTTCATCTGTAGAATGAAAAGGTTGGACCAGATCAGTGGTATCAAACTCAAAAAGAAAGATTTCTTTCCGATGCATATTGATTTAGAAAACCACAAATTAACAGTGTTGTATTTTTATATATTTTGTTAAACATTTCCCAGTAACATTTTAATCTGCTTCACTCTCACCCCCACCGCATTCCGGGGTGAGTTTGACACCTCTGGATCAGATTCTCTCCAAGGTTTTTTTCCAGCTTTAAATCTTTGGAGCTCTGATCCCAATTAAGCATTCTTTCCACTGTACTATTATACATGCCTGTCCCATAGAGTGACTGATGAACACTCGTTGACTTAATCTTCGTTAAATGACTGAAATAATTCCTTTGAACAAAGTTTTATATTTACCATTCAGATTCTTACAACAACCAAAGAGGCAAAGCAGGGATTACCGTCCCCTGTTTGGCCTGGAGTTAGAAAGATGTCAGCTGGAATCCAGCCTCAGATGCTTCCTAGCGGTGTGACCTTGGGTGAGTCACTTAACCTCTGTTTGCCTCCGTTTCCTCGAACTATAAAATGAAGGTAAGAACAGCACGGGCCTCCCAGGGCTCATAAGTTCAGGTGAAATAGTATTGTAAAGCTCTTAGCACGGTGCCTGGCAGGTCATCCCCTTTCCCTTTCCTATGCAGTGGAGTCAGGTCTTGGGGCTCAGATCCCGTGACACCGTAACATCGGACAACTCCCGTCAAGGCTCCGCGCCCCAGTAAGGACCGAAGGAGGGGCTTCGGACCCTTTCCAGACACCGGGCGCTCACTTCCACCCCTCCAGTCTGGGGCTGTCAGGTGGGACACGCACCCCAGGCGGCCGCCAAGGCAAGTGAGGAGCCAGGGCTTTGGCCTCTTAGTTAAGGCCGGTCCACCATCTGCACCCCCCCGCCCTCTGCCGGGGGGCAGGCACACTCTAGCGGGGGGAGCTGCATCAGGGTCAGCCAGCCTATCGACCGGCAATCATGAGGCCCCTACTGTTTGCCCGGCGCTACGGTGTGCCCGGCGCCCCACAAAGAAAGGCAAAACCTGCCCCCGAAGGGCAGCCCCAGGCTCCCGCGGCCCTGGGAGGTACGACCTGGCAGAGGCTACCTCGAAAGAAGGGCTGCCCCTCCCCTCCCTGCAGGGCGGTGGGGGGCGGGGGGAGGAACCCCGAGGCGAGAGGAGGAGAGGAGGACGGAGCGGGAGGCCCAGCCCCCGGCCCACCAGCCCGCCCACCGCCCCGCCCTCAGAGGGCGGCAGGGCAGGTGCTGGGGACCTCGCCCGCCGGGCCAGAGACTATGACCCGCTCTTCAAAATGCCCCAAAGCCAAACCGCAGGGTCGGCCTGACCGGAAGTGCATGGGGGAGGGGTCGCCTCCCCGACCACCGAGCCCCAGGCCTCCATTCCTTCCCACAAGCGGACATCCGGAAGTGCTCTAGGAATCCTGGATGACTTCTCCTCTCTATGGTCGGGGGGGGGGGGGGCCGGGGCGGACGGGGGCGGGTCTGGGGGCGGGGCGGGGGTGGGGCTTCCTTAAGGAGGCAGCCGCGAGCCACTTGGCGTGTTGGTTTAGAGTTAGTTCACTGTGGCTCCCTGCTGTCACTTGTCTGTGTATTCGGTGTCGTTGGACCCAGCTCTGTCACGACCGGGCCTGTACCCCGGAGAAACTGAAGGAAGAGGAACCATATGTACAAAGATACTTACAAACAGCTCTTTTTCGTAATACCAAAGAACTAGAGACTGACGGGATGCCGGTAATGATACTGACAGCAAGGGTGATGACGGTGATGACAGGTAATGCTAACTGCGGGATGGCAGAACGTGGCTGTGATGGAGTACTGTCGGGCCGCAAGAAGTGATAAAAGGGGCGTCTGGGGGTCCAGCAGACAGCACCGCCCTGGAGTTAGGAGCCTCAGGTGCTCACTAATTGTATGACCCTGGACGAGTCACTTAACCCCAACTGCCTCCCCAAGAGAAAAGGAGTGACGAAAAGAATGGTATCCGTGAAAATTGGGAAGGCTTATATGAACTGAAGGGCAAAGCGGGCAGACTAAGAACGGTCTATGGAGTAGCAACCTTGGAAAAACAAACTGGGAAAACCTTAAACACCCTCGTAAATAAAATGACCAGCGGGGACCGCAGAAGACTGAGGATGAAGTTGGCTACCCACATCCGAACAGACAGAGAGATAATTTGCCTTAGGTGCAGAATAAGACATGTTTTGGAGGTGTGACCAATGAGGGAATCTGGTCTGACTATACATATTTGTTACAGGGGATTAGTTTTTCTTTCTCCACTTCTCCATAAAGGTCAAGGTAGGAGGGAGAGAAAATAAGAACTTAGGAATAATTTTTTTAAATTTAAAAGTATTTTTCTGTCTCCTTAGGTAATTCTTATTTTCTCCAACTTTCTACCTGGAAACTCTGATCTTTTCTCAAAAAACTCACCAACTCAAGGTGCTCATCTAACTAAGCACAACTTACAAGGAAGTTCCTCTAAATCAGAGTTCATCAAACCAAATCATACTACAGTATGGTAAAATATCTAAATCCCTCCTTACAAAATGTTTTGCCTTTCACAGTTAGTTGATAAACATATATTACTGTGCTGGGTGGTGAGCTGAGCTCTGGTAATATGGAGAAAGACAAAAACCAATCCCTGCTTTCAAGGAGCTCACAGACTACTGAGAAAACCCTAGAGAAGGGAGAAGGGAAGGTGATTAGCATTTATTAAGTGCCTATTATGTGCCAAGCCTTGTGCTAAGCACATTATAAATCTCATTTCATTATTGATTCACAAGTTAAACTGAATATAACCAAGAGTGGAAAGGCAAATCAATCCAATCCAGTCAATGTATTAAGTGCTTGTTATGTGCCAGGCATACACAATTAATAAAATAAAAGATAGTCCTTGACCTTAAGGAGCTTACAATCTTTATTTCTGTATTTTAATATTTTTTCCCAATTACATATAAAAATAATTTCAACCTTCATTTTTTACAGTTTTGAGTTCCAAATTCTCTCCCACCCTTCTTCCCCTCCTCTATAATTGAGAAGACAAGCAATTTCATAAAGATTACAGTTTATGTGCAGTTATACAAAACATATTTCCATATTAGTCATGTTATGAAAGAAAAAAAACAAGAAAAATAAAGAGTTTTTAAAAAGTATCTACATTCAGATCCCATCAGTTCTTTTCCTGGTTGGGGATAGCATTTCCATTGTGAGTCTTTTGGAATTGTCTTGGATAATTGTATTGTTGAGGAGAGCTAAGCCAATCAGAGTTGATCACCTCACAAGGTTGAGCTCTCCTGACCCCACTTCCTGAGCTCAACTGTCTGGCCTCAGACACGTACTAGCTATGTAACCCTGGGCAAGTCCCTGTTTGCCTCAGTTTCCTTATATTTAAAATGGGCTGGAGAAGATAATAGCAAATCACTCTAGTATCTCTGCCAAGATAACACAAAGGAATCACAAAGAGTCAAAGACAATGAAAAACAACTAAACAAACCACAAAATCCTCAGCACTTTGCATGGTGCCTAATATATAGTAGGCACTTAATAACTGTTTTGATTGGATTGAAGGGGCATCTTGTTCTATAGCACTAAAACCAGTTAGGGCAGCAGATGCTTAATGAAAACAATGAGGAAAGTCTTGTAGAAGGTGGGACTTTAGCTGAGACTTGAAGGAAGCCAGGAGATAGAGATGAGGGAAAGAATTCCAGGCATGGGGACAATCAATGAAAATGCATAGCTGGCAGATGGGAGTGTCTTATAGGAGGGAACAGCAAGGATGCTAGTGTCACTGTATTCTAGAGTAAATTGTGAGAGAGAAAGGTGTAAGACTGGAAAGGAAAGAGGGGATTGGGTTATGAAAAGCTTTACAAGCCAAACCAAAGACTTATATTTGTTCCTAGAGGCAATAGGGAGCCAGTGAAGTTTATTAAATAGTGTGTTGACATGTTCAGATTTGTGTTTTAGGAAGATCAATTTGACAGATGAGTGGAGAAAGGACTGGAGGGGCAAGAGACTTGAGTCAGGGAGATCAAGGGTTCTAGGGTGAGGCAATGAGGGCCTGCACTAGGGTGGTGTCAGTGTCAGAGGAGAGAAGGGGTTATATATGAAAAATGTTAAGAAGGTAGAATCTACAGGACTTTGACAATAGATTAGAGTAAGGAGTCCAGGATGATATCTAGGTTGCACATCTGGATAACTAGGAAGATGATGGTACTTTCCAAAGTAACAGGGAAATTAGAAAGAAGTAAGGATGAGATAGGGGGAAGATAAGTTCAGTTTTGGACATGTTGAGTTTAAGAGGTCCATGGGACATTTGGTTCAATATGTCCAATAGGCAGTTGAAGATGTGACTAGAAATCACAGAGGTTAAGACTGGACAAGTCGATTTTAGAATCATCACCTAGAAGTGATAACTATGGGAATATAGATCACTAAGTGAAATAGTATGTAGAGGGAGAAGAGGGTCCAGGAGAGAGCTCTCTGAGAGATACCCACTCTTAGCAGGCATGATCTGGATGAATATCAAGCGAAAGAAATGCACAAAAGAACAGTCAGAAGAAGAAACAAGATAGATTAGTGTCCCCAAAGCTTAGATAGAAGAGATTATCATGGAGAATAGAGTGATCTACAGAGAGCTCAAGGATGAGAAAAGGTCATTAAATTTGTCAATTAAGAGATCACTTGTAACTATGGAGAATGAGTGAGAGAGGGGAAGTATCAATTATAGATGGTCTTCCCAAGTTTAGCCACACAAAGGAGAGATGTAAGCCACTGGCATGGAAGGATCTAGTGAGGGTTTTTTTGAGGATGAGGGACACATGGGTATAACTGCAGACAGAAGAAAAGCAGCTAGTAGAAAAGAAAAAAATAGAGAGTGGAGATGATGAATATACAATTTACTGGAAAAGATAGGATAGAATGAGATTACTTGTGCATGTATAAAAGTTTGCTTTGGCAAAGAGAAATGCCATCTCTTTATTTGAGACAGTGGTGAAGGCAGAAATAGTAGCAGAAGGCATCTGGGTGACGTGAGATGACGGAAGGAAAGGCAGCTCTTAAGGAATAACTTCCATTTTTTCAGTAAAATATGAGGCAAGGTTCTTAGCTGAGGTGGAGGGATCTTTGAGGAAGGATGAAAAGGTTTGGAAAATGATTGTGTTGATTGAGATAGTTAGTTAGCAAAGTATAAAAGGACTGATTTTATGCAATGAGAGCCCAGATGAAATTACGTTGTTATTGGTCCTTCATTTTTGAAGAGGACCAATGGCATCACAAGATGATTTCTTGACTTGTACATAAACTGGAGTTAAATGAGGCAGAGTTGCATGAAGTCATCTGCCTCACTCTCCTTCCAGAGTCATTGGAAGTCCAGTGGTGGGGGCAGAGCCAAAATGGCAGAATAGAAAGATGATCCTGCTCTAGCTCTCACTCCATAGCCCACATGTAAAAAAATGATTCTACCCAAATTCTAGAGCAGCAGAAGGCAAAAAAGTACAGAGTGAAAGAGATTTCCAGTCCAAGACAGCCTGGAAGGCCGACAGGAAACGTCTATCACACTGGGCTCAGAGCAGAGCGCAGGCCAGCCTTGGCACACAGCATGAACAGGACTGGATCAGGCTTCAGAGCATGGATTTAGGGGTAGCAGCTGCGGTTCCCAGATGTCCCAACCCACAAATTCAAAGACAGCTTCAAAGGTCAATAAGAAAGCTATTTCACATGGGTGAGATGGGTGTGTGGTCTGGCCCCAGCCCTGCCCTAAGGCAGCAGCAGTGTCCACTTTTGAAACCCAGCCTAAAGACCCTGGGGGAATCCAGCATTTGATTTGGGTGGTCCTGAGTGGCAGTCCTGAGGTGAGGAGGAATGCTGGCGTGGTGAAGCTGATAGAGACTATGGAGAGGGAATCCTACTTGCAGATCCTGGGCAGAAAAGAGTGCTTGCGGTTACTCACAGACCAGAGTGCAGGCCAGGAGAGGAGTAACTCCTCTCCCTTGATTGTGCCACTTTGGAGGAACTGAGCACCTACAGGTCCCTAGAGTATACCCTCCACTTGACAAAGGACTCAGAAGTCAAGTAACTGACTGGGAAAATGCCCAAAAAAAGGGAAAAAATTAAGACTCTAGAAGGTTATTTTCTTGGTGAAAAGTTATTTTCTTCTATCCTTTCAGGTGAAGAACAAAGCATACCATCAGAGGAAGACATCAAAGTCAAGGCTCCTACATTGAAAACCTCCAAAAAAATATGCAATGGTCTCAGGTCACAGAAGAGCTCAAAAAGGATTTTGAAAATCAAGTAAGAGAGGTGGAGGAAATATTGGAAAGAGAAATGAGAGTGATGCAAGAAAATAAAAAAACAAAACAAAATGAGTCAACAGCTTGCTAAAGGGGACCCAAAAAATGTTGAAGAAAATAACACCTTTAAAAATAGACTAACCCAAATGCAAAAGAGGTCCAAAAAGCCAATGAGGAAAAGAATACTTTAAAAAGCAGAATTAGCCAAATGGAAAAGGAGGTTCAAAAGCTCACTGAAGAAAATAGTTCTTTAAAAACTAGAATGGAGCAGATGGAAGCTAATGACTTTATGAGAAACATAGAAATTACAAAACAAAACCAAAAGAATGAAAATACAGAAGACAATGTGAAATATCTCATTGGAAAAACAACTGACCTGGAAAATAGATTCAGGAGAGATAATTTAAAAATTATGGGACTACCTGAAAACCATGATAAAAAAAAGAACCTAGACATCATCTTTCATGAAATTATCAAGGAAATCTGCCCTGATATTCTAGACCCAGACGGTAAAATAGAAATGGAAAGAATTCAGTGATCATCTCCTGAAAGAGACTCCAAAAGGAAAACTCCTAGGAATGTTGTAGCCAAATTCCAGGGTTCCCAGGTCAAGGAGAAAATAATTTCAAGCAGCTAGAAAGAAAAATTCAAGTAATGTGGAAATACAGTCAGGATAACACAGGATTTAGCAGCTTCCACATTAAGGGGTCAAAGGTCTTAGAATATCATATTCCAGACGTCAAAAGAGATAGGATTAAAACCAAGAATCACCTACCCAGCAAAACTGAGTATAACACTTCAGCAGAAAAAAAATAGAATTTCAATGAAATAGAGGACTTCCAAGCATTCTTGTTGAAAAGATCAGAGCTGAATAGAAAATTTGACTTTCAAATATAAGAGAAACATGAAAAGGTAAACAGGCTTCTGTTTAAGTAAAAGGTCAGAAACTTGTACACATGCTTAACAAGTTGTTTAATATTATTTAGTGGTTACTCCCAGGGCAGAGCAAGCTAATTTAAATGTACATATGATGCATGATGACGAAAGGGGAAACATATTAAGGAGGAGAACATGAAGTGGGCAGGCCAAGAAGTTGCGTCTAGCCAATGGAGAGCAAGGGGAGAAATTTGAATTGGAAACAGGAAATAAATAGCCTTGCATTTGTCTGAGCAAGTGGGCTCCTTTAGGGAATTACCCATTCACAAGGAATGTAAAATAATATAAAAAATTGAAGCCTCCCAACTTCAATGAATATTGTTATTTCTAGAGTAAGCATGCTTCTCACAATTGAAACCAATTATTCCTATCTGCCCACTTTTCTGGGGGAAGTCTTCACATGCTTGGGGTAGACATTCCATAACTCAAGAACAAGTCTGAGGCCCCTCAGTTACCCTCTACCTGGTTTAGCCCTTCTGCTGAATTTATGAATAAAGAAAACATAGAGAGCATTGTGGGATATAAATGGATAATTTTGATTATGTTAAGTTAAAAAGATTTTATACAAATAAAACAAACATAGTCAAGATTAGAAAGAAAGTAGAACATTTTGGGGGAAAATTTTATAGACAGTTTCTTGGAAAGGTCTCATGTCAAATATATAGAGAACTGAATCAAATTTGATTTGATATATGGTCAATGGATATGAACAGGCAGTTTTTGGAAGAAATAATCAAATCTATATATAGTCATATGAAATGCTCAAAATCATTATTGATGAAAGAAATACACATTAAAACCACTTTGTGTTACCATCTAACACCTATCAGATTGGCTAAATTGACAGAAAGGTAAAATGACAAATGTTGGAGGGGATGTGGAAAAACTGGGAGACTAATACACTGTTGGTAGAACTGTGAACTGATTCAAACATTTTGGAGAGCAATCTGGAAATATGCCCAAAGAGTTGTAAAACTGTATATCCTTTGACCCAACAACACCACTATTAGGTGTTTCCCAAGTCATAGGATACACAAAGAGTGTTGAGGGTATTGCAGAATTATTGTGTTTCTCTGCCCAATACACAGATTTATTGCCTTTTCAGGCACCTGCAGAAAGAACAGGTCACTGTTGACCTTTGCAAGATGCCAGAGAGCTGAGAAAGTGATACAGAGCTAGAGAAGAAAAATTGCCCATCACATCCAAAGGACCACAGATTTTTGAAGTTAGAAGGGATCTCTGAGATCAACAATTCTAATTCCTTCAACTGATATGTAAGGAAATAGAACCAAAGAGGTTATATGACTCACAATCACAAAATGATTCGGGAGGCAAAGTCAGGACTACACCTCAGGTCTCTAGATATGTAATTCATTGTGCTTGCCTTTTAACCACACCGCTTCATCATACTGTAACAGGCTACTCTCTCATGAATTTTTGTGCAGAATAAGATGTGAACTCTGATTAAAGCCTTTCCTATATTCAGTGCATTCAAAAGCTTTTTCTCCAGTATAGATTCTCTGATGCTGAAAAAAGCCTGAAAATACTCTTGAGGCTTTTCCACATTCATCACATTCATAGGACTTTTTCCCAGAATGAATTCTCTGATATCTGTTCATTGAGCAATGAGTTTTAACTGAAGGCTTTCCCATATTCATAGGGTCTTTCTCTAGTGTGAATTCTCTAATGTCTAACAACATCTGAGCTTCTACCAAAGACTTTACCACATTCTTTACACTCATAAGGTTTCTCTGATGTTGAACAAATCCAGACCATAATCTAAAGGTTTTCCCACAGTCATTACATTAAAAGGGTTTCTCTCCAGTTTGAAATCTTTGAAGTTCAACAGCATCAGATTAGCAGTTAATGGTTTGTTCGCATTTATTACGCTCTTAAGTCTCTAGTATGAATTTTCTCATGGTTAATAATATCTGAACTTCAACTGAAGGTTTTTCTACATTCACTAGATATGTTTGTGTTGTCTGCAAGGATGTTGCCTCTCATCACAATAATGGGGTAGTTGTTTGTCAAAATTGCTTGAATAGTTTTCGGAAATTCAAAAGATTTGTAGAACCTATATGTAGGGCAAACCATGTTTGCGTTGTTGTGCTTGAGCAAATGCCTTATGGTCCCCATTTTACTAAGAAGTACTTGTCCCTCATGGGTCTTGGTGAGAATTACCTCAGACATTTATTGAGTGATTGTTTAATCAAATGGAATATAATCAATATGTTATAAGTTGTACACATTTCCCTGTTTACTAATGTCACCTTTGCACTTCAGTGAAGGGACTACCCCCTACTGGTTTTGCATCATATGTGGAGGACTGCCCTTCATGTATTTAAATTGTAATGATCCAAAGAAAAATTGGGGTCTTTTCTGTGAATTGAAGGGGAGAATGAGGAAGTTGATTCATTGAGGACCCCTACTCTATTCCAATCAGCGTGAATCAATTTGATATGATGGGGATAGTGACTATAAGTTCTGTATATTTGGCCCCAGAGCTCTGAGCTGCAGATGGTAAGATCACTTGCATAATCATAGGAAGTTAGCTAGAAACCCTCCACTATTGTTTTTCCTTGTCATGGTGACCAAGCCCAGTGTGGCAGAGGTGATTCAACTATATGGAAAGTCCCCCAAAATTATTTTTGTACCTCTGGACCATTTTCTCTTGTCCAACATGAACAGGTACCCATCTCATGACCATCTTATGACTACCTACTTAATAGAGATGCTCTGTGCCTCACCTATATAATGATCACCTAGTTGACAGAAATATTTCCTGCCTTGCCCAACCCATGTCTCTGCTAATATACTGTTTTGTTTCTTTTAGCCTATGTATCATATGCCAACCAATGGAATTAGTCTTTATTTGGTATTGCTATCTAAATATGTAACCCTATAAAACAGGGCCATAAGGAAGGTACATTTCATATTATGAGGAAGATCTGAAGTCCACTTCATTAGAGGGGCCATGGACCTTTTAATAAAGTGTCATGGGCTCAGAGCTCTGCCTCATTCTCTCTTTCCGTAGGTTGGGTAATTTTTATCCCCATAGGAGTTATACAAAACACAGAATAAAATCAAAAACAAAAAATTAATTACAATATGGAGACAATATCAATTTGATTTTCTCAGTTAAATTAAGCTCCAAAACATCCTTGAGAATTCAACAAATAGACTGTCCTAGTACTCAAGCATTATTACAAACAGAACTATTGCTCCATAATGCTTGGACATAGCATTAACCAATAATATTTTAAAATAAGTTTCTAATAGATGTCACCATGCTAAACATTTGTAATATCCAAACTACACAAATTGAAAAGCTTTCAAAATACAGAGACCTAGTAGGAGAAATTAAAATCATGTGCAGAGAAACAATATGAAACAGAAGATGGAAAGCTGGCCTTGGAGTCAGGATGATGTAGATTCAAGTTTTATCTCTAACACAAACTGATTGTTCAGTAACTATTCAGTACAACAGATAAACACTCTAAGAAGAGCAAAAGTTGCTAAGACATTGCTAGAGGAAGTCCCTCACGGAGAGTTCCCTCAACCAATGAAATCACAGTTTGGCAATAAAATGAAAATTAACATGTGGAAACAGGACAAGGTATGTGTCAAACTTTTTCATCTTGTATGCTATTGGTATTATCCAAAAGATATTTTCAGTAAGTCTACAGAAGATAAGCTTAAACATCAATATTTTTATTCAATTACACAAAGTTGTCATTTATTCATTTGTGCAGCAGTTCACAGAGCATTAAATATAAAAGAATAGTATGAAACTAATGACTTGCCCTTGAACTATTTCTTTATGAATTCCATCCAAAAAGAATAAGATAGCAATAATAATGTAAGGGTAGGGAACAATTGGGTCAACCAATCATAAAATCATCCTACCACACTTAAAGATACTAATGGGATGCTCTGCCTGGATAACTTAAGCAGGTAAGAATGCCAAATCAAGTAACTAACCAAAGACCTCAGACTACAGGCAAAGAGGTGTTGATCATTTCTGAAATCTTTGAAAGCTAATGGATGAAATAGTGACATTGCATAGGAAATATCTGATTGAGGATTCGTTGAGGGACCTGGATCATATACAATTAAATTATATAAAAACAATAAGCTAGCTTGGAATGAAGCTTTTGAGAATCTGGAAACTTAGTGGTGAAAGCCTTCCAGTCAAGCCCCTAAGAAATAATCATTTTGGGGTGAAAAGGGAAGAAAGTCCTTCATCCTTGACAAGAGGTAGATGATATGAACTTTGGAAGATTAGAAGTTTCTGGCTATTGATTCAGTGTCTTCAGAATAGTTGATGTAGTACCCACATTGGGAACTAAGGTAAAAACTAGACATACTAAGGAAAGGCAGCTTGAAGATTCTACAAGGAGCCCAACAGAGAAATGACACCATGCCTAAGTGGGACTTCATGGGTACCCTAAGAAGGGAAGAAAAGAACTTCTGGAAACCAAGGACTATAAGTTGTGCCTTACTAGCTCTAAACCTGAGACTACTTTCAAAAGGTCTTTATATATACCTGTGGGAGAATGCATCCACAGACTTCTAGGAGGATGTTTTGTACCAGTCATTCTTACTATACCACCTCAGTATATAACCTCCTTTTAAAAAAAAGAATCTTTTTTCCATTTCTAAATTCTCCCCATTCCACCTCCACATACTCCACAAATTGAGAAGCCAAGAAAAACAAAACCCACTGCAAATATGTAGTTATACAAAGCAAAATTCCCAATTAGAAAGGAGAAGAGAGGGAAAGGGAAGAGAAGAGAGAAGAAAAAACATGCTTTGATCTGCACTTTAAGTGCATCACTACTCTATCTGGAAGTTGATAGCATGTTTTATCATAAGTCTTTTGGAATTGTATGGTCATCGTGTTGATTAAAGTTCCTAAGTCTTTCAGAGTTGGTTGTCTTTAGAATATGAGAGTCATTGTATAAATCATTCTCCCAGTTTCTGTTCACTTTACACAAGTCTTCCTAAGTATTCTGTTACATCCATAGACTATAATTTGTTCGGCCATTCACTAACTGATGAGCACCGCCTCAGTTTCTAATTATTTGCTACCACAAAAAGAGGTGCTAAAAATGTTTTTTGTACATATAAGTTCCTTTTCTTTTTATTTGTTCTCTTGAAGGCATAGATCTAGTAAGTATTGCTGGGTCAAGGATAAGCACAATTTAATAACTTTTTGGGCATAGTTTCAAGTTGCTTTCCAGAGTGGCTCAACCAGTTCACTACTCCACTAACAGTGCATTTAAGTGTCTTTTTTCCCACAATCCCCCTAGCTGTTGTCATTTTCATTTTTTATCAGTTTAGACAATCTGATGATTATGAGGTGGCACTTAGGAGTTGTTTTAATGTGCAATTCTCTAATTATTAATAATTTAGATTTTCATTTTGGTATGGCTGTTGATAGTTTGGATTTTTTACTCTGAAAACTGCTTATTCACATCCGTTGACCATTTATAGACTGTGAATTGGCTTTTATTCTTATAAAGTAAATAATCTCTTTCTAAATGCTAATTAAATCTGGCTAATATTAACTGTTTCAGAAGACGAGGCAGGAGATGAACAGAAGACACCAAACTGGGATTGGAAAGGGAAACAGTCATTCTCAGTCTCCATGGCTACTTGCTATCTATGTGGAAACCTAGAGAAGACAGACCTTTCCCAAGCATCAAAGCTATGATCTCAGCCCTTCACTGAATGGCTGGATTATGATTTCCATCTTGCTCATGACTGCTTCTCCTTCACCTATAATCATTCTGGGTCTCTCCTACTTTGGTTCCCCCAAGAATCCAGGCCCAAAGGATCTCTCCTTTTCTCCATAACCTGCCCAGAAATTGGGAATTTTTCTCACAAGGAATGAATTGGTACCATCTAAATTATTATCCTAACTGGCCTCTGAATCTTCATTTTCTTTAGTCTTTGAGCCTCCTTATAAACTTCATTTTCTTTCTGTTTGACATTCAAGGCCTTCCACAATCCAGTACCCCAGCCTCGAGTCATCCACTCCAGTCCATCCTACACACTGCTGCTAAAGTATAAAGCATAAATCTGGTTGTGTCAGAGGCACCTAAGTGGCACAGGTAAAAGAGGAACTGTTGCTGTTTTTATTAGTCTCTCTCAGGGGATGTCTTCTTGACTTGGCAATTTTGTATTTGGGCTGCAAGCAATAAATCTTAACGTTCCACCTTACATCTACAGCCAGTAAAAGTCATCTTCCTTTTAATATGGTGGTGTCTTAGTTGCAGTGAACCAAGTCTCCAGCGTGAGAATGATGGGGACGACAAATAAAATTCATGCATCAGAAGGAAGATGGTGACAAGGAAAGTGAGGACAGCCAAGGCTGACCTTCAGGATGAGGAAATGGGTGGGCATAGAACTGCAAGGGGTGAATATCACAGTGAAGATCATGAAAACAGAGCAGCACTTCTTGATGCTGAATTTGAACACATCCCAGGGGCCCAGAAGCCGACAGAGATGGAACAGGGCATGACTCCTGAGGTGGCCTCAAGGCTTCCATCTTTCTAGGGCCACCTATCAGGATTCACAGTGGAGAACTGGTTAAATGAAAAGCACATCAGGCTAAGGAAAGCATTGTGATTTAGAGAGCAAACCTTCAGCACCCAGAAACATCGTGGAAGGATTGGGAAAAAGTGACCTAGATACATATGCTCCATTATTGCAAGGGTGACTGGGATTAGAGCAGCAGAAATGAAACAGATAAAGAAACAAAGAACAAGAGCAGGTTAAATAACCAATCTGACTTAAGCAGTTACAAATCTAAATGCATGTCTAACGGATACAAAGTGTCATGAAGCTAATAAATCAAGACTTAATAAGGCATAGGAAAAAATATAAAAAAGTTTTCTTAACCCTTGCAATTTCATACTGACCACATAGAAGGCTTTCAAAAATATTAAAGAATTGGAAGGAACTTGAGAGATAATCCAGTCCAATTCCATTTTACAGATTAACTCAAGCCCAGAGAAGTAAAGAAACTTGCCCAAGGGGTGCAGTTAATTTAGTGCCAGGGTCCAAGTCTTCTGATCATATACAGCGTGTTTTCCACCATACAATATTGAGAAACAATGCTACTAGTTTAGAATTTAAATTTAAATTCATTTACATATTAATCCATTCAACAAACACTTCCAACGCACTAGATGGCACAGTGGATAGAGCACCAGTGCAGGAATCAGGAGCACCTGAGTTCAAATCTTACCTCAGATGTGTGACCTTGGGCAAGTCACTTAACCTCAACTGCCTCATCCTGGGGCATCTCCAGTCATCCTGATGAATATCTGGTCACTGGATTCAGATGGCTCTGGAGGAGAAGTGAGGCTGGTGACCTGCACAGCCCTTCCTCACTCAAAACAAAGTCAAGTGCAATTCATGTCATTATTTCTCTGATGGCATGGTCTTCTTCAGCAATGAAGGACAAACACACACACACACACACACACACACACACACACTTGTCCAAAATATCTAATACATACCAAAAAAGGAAGCATAGATAAGAAAGCTTCAAGAAGTTTACAATGTTATAAGGTTATGAGACACAGAGACAGAATCATTCAATCTCAGGTTTGGAAATTAATTCAGTCTTCCTAGTCTCTGGGGTTCTTAACTTTTTTGTATTACAGACTCCTTGGGCAGTCTGGTGAAGCTTATGGTACAGTTCTCAAAATAATGTTTTTAATGCATAAAAAGTTAAAATACATAGATTACAACAGAAACATTCTTATTAAACACATTTTCACATTAGTCATGTTGCATAGAAGAATTAAAATAAATTGGAGAAACCACGAGAAAAACCAAAACAAAACAAAACATAACACAAGAGAAAATAGTCTGCTTCCTTCTGCATTCTGATTCCATAGTTCTTTCTCTGGATGTGGATGGCATTTTGCCTCAAGTCCTTTGGAAATGTTTTAGATCCTTTCACTGCTGTGAAGAGCTAAATCTATCAGAAACAGTCCTTGCACACTGTGGCTGTTCTGTGTATAATGTTCTCCTGCTTCTGCTCACTTCACTCAGTATCAGTTCATATAAGTCTTTCCAGGTTTTCTGAAGTCCTACTGTTTGTTATTTCTTATAGCACCATTATATTCATATACCACCACTTTTTCATCCATTCCCCAATTGATGGACAGTCCCTCAATTTCCAGTTCTTGGCCATACAAAAAGAGCTGCTATAAATATTTCTGTACTTGTGGGATTTTTTCCCATTTCTATGATCTCTTTGGAATACAGTCCTAGAAGTAATATTGCTGGGTCAAAGGGTATGTGAACTGTTCATTCTTTGTATTTGTATTCCAGGTGCCTAGCCTGGCATATAGTAGGCACTTAATACTTATTGTATGACCGATAAAGTCATGTTGGTTCTTTGTAATCATCTCTTTCTTTTCTAGATGTTCATTAATCATCTCTTTAATGATCTGCTCTAGAATTTTCCCAGGAATTGAAGTTCACATTGCTCTCTTCCCTTTCTGAAAGTGAGGATATTTGGTCTTCTCCAGTGTTAAGGAACATTTCCTATTGTGCATAATCTTTTAAATGTTGACAGCACACACACACACACACACACACACACACACACACACACACACACACACACACACACACCCCTTCAGTACCAGAAGATGTAATTCATTTAGGTCAGATGACTTGAATTCATCTAGGGTAACTAAGTGCTCTCTTACGATCTCCTTACTTATCAACTACATTGACCACTTTGTTCCCTTATTCCCAGTGCAAAGGTCATTCTCCTTGGTATAAAAACAGAAGCAAAATAAAAATTGAGCAGCTTTGTTTTCTCTCCTTAGTTATCATTTCATCTGCTCCCAAGTAGAAGTTAGAGCTTTCTTCCATACAGACAGTTCTTCAATCATTCCCTCTCTCCCCACCACCCCCAACCCCATCTTTTAAATTTCCTCCAATCCATTTTCATACAGCATCTCCAGTCTCTGAATCATCTTGGGTACTTTCAGAAACAGAGTAAATACTCTCTCTTAAAAAGGCCAAGAATGTGAAGAATTTAAATTCAAAATTAACAAACACTTCTTAACTTAGAGTATACAGAGCAAATCAGCCCTGCCTCTGGACTGAGGAATGTGGTTGCTGAAGATATGACCCAATAATACTAGCATTTTGAAGCACTTTATATATTGTCTCACTTAAGTCTCAAATAACCTCTATAAAGCAGACATTATAGGTCATTGGAGAGATACAAGTACCCAGATGAGTAAATCCAAAGTAATTTATGAAGGTGAGGAGAGACTAAAAGAGCAGTAACAACTGGGAAAGGGAAAGGGAGGGGATCAGAAAAGGCTCTTTGTAGGAGACGGCACCTAAGCTGGGTCTTGAATGAAGCTAGAGATTCAAAGAGGAGGGTGGAAGGGTTGAGGTTGAAAAGAATTCAAGGCATGGGGACAGTTTCTATAAGGGGCCCAAAACAGGAGATGGAATGTTGTATATTGGGAACAAGTATGTCCGCTTGTCTTGAATGCAATGTGGGTGAGGAGGAGTAATATGAAGTCAGTATGTAGAACTAGGCCATAAACAGATTGTAAAGGGCTTTAAATACCAGAGGAATTTCTGTTTTCCCATGGAATGACAGAGGCAGCATTTTGTTTATTACACCACACTGACTCTTCAAAAAGTCATTGTACTGAATATACTAACGGGGTGTTGAAATCTTTAACCACTTTTACACTGGAAGGATGAATCCAAATAGAATTTTTATCTGTAAGTGTGATTTCATTGATGGAGGGAACACCCAGGGAAGAAACCCCATCTAACACTGCAGATTAGCAACTGCTCTACAATTTATGGAGCAGCCTATGGACATTAAATTCTTTAGCAAATTAGACTGTTATTGCAATAGAGCCAGTCACAGAATCACAGAATTGGAGCTTATACGTTGTAGTCCAAGCCCTTGATAACTACTGCATGAATACTCTATACAACATTCCCTAGAGGTGGTTACATACTCTCCCTTGGAACACTTGCAGTAATGAGGAACTCAACATCAATTACGGCAGTTCACCCATTACATAAAGTGGATATGTACATAGATTTAAAATTATCAGTAGTAAAGTAGCAAGCCTTTCCTTCTTAATTTTGGTGCCTTTCCTGTTAATTCTGCCCTATCTATCTAGCATACAACTTGCTTTGTAAATACTGCTGTGTTCCGCATTAGAGTGTAAGCTCCTTGTGATTAGATATAATAGGTGCTAAATGAATGTTTAGTGCTCTGAAAAAAGACCAGAACAAGGCATACACATGACTCTACGGGCTCTTAATTGTGAGGCCCTCCAAGTCTTCCAGCCTGGGTCAGTTCTTTGGGGATAGATATCCTCCCTGGACCACATAGAAAAGAGCAGGGCTAGTTGCTGAAGACCTGACTCATATGTGCTGGGGAGCTGGTGAGGTGTCAATCAGAGGTTAGACTATGACCCTATGGGAAGGGGCAGGCCCAGCTGAGGTTAGGAGCTACCATATTTTCAGCCATGTTGTCAAATGCTTCCAATGAGGATAAATAAGGGATCAAGGTCAACTACCGTACTGATGGTAAGGTCTTCAATTTGAAAAGATTACAAGCCAAGATCAAAGTGGAGGGAGTGTTGGTGCATGGCTTTCTGTTTGCAGATGATTGTGCACTCAATGCAGCCTCTGAAGCTGAGATGCAACAAAGTATAGATCAGTTCTCTGCTGCCTGTGCTAATTTTGGCCTAATAATCAACACCAAGAAAACACATGTGCTCCATCAGTCACCACCACACCATCCATAGGTGGAACCATCGGTTACAACAAATGGAGAAGTTTTGAATGCTATGGATAAGTTTACTTACCCTGGTAGTGTACTTTCCAGGGATGTACACATTGACAATGAGGTTGATGCATACATTGCCAGAGCTTGCTCAGTGTTTGGGAGGCTCCAAAGAAAGGTTTGGGAGAGAAGAGGTATTAGACTGACTACCAAACTGAAGGTCTACAGAGCCGTCGTGCTGACCTCATTGTTGTATGCCTGTGAAAAATGGACAGTCTACCAGCGCCATGCCAGGAAACTGAATTGCTTCCATTTGAACTGTCTAAAGAAGATTCTGAAGATCACCTGGCAGGATAAGGTACCAGACACTGGGGTGTCTGCTTGAACTAAGCTGCCAAGCATTCCAGCTATGCTTCAGAGAGTGCAACTCTGATGGGCTGCTCACTTTGTTTGAATGCAAAATGTAGGCTAGCCAAAAAGACTATTTTATGGAGAACCTGCATGGAGCAGATGATCACATGGTGGTCAGAAGAAGCAATAGAAGGACACTCTCAAGGTCTCTCTCAACAGCTTTGGATTTCTTTGTGTGACATGGGAGACACTGGCACAGGACCTCTCAGAATGGCAAGCCCACATCAGAAAAGGTGTTGTTGAGATAGCACAAAGTAAAGGTACTATGTGCAAATTTAGAGAATCCACCCCAAATGTTCCCACGGACTATCTGTGCCCAGCCTGCGGTAGAGCATTCCCAGCTCGTGTCTGATCAGACACAGTCTGACACGCTAAAACTGCACTTTATCACGGTGATGCCATTTTAGTCCTCCAAGAACGCAGGACAGCAACCAAGCAACCACGCTATACCGGACCTCCCTCCTCCCTCTCAAGGAAGGAAGAAGACGCTGGACTGCGCCCCGCCCCCTGCTGGGCAGCCCCGCTCTCGCCTCCTCCCAGGAAGAGCCGGGCCAGTGAGGGGGCCCGGAGACGCCGGCCTCGGGAGTGCCAGGGAACCGAGACCCCAGGGCAGCAGTCACTGCCCCCGCTCCCTTCGTGCGGCCTTTCTTGGGGCACGGGAGGTGAGCTCCTGGCCCTTGTTTCTTGTCTGCTCTCAGTTCCCTACTCGCGGTGCCCATTCTTTGGCCCGTCCCAGCGGACTGATCCCCCCCACAGCGCAGCCCGCCTCGCCTTCGCCCTCAGGGCCGGCCCTCGCCCCCGCGGGCCTCCCCACCCCCCGCGGGCCTCGCCCCCCCCCCCCCCCCGGGCCCCCTACCCGCGTGCCTCCCCCCCCCCCCCCGGGCCCCCTACCCGCGTGCCTCCCCCCCCCCCCGCGGGCCTCCCCCCCCCGCGGGCCTCCCCCCCCCCCGCGGGCCTCCCCCCCCCCCCGCGGGCCTCCCCCCCCCCGCGGGCCTCCCCCCCCGCGGGCCTCCCCCGCCAGCCCCAACTGTGCGCATGGACATAACATCAGTCACAGCGACGCTATTCACTTTTAAACATAAAACATTTACTTAATAAGGCAAAAAAAAAGCAAGAATAATTGTAACGTTTTTACTCCTTAGAGGACAGAAGCAGGAATAATAACAATCTCGATAGCAGGCAAGATAATCAATGTTTACTTAATAGGTGAGAGCAGGAATAACCAAAACATAAGTGAAAACACCAGCCAAGGCCACACTCTTTCCCGACGCACGCGACGTTCATGAGGGGAGGGGCCCGCGAGTCCCGGTCCCCCCCCCCCCTCACGCCCAACCGCTTCTTCGCCACCACCCTGGGACGGCTGGCACTGACAGACTCTTAGCACTCATCCGTTCCCAGGGAGATGCTGAGAAGATGCTGTGCTCAGTGCCTAGAAACTCTCTGAGGCTGACCACTGCCAAACTCCTCATATTTGCTTTGGGGCTCTCAGGACTTTCTCCTTATCGAGCCCAAGATAGCAATTAGGACCAAGAATATTTTTCCCCCAAAAAGCTATGGATTATGTTTTATACAATAGCTCTCAGGAAAGCCAAACCTCTTCTCACACAGCAAAGCAGATGTAAAACCTGTCTCTCCCTTTCTGTTTCTCTTTCTCAAACCAAAAAGTGCAAAAAGGACCCCTTGAGAGAATCCCCCTCCTTGAGGTTGTAGATAACCTTGGAGAACATGAGCCCAGGTGGCTCTCCATGTTGAACTTCAAGCAGGTGCAGAGCCTACCGGGCAGCAATCATCTCTCTCAATGGACGGAACATCTGTTTGCTTGCTATATTCTATCTTCTGTAAACGGCTTCCATCTTCATTTCTTGTGCCTTCTATCTCTAACTCCTCTTGTGCTCAGCTTTGTCTATTGTCAGCTGGCCACCTCTTTTTCTTTGCCTAAAGCTTTTTCTTATGCTGCTTATAGCTTCTAAGGGCTCAGGCCAGTGCCTCCTCATACTCAGGAACCTTCCTTTAATTTAGGATGTAAAATTCAAAAGATTGGCCTTTCTGTCAAGTTTACCCCAAGAGTTCTTATATAGTCTTCGTATAATCCCCAAACAGTTATTTGATTGGCTGTCAGTTATGACTTTTAAAAATCACATTTAAATAAATTGATAAACCACAATGCTCTGCAGCCAGCATTACCTCAGTCATTGCACCAGCTTTAAATGGACCCTCTCAATACACTCTTCCAAAGGGCAGTTCTCTGGACAGTCAGTCAATACATATTTATTAAACACTTACTCTGGGCCAGGCACTGTCCTAAGTACTGGGGATACAAATAGGAAATAAAAAGTCCCTGTTTTCAAGGAGCTTTCATTCTAATGGGGGAAGACAACACAGAAAAGGAAGCTGAAAAGGGTGTGGTGGGATGCAGGAGAAAGGTACCCAACACAGGGGCATGATGGAGAAGTCCTGAGAATTGTCCTTAAATGGAGGTTCTGGGAAGAGCTTTTTGCTCTGTCCTCCAGTCCGAGAGGCCTGAGGAGCAGAGGGTATTGATGATTGGGAGTACAAGGACTGATAGGATCTTGCAGGATGAAGAGATTCCTAGAGCATGATGAAGCCCGAAGGAGTGCAACCAGGTGGGAAATGAAGAGAGGTCTTCACAATAGTTTCTGTCTCTCTTCAACATTTTGTCTGAGAAACTGGGCTTCTTTTCAAGTTGATTTTTATCAGTTTTTCTTAAATATTCTTTTTTTTCTATCCCATTAACAACTATAATATCCACAATTGAGAAGGCAAGGGTGTTTTCTTGTTTTTAGCCCTGAAAACAGAGCCTGGCAGCAGTGAGTGCCTAACAAAAATGAACACATGAATGAACATAAATGAATGATGGATAAGAGGGAAAAGGAGACAGAAAGAAGGAACCAATGGAAGAGAAATTTTAAGTCAGTTGAAAGATCAGAATGGGGAGGGCAGGAGATTCTGAGTCTCCTTCCCACCTATACAGTATGAGATTATTGTCTCACTAACACAGTGATAGAACTCTTAACAGATCTTTGGAAACAGTGAGACTTACTTGCGGTACTCATCTCTTACAAATTCCAAAATACATGGGACTTAGTGAAGTTCTATGAATCATAGTTTCCTCACTTGTAAAATGAAGAGGATGGGCTACACTGTCTACTTTATAGAACTATTATGAAGAATATGTTCTGTAAACAATAAAACACCATACAAATGGGAGCTGTTGTTATTCTGCCTTTCCAGGTGCATCAGGTGATCCTAGGACGCAGGAAGGAAGACTGTATACGCTCATTGGTCAAGGCTTCCTTGAACAGAGTTTAAGAACTGCCAACCACTCGAAGGCATAGGAACTATCGGAGATTCCCCTGCCAAGCTGTCCCCCAACAAAAGCCTCATGGTACAGTGGAAAGACCACTCAATATGGAGGAAAAGGATCTTCATCCAAAGCTCATTTCTGCTACTCACTAGCTGTGTGACTTTGGGCATCTGTAACAAGGGGCAGAGACTGGGGGTAGAATGGCTAACTGGCCTTTCATGGGTCTCAATTTCATAATCTGAAAAATGAGGGTGTTGGCCATATGTCCCTTCCATTCCAGCTCTAGCCCTATAATTCAATGATTACATGACTTCTAATTTCTTCCAGCTCTAAATACATTACCTACGTATTACCTGCCCTGAAACCATGCTGGTATGTGGCCTGCCTGTTGTGTGACTTATAATGTGTCCTGCCTGCCAAAAGATATTGCTGTCTGGAGAGGGGCATTCAGGATAGTGGACTTAAGACAATGTCATAGGAAGTTTGTCAGAAGTGGGAATGTTTAACCTGAAGAAGAGGAGATTTAAGCGGGGAGTCAATGAAAATCTTCCAGTACTCAATGATCATCCTGTTGAGTGGATTCATGCTTTGGGTATTGTTTGGCCTAGATGACTTCTGAGATGTCTTCCCATCATGAGAATATATGATTCGATGTGGGAGAAGACTTGTTTCTCTTGACCTAAGAAGGCAGAAATATAACCAAAGGCTAAAAGTCATAGGGAGTCAGATTTTCATTCAACAGAACTTCTTAACAAATAGAGGTAGCATAGTGCACTGCTAAGGCTTGGATATGTAGTCTACTGGACTTGGGTTTCCTGCTTACTACCTATGTGGTATTAGGCAAGTCACTTAACTTTTAAGAGCTGTTTTCTCATCTGCAACATCTTCCATCTATTGGATTAGATAACCATTCAGTCTACTGCATTATTTGGGAACTTAAGGGATGTTTCATAATAGCCAGGGCAATAAATACTTAAAGCAGAAGGCCTTATTAGCTTATATTTTAACTCATGCATTGGAAAGCTTCAGGTCTAAAATGATTTAACCAGGGACAGAGGCATGGAGTAATAGGGATGAAGAAATAATATTTCAGGGGAAAGGATACTACTAGGTCTCAGTAGTTGAAGGGGTGAGAACACAATTGGGTCTGTTATCAGAGGAAGTGTTGCTGGACCTTGAATATAGTGGTCTTACCACATTGAGAAAGGAATTGGAACAGCTGAAAAATGGACTTTGCTGCCTTGCTAGATTGTAAGTTAACTATCACTTTACAGCTTGGACCGCTGTAAAGAGAATTCATGCTCCAAGACTTGAACTTGGTGACCTATATGGTCTCTTTTACCTCTAGGATTCCATTTTTCCTGAGCACTTGCACATATGTGCCCACAATATGCACATGCCCACATGCATGCACACACATGCATACACACACACACACACACACCTGGCCCCAAATACCCACTATTGAAAACGATGGGTAAAGTCTGAGCTTTAGAAAGCTTTAAATATAAGCATATTACTTTCAGAGGGAGAACTGGGGGGAGGGTGGTGGTGATGGAATTATATTCTGTAAACTTTTTCTTACTGATAAGATATAATCTATCAGGTGAACTGTTCTGAAAAGCTCAATATTAGATCCTTAGAATATAAGTAAAAATGAGATGGGGGAGTTAGAGGGCCAAATGTGCTATTGAGAAGAATATTAGAAACAAAATGACAAATGTTGACCTAAAAAGCCTGTATAAAACCATGGGCTACCAAGTAAGTTTCTGGCCACAAGGTCTCAGGGATAAGAGAACTAGATGGAAGACATGGGCTCAAGTAGGCTCTGATATTTACTCCCAATGTGATTTTAGAAAAGTCCCTTCCCCTTGCCAGGCCCCAGTTTCCCTATTTGTAAAATGCCTACCCCATGTCTAAGGTCTCTAAATCCCAAGGACTCCTCAAGGCATGAGGTTACTTTATGTTTGAAGTCCCTAAAATGATGAATGTTAGGGATGGGGTGAAGAGGGCTATGCTTACCAAGCTAGATTAAACCAAGGGACACTTAAAATGTGAGAGGTAAGCTGAGGTAAACTATGTTAAGTTTATGTCACACACCCCATGGTGGCTGGGAATTCCCTGGTAGGGGATATAAGGCTGAATCGATGAACTGTTTCAAAATAGTGCTGTGTGAACTCTTTGGTGACATATCTGTAACAAATCACTAAGGTAAGCCAAGCTGTTTTGGAGTTCTCTGAATCAACCTCTGTGGACAGGGTCAGGGACAATCACGATCTACCACCACATAGCCCACGGGGTGTCTATCAGATATAGCACAGGGCCCGATGGGTTTACGAGGCTAATTCAGTGTGACAATTGTGTAGTACTTCAAAAGACCGTACAGGAAAAACTCTCCCTGTACGTTCCTCAGGAAGGAAAGAAATTTTAAAATTAGGATCTCTTTTTATATGTCATGGTTAGACCTGTAAGATTCCAGGCACCAGATTTTAAGAGGGACCATTAACAAAGTGGAACACATCTACAAGACAATCAGGATGAATGGGATGAAGTCATGAAGATTAGTTGAAGTAACTGGAGAAGACTGAGGAAGAACATATGTCTTCAGATTACTTTGAGTTGTCATATAAAAAAGGAGTGAGATTTAACTGTTTAGCCCCAGAAAGTCTAATGAGGAACAAGGTGTATACTGAGTGAGTGTTACAGAGAAGCAAATTTCAGATCACTGTAAGGACTAGACTCCTAGACTGCTCTTCACTGCAGCCAGAGTCCTCTATTACCATTAGTATTCAGGCAGCAGTAAGATAACCATCTATCAGGAAAGCTAGAGATGTGTTCCTATGTGGGCTAGAGGGTTGGACTAGCCAACTACTAGAATTCCAGCTCTAGAATTCCAATTCTTTTCTCATTCATTAAGTCTTTTGTACTATCAAGTGACTTCATTACAGCTATAAATGGAATCCTATCCTGAACAAACTTTAAATATAATTTATTATTGGTACTGTGGTGTCCCTTGCAAGGTATTCTATCAAGCTACTTTTGAACCTAGTTCTTTACTTGTACACAGATAAGGGGCAGGGAGTGATTTTGCTTTGGCCACCAGAGTTACACACAAAGTTCGGACCCCCTATTCTACCAGACCCTCACAGCAAGTAGGAATATGCAGAGGGAACACACATGGGAGGGGCAGAGAAGAGAGGGGCAAGAAATGATAGGGAGGGAGGTGCAAATAGGAGACCTCATGCAGTAAGGAGAAGTGAAGTCAACTTTTCATTCCACTCTTCAAGGTCCGCTTTGCCTGATGGCCACCTAAGAACATTGATTGCATTCTCCTCTACCCTGAGAATCTGAAGGACATGAATGCTACATGCTGTCTTTTTCATGCCCCAAGTGGGCACTCCATAATGCTGGTGGAGACTGAATCGTCTACACTGCCCTTGTTATTACACTCCGCCTCCTCTCAGCCACATCCAGTGCTCTCCATTTAATGTTCCCTATGCCTTGAGATTTTCAAGGAACTGGCAGCCACTCACCTATTTCCCAAATTCTGATTTTTTCCCCTTGACAATATGCTCTATTTTTCTTCTGTTCTTGTGACCCCTCAGTAAATAGGGTAGGGGAGCAGTCACTGAAAGATTTTACACAGTTATGAACAAGAGTTTATTATCACCAATCACCAAGTGTTTATTAATTACCTCACTGCATGCGGTGCTGGGCTAGGTTGCTGCACAAAGAGAATTAGACAGACAAGAACCTTTTCCATTAGGATCTTAATTTTTTCTTAATGGACTCATGTCCCAAAGTAGATTCTCTGCTCTATCAAGGGCCTCCATCCCCCATACTCACTGACATTACATTCTTGGAGTTATTCTCTGTAGTGGATTCTCTGATGCTGAATAAGTTGTGAGCTTTGACCGAAGGCTTTCCCGCATTCATTGCATTCAAAAGGCTTTTCTCCAGTGTGAGTTCTCAGGTGTCGAAAAAAGTGTGACCTCCCTCTGAAGGCTTTCCCACACTCATTGCATTCATAGGGTTTCTCCCCAGTGTGAATTCTCTGGTGCTCAATGAGCACTGAGCTCCAAATGAAAGCTTTCCCACATTCACTACACTCATAGGGCTTCTCTCCAGTGTGAAGTCTCTGGTGTCGAATAAGATTTGAGCTCTGGCTGAAAGCTTGCCCACATTCATTACATTTATAGGGCTTCTCTCCATTATGAATTCTCAGGTGTTGAGTAAAATGTGAACTGTGACTGAAGGCTTTCCCACATTCATTACATTCATAAGGCTTCTCTCCAGTGTGAATTCTGTGATGTTGAATAAAGCCTGACCACCCTCTGAAACATTTCCCACAATCACTGCATTCATAGGGTTTCTCTCCAGTGTGAATTCTCTGGTGTTTAATAAGTAATGAATTGTATTTGAAACATTTACCACAGGTGTCACATTTATGGGGTTTCCCTCCTATGGAGCCTCCCTGACGTGTCATAAACCTTGAGCTCAGACTAAAGCTTCCCCCAAATTCATTGCATCCTTGATTCCCCTCTACTGGGGGAGCCTCCTGGTGAAGGACTGTCATATGCCAGGACCCTCGCTTCTGGGAGAGGGATATCCTCTCTCTGCCCCCAGCAGAGTTTCCCATCTCCCTTTCTAAATTGTCCTCCTGTTCACAGGGTTCTGCAAATTTGGGTCCTCGAGGTACATTCCTGAGGAGACTTTTCAACATCCCTCCATGTTCTTCTCCTTCTTCTGAAACTTCTTGCTTTGGAGTTAACAATTCAATCTCAGACTCAGAATCTGAAATGAGGAAATGAAAATCCAAATGTCATCTTTTCCCTGTGCTGGGAAAAAGGAAACAAGTAGAAAGGAAAGGTAATCATCATCCTTGAAATTAATTTCTAATAGATGCCCAGAGTTTTGATGGTTCTTCAAAAGGACCTCACTATATCTAAAGAAAAGGGAACAGGGACATAGGCAAGAGTTTTCATTGGCAATATGGTGTCCAATTTCCCAATCCTCCTGGGTATGATGAAGAGTCTGATCAGTCTATAGGACTGGAAAATTGGTAAACAGATGGCCAAAACTTCCCCCAGGTAGGGAAGGCAGAGTAAGCAAAGAAAATAATGAATGCCCTATAAAGAACAGGGTGCCTATTATGAAGTTTAAGAATGATCTCTATATCTGGTTGAATTATTCTGATTAGGAATTGTTTTATTTACCTGTTTTTATGTCTTCTGTTTGGCCGTTGGGAGTGAACCAAGATAAAGTTAACCAAGGGTAATCATACTCTATGTGAAATGCCAAAAGACTACCATATCATCAGGAAGTTTCCTGAGTAGCTAAGAAGGAATACAGGATAGGAAAAATACACCAATGACCTTGTTGAACAGGGCCCAAGTGGTCAAATCTCAAATTTGGCTTGTGTGTGTTCGTCCTTCATTGCCAGAGAAGACCATGCCATCAGAGAAATGATGACATGGCTTGCACTTTGTTTTGAGGGAGGGAGGGTTGTGCAGGTCACCAGCCTCACTTCTCTTCTAAAGCCATCTGAATCCAGTGACCAGATATTCATCAGGATAACTGGGGATGACCCAGGATGAGGCAATTGGGGTTAAGTGACTTGCCCAAGGTCACACAGCTAATGAGTTGTCAAGTGTCTGAGGTGAGATTTCAACTCAGGTCCTCGCTGACTCCTGCACAGGTGCTCTATCCACTATACCTAGCTGCCCCCAAATTTGGCTTAGATGTGTTTTGAAGATATCATTCTCACCTGGAGGCAAACAAGATATCAAGTTCTAAGCCTTGAGATAGCCCACATTAATCCTTGAGAACTTAAGTTAAGGATGAAGTCAGAAAGCTTAGTCATTGCTCAGACTGGATCTCTGAAGAATGTTTTTGTACACTACTAATTATTATACCTTCTTAGATTTTCTGAATTTGCACATTCTCTTCCCCTTATTAAAAAAAAAAAAACCAAAGCAAACCTATAGTCTTACAGTCTGGATTATGTGAAAATGGGGGGAGAAGGTAAAGAGGGAAGAGGGCAGTAGGAAAGCCCACTCAAAAGGGGGATGGCAGGGAGTCCAGAAAATAGTGTTTAGATCTGGTACCAGACAGGTTCAGCGACCCAAGCAAGTCAGTACCTCAAAATGGAATTTAGTAACTAGAGAAATTTACTAAGGTACAAAAGGTGAAAGTCTGAAGACCACAGGCAAAGTCACCTTAGAAGCTGACCACTGGGTCAGGGAATCCTAAGACCAAGGGCTAGACATCTGCCTATCAAAAAGTTGGTAGCCTTGACTAGTGGCATAGGCTAGAAGGAATGAACAGGAAGATCTCAGGATGAGCAGACTGAACACAAGTTACAGAAAGGCAAAGAGGAACTTGTGTAACAGATTTCAGAAATAGCAATGAAGTTGCCAGGGGTGGTGATAAGAGGGAAGGAAAATCTAGAAGAGGAATAACTGACCTTGAGAACAATCCAATCCAATTCAATTTAATTCACATTTTACTAATGTGCAAAGAAAGCACTGTGCTCACTGCTGGAGATACCACGATAAAACCAAAACAGTGTTCCTCTTCAGGACCTTACATTTTATTTTACTATGTCATAAAACTATGGAATGTTAAAACTGGAAAGGGACCTGAGACACCACTGAGTCCAGGACCTACTTGACAAAAGGAACCCTGGATTTAATAGCAGGCTGGCTGGGTTTAGGAGCTCAAATGATCTGACACACCTAATCTAGAACTCTTTCTGACCATGGGTAAGATGGTAGTTGGCTGTGATTGGGAAAGAGATGACACCAGATGAAGAGAAATGGAAGAAAGGCACTGTCTTCATCCCCATCCCTGCTGTATTTCTGACTCTCTCAGACTTAACCATCATGATGGCTGTGCTCTCACAGTGGAACTTCTCTCTGCACCTGAGGACTTCTCCCCATAGAACTTCCCTCCATCATACCAATGCCCTTGTTTTCCATCGGTCAGTTGGGGCCTTCATTTTGGGGATGGGCCTTAGGAAGCCATGCTTCATTCTCCTCCCAGCTGTGCTTCTAACTCTCTCAGACTTTGCCACCGTGTAGGTATCCTCTATCTCCCCCTGATTCCTTTCAGTTCCCTTTTATGTATTACCTTTCTCTAGCAGAGTATAAGGACCTTGAGGGCAAGGACAGTCTTTACTTATATTTGCATTCCCAGCATTGAGCACAGTGCTTAGCATACAGTAAGTATTTAATAAATGTTTATTGCCTACTTGCCTGCCTCAGTCTCATTCCATGTTTCAGATGCTGAGAAGACCTACAGCCCACAGAGCAGAGATTCATAGGTATACAGATATGTAGAAAGGTACTTCAGAAATATAAAATGAATTAAATTGAAAACTTCAAATACCTCGTTAACTAGCTAGGCTGTTATTACCCTTTATCTCTAGGAGGCTATTCTCACTCACCTGTGTAGGTATCTCTTGAGATCTCTGTTTCTTGAATTCCTTGAAAATCTGAGCCAGACAGTTCTTCCTCTTCCTGCAGCAAGGAAATTACATCAGGTTTGGAAACTGTAAATCCTATTTATGGAAAAGAAAAAAGGTAAATGATGACATGTTCAGCCCTTACACTTAGACTAATTCAAATCTCCATCATATTCTCTCTACCCAGTTTCTCCCTTTCCAATTCATTCTGATCTTACTGTCAGATGAATCTTCTGAAAACAATGTTCTGGGCATGTCCTTGCCCAGCTCAAAAACTTTTAATGTCTTCCAGATTCCTACTGAAAAAAAGTCTAAACTACTTGAACTGGCATTCCAGGTTCCCCACAATCTGACCCTTGAAATCTCCCACTCATCCTCTACAGGAACCTACTGGTCTGGCCAAGGTAGTCTGCTCATTTGCCCCCAAACACATCACAATCATTCTCACTTGGGGATCTTTGGTCATGCTACTCCTCTTGCCTGGAAGACCCTTCTTCCTCCTTTCTATTTATACACTTGAGCTGGATCGTGAAACATCTCTACTCCATTCTGCCTATGTAAAACTTAACCATCCTTCAACTCCAGCTAAAATCTCTTGTCCTCTAGGAAGGTAATTCCCTCCCACAAATACTTAAGTATACCTTACTTGTAAACTATTCATTTAGAACACGTTCTCTGTATTAATACTTATCTTTTAAGCACATAGCAGAGGTTTAATGAATGCTTGACTGATGGACTCATGTTGGGGAGAAGACATTCCAGTTAGAGAAAACAGCGGGGGCAAAGGTACAGAAGTGGGAAAGCCCTGAACATGCTGGGGGATTTGGCTACATTTAAACAGAAATGAGGTTTCCCTACAGGAACTAAGAAAAGAACATGGAGGGAAGTGCAATCTCAGAAGAGTAGAGGGAAACAGCGCTACTTCCAACTTTGCCAAGAACAGCCCTCTCTGGCACAGATGCTTAGGCCTAAATAGGTTCAGGAATTTCTAATCCAGGGATATACAACCTGTTGATCAAGGCCTTCCACCATCTGGCTCCAACCTATCTTCAACCTTATCTCATTTTACTCTCCTTCACATATTCTGCATTCCAGCCAAACTGGACTTCTCTGCATTCCTCATTCTCCTTCTTTTACTTCTGTGGCTTAAGCCATGGAATTGACTTACCCCATTATATCCATCTGTTGATCTCATTCCCCTCCTTTACAGCCAAATTATAAGACACTTCCTCCAGATGATACTGCCTTTTGCTTCCCTTCCTCACTCAGGTGGAAGTGAGTTCTCTTCAATACTTTCATAGTCCTTTACTTCAGCCTCTCCTTTGAACTTATTTCATGCTTTCTTGTATGATAGTTACCTACGTACTTGTCCTCTTCAAGAGACTGTAAATTTCTTAAGAGCAGGGCCTTTGTCATATCTGACATATTTTTTAAAATTTAATCCTGGTTCACAATTAGTTCGTGATCTACCTACTGGGTCAGGAAGTCTTACCTCACTTACTGCCAAGTATTCTTATTCTAGTTCCTGAACACTGAACTAAAGCTCAGGCAAAGCTGGTGGTGGGATCTCTGTGTTAAAGTATTTTTTTCCCCAGCATAATTGAAAATTGCTTTCTAGAATGTTTGGATTAATTCACAGCATCACCCACATCATAATAGTGTCTCTTTTTGTATAGTCCCTCCAACACTATCTTTTTCTATCTTTTGTCATATTTGCTAATTAGATGAGTGTAAAGTGAAACCTCAGAGTTATTTTGACTGGCATTTTTCTTATTATTTGTTAATAAATAGTCAAGACAGTATTATTAAGTACTTACTATGTGCTAGGCACTGTGCTAAGGGCTTATTAGTTATATGGAGCAAGTTTTCATATAGTTATTTATAGTCTGCATTCTTTAGAGAATTATTTGTTCATATTCTTTGACAACTTATCCACTGGAGAATTGTTCTTGGTCTTATGTATTCACAATTAACTTCCTACATATCTTGGAATGACAGCTTTTTAAAGTCTAAGTAGGCTGCAGAATTCCCTGTGTACCTGACCAGCTTGTACATTTAAGAATCCTATGATTGTTCAATAAGTTACTCAACCTCTCTAAACTCTAATATGCTAAGACACAAAATGAGTCCAATCATACTTGCACCACCTACCTCACGGGAGTTTTATAATGATCAATTGAGATAATGTCTTTAAAATATCCTGTAATGATAAAGTGCTAAATAAACATCAGCTATTATTACTATTCCAGAATGTCACAGTTGGAAAGGACCTCAGAGAAAATCTTGTTCAACTCATATCTTTTCTAGAACAACCCTAACAAGTGGTCACTTGATGGCCACCAGTGAGCATGGAATACTGACTATGCTGTCAGACACAGTAGATATACTCTTCCCCTCTGAGGAGGGGAATATGGGAATATGGGAATAAGAAGCAATATGTCCAGAAAAGGACCCTCTTAAACAATAGCCACCAATAGAAAGGGAAAAAAATCATAAATCACCTCTAGTGAGAGAACTATCTCCTCAGGGAACCTACTTTACTTTTGGATAGTTTTAAGTATAAGTTTTTCCTTGAATCCAGTCAAAATTTCCCACTCTACAAACTTCATTCATTGCTCCTACTTCTGCTCTCTGGGGCCAAGCAGAACAAATATAATCCCTCTTCTATAGCCTTTCAAATACTTGAAAGAACTTATCATTTTAACCAGGCTCCAGGCCTGATGCTGCTCCAGATTTTTCTATCTCTTTCTTAGCTGCCTTATGAACAGGGGCCTCCTATGGATTCATTTTTTCAGCTGGTGAGTTCCTTTCTGGAACCTCCATTTGAAGAAGTTCCTAGGCCAGCTACGCTCACTTCTAATCCAGATTCTGACTCTCCAGACTTTTCCATCTCTGTCCCATGCAGCTATCTCCCCTCCCTCCTTCTCATTTTTCAACTTCCTTTTAGGCATTATTTCCTCTGTTAGAAAATAAGGTCCTTGAAGGTAGGTACTGTCTTCTTCTTTGCCTATATTTGCACTTCCTATGCTTAGTCCAGTGCCTAGTACATAGCAAGCACTTAATAACTGCTTGCTCTATCTATCTATCTATCTATCTATCTATCTATCTATCTATCTATCTATCTATCTATCTATCATCTATCTATCTTGTTCTCCTCCCCCAAGTCTTTTCTTTAAGCTAAACAATCACAATTCCTTTAAACAATTGTCATATGATGTGGGCTCCAGTTCCCCACCATCCTAGTTGCCCTCTTCCAAATGTACCCTTGCTGAATAGCCATCCTGAATGTGCCACCCAGATGTGAACACAACACTACAGAAAGGTTCTGATCAAAACAAAGCGTATTCAGACTACCACTTTTCTAGGCCCTATACCAGGGTGAAGAACCTGTGGCTTCCGGGTCACATGTGATCCTCTAAGTCCTTGGACGGGACTTACTGACTGAGTCCAAGTTTTATAGAACAAATCCTTTTATTAAGAGAATTTGTTCTGTGAAGTTTGGATTCAGTCAAAGGACTGCTTGAGGACCTAAAGGACTATGTGTAGTCTTAAGGCCAGAGGCTCCCCCTAGCATTATACTTTCCTGGACAGTAAACCTCTCCAAATGTAATTTTGGAGATTAAATTGACTTTTTTGAAATTTTTTTTAAATGGGCTTTTTTGGCTGCCATATCATGTCTTACGGTGGGCTTACAGTTCACTGAAACCCCCAAATCTTTTTTATATAAACTGATGTCTAGCCCCATCCCCGCACCAGACCAGCAAGGTTTCAAGTTCTGTATGGTCTGTATGTTAGGGAAAGCGTCTAAGGGCTAGGAGAGGCTTGTCATCAAAGGCTGGACGTTAGATCATCATTTTTTCTTCCTCCAACAACTCACAAATGTGTGTGGAAGGGCAATAATGTACACCCAACGGGCCACGCGCCCTGATATAACGATACAACCGTGGCTCTTTGAGCCCTGTAAAGTAAGTGGATGTGCTACAGGACGTAAAGTATGTGACTAGCCTGGGAACTGTGAGCCTCAAACTGTTAAACAGTTTTTGAGGACTAAGAAGTTCATCTGTCATATGGGGGACAGAATTGGATGAGGAAAGTCTGAGCTGAAAGGGCCCTTAAGAAATCAAAGAGTGCAGTGCCTCTAATTTTACAACTAAGGAAACTGAAGTCCAAAGAGGAGAGAAAAGTTACCTAAAGTCACACAGCAAGGGACAGAGATGTAACTCAAATTCAGGTCTTCTGATTTCAAATCCAGGGTTATTTTTGTGACACCATACTGACTTCTAAGGTTCTTCTAGCTTAGATAGTCTATGACTTCATGCTTATACGCAAGAGAAGGCACTTCTTTAGGCAAGCTACTATCCAGATTTTCTAAATAAAGGGTCAGAGAACAGTTGTTTCCATTTGGGACAGAACTCTGACCTCCATAAATCAAATGTCTCTAAGTCAGGGACTGACTATATGCTTTTAAAATTTATTTTAACCATGTCACTTAAATAGCATAAAAGAAAAATTACAAGAAAGATTTCCCCCATGCACACCTGGGATATACTCTCTCAGAGGTTACAACTCTACTAGTAAAAAGAGATACCTGTGCAATGAACGTGCTTGACATATGGAGGGTGCACACACAGGGAAGCCCTCTGACTAAGGAACATTCATCAAAGGGCACATATGATAGACAAATACATGGCCCAGGCACACATCTGAACGCCTTGCACGTAGGGATATAGTTTATATTCCTTTTAAATGCCTCTTCTCTACTCCTTCAATACTTCTAGTGCTTTTCCTCCATTGATTATCTCAAATTTATACCACCCACAGCTTGTTTGTTCGCAGGCATTTGTGTGTTGTCTCCCCATAAGACTGCAAGGTCCCTGAGAGCAGGAATTGTTTGACTTTCCTTGTATCTCCAGGCACTAAATGTTTACTGACTTCATCAATCAACAAGTGTTTATGAAGCATCTATTATAGCAGGCACTGGGGACACAAGTACAAATAGTTTATATTCTAACAAGGGAGACAACAAATAGTGTAAAAACATGTACAGACCAAAGACAAAATAAATACAAATATATACGAAGCAGTTAAATGCAAGGTAGTTTGGGAGAGAGGGTACTAGCAGTTAAAAGATGGGGAAAGACTTCAGGAATGGAGCCTGAGCTACATCTTAAAGAGAGAGTGCTTTCTAGACATGGAAGATGGAACCAGTATGGGAGATGGCATATTGTTTGGGGAACAGAAAGAGATAGTTTAGTTGGATTTGGTCTATGGGAGGAGTAATGTCCAGTGGGGCTGAAAAGATAGGTGGCTGACAGATTCTGTAGGATTTTAAAAGCTAAACAGGTGAATTTATGTTTTATGCTGGGGCAACAGGAAGTCACTGGAACTGCTGGATACTTACGGAGAATGACTTTGGCAACAAAGTGTAGGGAGTGGTGAGAGACTTGAGGCAGGAGGATCAATTGGAAAGTTGTCGCAGTAATCTAGGCCAAAGGAGACTAGGGCTTAAATTAAGGTCGTAGCTGTAGGAGAAGAGGTGGATGTGGGAGATGTTGTGAAAGTAGAAATAGCAAGATATGGCAACTGACTGGATATGAGAGACTTGAGTTGTTAGGGATAGCGATGAAATTCAAATCTGAGACTCTGTAAGAGTGGAGGTAACTTGGAGAGATATAGGAAAGTTCAGAAGGAGGGGAGGTTGGGAGGAAAGATCGAAAATTCAGTTTTTGACATGTTGAGTTTAAGATGTCTCTTAAGTGATAAGTGATGTGGAATAGGTGATGTGGAATTGAAACTCTGGATAAACACTGGGGTTGGATATTTATATCTGTGAATGATCTGCACAGCAATGATAGTTAAAAGATGGGAATTGAGGAAGTTACCACAAAAAGTACCTAGAAGACAGGTAGAGGGGCCAGAACAGAACTCAAAGTAAGGGAGTATGAAATGGAAGATGAACCAGCAAAGGAAACTGAGAAGGAGTAGGCAGACAGGCAGGAAGTAAACCTGGAGAGAGTAAAGTTATGAAACCTAAAAGAGTTTTCAGGAGGAGAAGGTGGTCAGTAGTGTCTAATACAGATAGGCTGGGAAGGATTAGGAAGGATTAGGAAGGATTAGGAAAGACCACAAGATTTGGCAATGATCATTAGTAATAACGGCAAAGATCATTAATAACTTTGGAGACAGCAGTTTCAATTGAGTCATGCAATTGGAAGCAGGACTGCAGATTTACCAAGAGAGTGAGAGGAGAAGTGAAAGCAAGTGAGTTTAGACAACTTTTTTCGGAGTCTGGCTGAAAAAGAGAGGTGAGATAAGGAGAGAGATAAGAGAAAAGTGAGATGCTTATGGGGATGGTAAGGCATAGTGAAGCAGTTTTTTAAGGATGGATGAGGGTTGGATATATCTGAAGGCAGTAGAAAAGGAATCAGCTAATTGAGGTTGAAGGTTTGAGAAAGAGCAGGGATGAATGACCGAGGATACAATTTGCTAGAGAAGACAAGAAGGGACGGGATTGAGAGCACATGAAAAAGGGCTGGCCTTGGAGAGAAGGATCACCTGTGTCAAAGACTAGAGGGAAAGGCAAAAAGAAGAAGAGAGGAGGTCAAGGGATTTCAGGTTGAAAAGAATAGGACTCACCAAACTGATTTTTTTTTTCAGAAAAGTTTAGAGGCTTCCTTTTCCCAAAGCTCCTGGGATGCTCCAGAGAATGTGTGTATCATTTCCTGGCCTCAATCCTTCCCCACCAGAAACACCTGGTATCTGCTGTTGGGTATCTGAGCTCAGACAAGGGACCTACCTCCTCATCTTGCTTGGAATCAAACCTTTGCATCACATCCCAAGCATGTTCAAACCATGCCATCATATGAACACCTCTCCACACATTTCTAATTACCCCTTATTTGTTGTTTTCCATTAGAATCTAAGCTGTTTTGTATCTCCAGCAGAGCACTTATAACATAGAAGGTGCTTGATAAATAAATAAAAATTATTTATTCCATCATTTGCAGGAAAGTCTGGGCAACCTAAGCTTCTCCCCAGGACATGAGTCTTAACTTGGTTACTACAGTGACAGATGGCTTAAATTATACCTTTGAACCCTGAGTTTAAAAGGCACTCAGGAATTGATTTTCAAGATGTTTCTCAGATAGTGAGGTTTTGAAAGAATGGAAAAGATCACAAGAAGTATTATGAGTATGGTTTATATAAGAAGACAACAGGCAGTCTTTTATAGACAACTGCGTAAAGTAGACTCCATTGTCACAGTATACAGGCTTTGTAAAAAGTGTAGAGACTGTAAGATCTCTCCGTATTTATTGTTTGATTGCAAAAGCATTTGATTTGTTAAAAGCAAAAATTTTAAAGGCTTCATCCAACAATATTTTCATGTACATATTAAAATCATAGCAGATTCCCACAACAGATTCAACCACAGAGACAACTTTGTTCAATGACCTGCTCAGTATTAAAATCATGTGAGGCATCAAAAAGGGAACTATATGCTTGAAAAAGGTGCTTTGTCACTGTCATGGAAGATGTACTATGGAAAATATAAACAGATGTCATCAAGATGCTCCTATCTAAAGATAGTAGGCTAAAGGTATAGAGACTTGGAATACTACAAGACCTCCACAGCCATTCAAAACAGATTAGCCTACTATTCCATACAGGAAAGACCAAGTGGATGGAGAATCCATATACTCCAGTTCATAATATGCCATTTGATGAATTAGTTCCTAAGTCACTATATTTTGGATAGGTAAAGTAGATAGGCAATGACCTGGGCCCCAGAAGTGAAAATAACAGGGAGATGGATCACACGTGGGAAATGGCCACAGTACTTTAATGGTCCAGAGCTCCCTGTCATAAAAATCCATTTTTAAAATACCGACATTCTTTCAGAAGCAGGAGAAGGTCTAAGTTCGATGTCACTCAAACTCTTTGGGTCCTACAAAACTTGCTAAAAATTACATTTCTGATAATTTTCCAAACTGCATCAATGGAGAGAATTTTAGATGAGGAATTCCCTATGCTGATGAAATCACAGGTATGGACCAAAAAAAAAAAATTCCATTCTCCCACTGATGCTTATACAGCTGTTAATTATGGAATGCAGAATCTCAGATCAAAATTGCAAATTACCCAAGTGAAAATGGAAATATGCACGGAAGAAAAGAAAATACAGGCAAATGCGTGGGTACAAAGAGGCTGTGGTGTTTCCAGAGAGGGCTTGTGTTCCAGACTTACCAAAAAGGAGAAAATTAAGGACACTTATGGTCAGAAACAAAAGCAAGCAAGGGTTTAACTGTTGTACTGAAATGAGCAAAAACACTTTTTAAAAAAATTGCAGAGGCAACCTGTAGATCACTGGATAGATTCTCTATGGGGGAAAAGATTTAAGGAAAGACTTGGGCAAGAATTTGTACTGGGGTGATTATGAAAGCATGGACCCAGCAAGTATTGAAGTATTAAGGCCTGAATCAGTGAATGCAGAGGAAATAAAAATATGCATATGTGTATGTAAATATGTTTATAACCATTTCCTCACCCCACAGTGGAGGAATCAAGAGAAGTGAAGTAATTCTCCAAGATCTCAGCCCTGCCTCACAAGACCCATAAAAGCTTTCTGGAAAACAGATTCCTCTTTACTCTCCATAGAGTTCTTTCTACACGGTTTTCATCTGTAAAATGAAGGGGTTGAACTAGATAATCTCATGGATCCTTCCAGCTCTAATCTCTATGACTAATGTCCTTTCTTCTCATGTGGTCCATCTGTCCCTGATATATATCTGTCAGGATTCTATCTCAATTCCCTAGAATGTCTGTGTCACCAATGCCAACGTGACCCCCTCCAAGGAACCTCCCTTGATCTCCCCCAATCAATAATGACCAGAACAAGTACTAGATTTGGAAGATGGGCTCAAGTCTTCATTGGGGAAGCATGCCAACTACGTAAATTATCTCAAGGTTCTTTCCAACTCAAAATCCCATGCAGCACTCTGTTTTTCACCCTTCTGATGTACTTAACCCACTATGTCTTATGCCTCTATTAGGGCATAACAAATATCAGGAACTGTGTCACTTTTATACTGTGTAAGTACCCAGGGTTCAGAAGAAATAGATAGCTGACAAATGTGTTGAAACTACTGCCACCATTATTTTCACACCCTCTGGAGGCATATGTCTGGAGAAGCTCTGGGTCATAGGAGAGGCTTCAGTTCCTTTCAGAGGTGACTGACCAGGGTTGGAATGTTACCTTTCTTGCTGAGCTCAACCACAACTAGCTGTTAGACTTCTATTAGTGGGTCTAAAGACAAAAAATACAAAGATTCTTGGACTGAGGTTCTTAAGGATTTGTTTGGGGAGCTCAAGCAGGCAGTGATTGGATTACATGAGCTCTACATATTCCCTTCCAACTCTAAGATTCTGATTAACCATTAGACCGTGATTTCATGAGAAATTGTATTCAGATCACTGGATTTAGCATCTGAGGATCCGGGTTTGAAGCCCAGCTCTGCCACAAACTACGTGTAAGAGACCTTGGCAAGTCTCTTAATCTTGGTCTAGATGGCCTCTATGAACCCTTCCAACTCCAAATCTGGCCTCCTAAAATGATTTGAAAAAGGGGTGGGGGAGAGATGGGATTAGAGAGGCAGGCTGAGGTACTGGTACTAGACCTGGAATAAGATCTAGAATAGAACCCTGGATCTGATACTATTTGGTCACTATGCTATAATCTCTTGGAGATAGTTTTCACATCTGAAAAAAGAGAAACAATGAGGGTAATACTTACACTACCAGTCTCATGGAGTTGTTCTGTGGAAAAAGCACTTGTAAACTACGAAACATTATTTTTAAGAAAGGGTTTAATTAACACCATCATTATCAAATGATCTCAAAAGTTTTTTCCAGCTCTCATATTCTAAGGCTCTAATTGCATCTGCGGGGCAAAAGACACAGAGAATATGAAATTAGATTCTCTAAAAATGTGGCAGAAAGATACACCCACTCAGTCTTTGTGCATTCAAAGAAAAATCTATCATGATATGGAATGCAGGGGGTGGTAGTGAGAAGTGATAGTGGGAGGAGCTGCTAGAGTTATGTGCCAGCCTGAGATAAGCACAATATGCAGAGAGGAAAGGAGGAAAGGAATAAAAGAGTTCTGGGGAGGTAAGAATGACTGAAGAGAAAGAGGAAGGGAGATTGAAAATTAAAAGTCTGATGATCCAGAATTTCAAAAGGGAGCCATGATCACTAAGTGGCAGTTTATAGGACAAGATTATAAAAAGTGAATGCATATTATACAGATTGGTCTCGTAGGGTGTGGTCAGAAAGCTCATCTGGTCCAGGTTTTAGTTTCTGTACTAAAGCCCCAGAGAAGCGACCCATTGTCTTCTTGAGGATCTTGAAGGGAAGAAACTCTTCAAGTTCTGTCTGTGACCCACTTGAGAGTTTTGTCAACCTCATCACCAAAACATTCCTGGCTGATGGGCTGTGGGAAGCCCAAGTGAGAAGGCAAGGGCTAAAAAAAAACCACTGGAAGCTTGGTTGGTATAAACACAGTAAAAGTTTATGTTTATATAACACTTCTCAGAGCATTTTTGGATTCGCTGTGTAGCATAATCCTCACAAAAGCACCATGAAGGAGATAGGACAGAGATTCAATCAAATAGGATAACAAATACAAAGCCCCCTGCAAACCTGAAGGCTCTATATACATTCCAGTTACTATTAGAATTATTTCTCCCATTTTATAATTTATCTCTAAAAGGTGAAGTGACTAAGTCAAAATCATACAACAACCTATAGATGCAGGCCTCCTTCTACCTACCTTTAGTCAAGTGCTTTTTCTGCCATACTACACACTAGGAGCCACAGATACTGGCGACAGTGATCAAAGAGCTACAGAAGATGGACATGCAAGATTCTAATACTCTCTATACCCAGAGACACTTCAACTAACGGAACTGGTCTTAATCTTGGAATCAGAGTCCTTCCCAACTCCAAGTCCTATGCTTACAAAGAGACAAAGCTCAAATGTCCCTCATGCTCAAAAGTCTTCTGAACAGGTTTAACACTTTCTTCTCCAAAACTACTATGGCACATATCATACTTTGCTTTATAGGGCCAGGACTGTGTCTAATCCCTTTTGAATAATCTTTAACACAGGACACATGGCCTAACACGAAGCAAATTTGTCTAGTGAATGAATTCATTATACATTCAGTATTGTGATCCTGAGAAAAAACTTGTCTCTGACTCACAGAATCTCAAAGTTGAAAAAGACCTAAAAAGACCTCTGGTCTAACCAATATCTAAGCAGGAATCTCTCCACAACACAGATTCTTAACCTTTTCTATGTCATGGACCTCCCTTCCCCCCATCCTCACCCCAGCAGTCTGGTTAAGTCTATGAATTCCTTCTCTGAATTGTTTTTAAATGTATAAAATATATAGGATTATAAAGGAAAACAATTATACTAAAATAAGATATATTTTTTTTTCTCATTCAAGTTTACAGAATTCCCGCAGCGATCTATGGATACCAGTCTAAAAACTACTGCTCTATAATATCCCTGACAAAGAACCAGTGAAGAGTTCCAGTAAAAGAGAGCCTATTACTTCCTAAGGGAGCCTACTTCACTTGTGGACAAGACTAATTGTTAGGAACTTTTCCCTTAAATCAAGCTAAAATTTGCATCTTTATAGTATTTGCCTACTGTTTCCAATTCTATCCTCTAGGGTCAAGCAAGGTAGTTGAGTCAATGTAGTAGAAAGTACAACCCATCTGTACCAAACCTCTACAAACATCTAGAAAATCACTAAATGCAATTCGTGATAGGGAAATCCAAGAGAAACAAATCACAGCGAATCACAATAGGAAAGGGTATGGACAAAAGTGAGCCATGGGGAGTGTTCTAGTGCTGCAGAGGCCTAAAAGGGCACAAAGACTATGCACCATGGCAGGAAGCACTGGGAAAGCAAGAGGTTGTAAGGAGTCCCTGAAACAGTGCAGGTTGTAGGAATGAGGACCATCTGGTAGCTCTGTTGCTCTCTACAAAATTTTGGGTCACAGATCTAGGGCAGACTCAAAAGGCAACCTGTACTTGGGTGGGTTAGAGAGGAGCAGTCGCAGGTCTTACCTACGTACTGACTGAGGAACAAATTTAGAAGTGAATGGTTGCTGTGTGGCTCTGAGGCCAGGAAAAGAGCAAGGCTTCCTTTCTAGTTTCCACCCTAGGATGAAGCCTGCTGTGGAATAACCAGGGCAGGACCAATGGGAAACCTTCAGTTCAGAGACTGAATATGAGCTTCCCAGGGGGCAAATAGTAGCTGAATCCTACAGTAGTCTATGGAAAAGATTTTTTGCAAAAGGTCATTTCTACCTTTGTGGACATCTCTCTCTCAGATATAACTCCTTATTTCCTTTGACACCACCACTACCCTGGTACAGGCCCTCATCATTTCATACCTGAACTACTGCAACAGCCTTCTAGTTGGTATTCCTGCCTCAAGTCTTTCACCACTCCAGTCCATCCTCTGTTAAGCTGCCAAAGTTCTCTTCTAAAAGGACAAGTCTGACCATGTCATCCTTCTACCCTATTCAATAAACTCCAGTATCTCCCTATTCCCTCCAGGATCAAATATAAAATACTGCCTGGTGTTCGAAACCATTCATAACTTGGTGTCTTCCTACCTTACCATACTTGTATTTTATTTATCCTTTTGTTCTCTGATACAGTGACATCAGACTCTGCTACTCCTCACACAAGAGACTCTTATCTCCAGCCTGTGACTTTTCAGTGATTGATCCCCTTGCAGGGCCTTCTCTCCCTCCTCAACTCCACCCTCTTGACTACTCTGGTTTCCTTCCTTTAAGTCTCAGCTGAAGTCGATCTTTCTTCAGGAAGCCTTTCCTACTCCGTTCCAATGCTAGTGCCTTCCCTCGGCTGGCTATCTTCAATTTATCCTGTGTGTCTCTTGTTGACACATACTTGTCTGAATATTGTTTCCCTCATTAGATTGTACTCTTTGAGAGCACAGATTGTCTTTTCCCTTTCTTGGTATCCCCAGCACTTAGCAGAATGTCTGGCATGGAGCACACGCTGACTTCAACACAGTGACTCCAAAAATGCTTGTTGCTGACTTGTCTGAAAGTCTTCTTGAGGAAGGTTGCACTTTAGCTGAGACTTGAAGGAAGTCAGGAATGTTTGGAGGTGAAGATCAGGAAGGAGAGAATGTCAGGCATGGGAGAGAGTCAAGAGATAGAATGCCTCATTAAAGATACAGCAAGGAAGCTAGAAGGCAGACAGGCTTTAAAGGTTGTGAAGGGCTTTAAAAACTGAACTGGATTTTATATTTGATCTTGGAGATAACAGGAAGCCACTAAAATTTATTAAGTTGGGGGTGTGTGACATGATCAGACCAGCACTTTAGGAAAATCAATCTGAAAACTAAGTGGAGGAGAGCCAAGATGGCAGAATAGTATGAAGCAGGGCAGCCAAGCTCCTCTCCACAAAACTCCTTCAAAGAGATCTAGAAAATCAGATTAAATTTTGATGGAGAAAGTTAGAAAAAAGTCACAATGAGTCATTTATCCAATCCAAGTTGGCATAAGGAGACAGAAAAGTCTTTAGACATTAGGAACGAGTAGATCAAGGAGAACTTCATGTGTAGAGCACACCAGTGCATATGGTAAGAGAAAGTCCTAGGCTCACACCATGTCATCATCAGATTCATACCAGGACACTGAGATGAGAATAGGAGCCAAGTGGCAGCTTTGTTACGTACCAATCAATTCTAGATCACACATCCAAGGCAGATTGAAAAGGGGACCAGACTATGGAGATTGAGTTCCTGGGTAGGGAGGCACTGGGCCAGTGTATCAAGAAAGAATGAAGCTGAGGAGTCAGCAGTAGTAGTGTGGCTCAGATCCTTAAAGCAGAGCAGAGTCTCAGTTCCAGTGCCTAGCACAGTCTATAGAGGAATAAGCAAGAAAGGAATTTCAGACCAAAAGGGAGCCTACAATTCTGTCACTGAACCAACAAAATTTTCTAGCTGGCTCACAGAACCTGCATCTAACAGCAGTCTACCATGACTTGGTCCCAAACCAAGGTAAGAAATTTGCAAAGATCAGACAAGGAGAGCGGCAAGCAGTCAGACTTTGTCCTGGATTAAAACCACTTTGGGGGCACTGAAAGTTTGCAGGTCCCTAGCCTTTATCTGAAATCCTGGATCAGGAGAATACTCAATTCACCAATAGAGCATTAATAGGACCAGCTGAGAGGGGATGTTCATCAATTGTGGAATGGCTGAACAAGTTGTGGCATATGAATGTAATGGAATACTATAGTGCTATAAGGAATAATGAACAGGTGGACTCCAGAAAAACCTGTAAAGACTTATATGAACTGATGTTGATTGAAGTAAGCAGAACCAGGAGAACATTGTACACAGTAATAGCCACAGTCTACAGTGACTGACTTTGATAAACTTAGTTATTCTCAGAAATGCAAGGATCTAAAACAATTCCAAAAGACTCACAATGGAAAATGCCATCCACATCCAGAGAAAGAACTATGAATCTGAATCAGACTGAATCTGAATGCAGATTGAAGGATGCTATTTGCTCTTTGTGTTTTTTCTTTCTTACTGTTCCTCTCATTCGTTTTAATTCTTCTATAAAACATGACTAAAGTGAAAATATGTTTAATAAGAATATATATATAGAGACTACATTGGATGGCATGCTGTCTTGAGGAGGGGGTTCAGAGAGAGGTGGAGGAAATTTAAAACTTATAGAAGTGAATGTTGAAAACTAAAAATAAATAAATTAATAAAATTTTTTAAAAATTAACATTAAAAAAATAGGACCAGCCCAGATCTTCCCTCCAGAAATGCGATAGATCCCAGCCCCAACAAGTCCAAAGTCAGGAAATAGGCAAGAGTGAGCAAACGAAAGAGAATACCACCATAAAGATGTAATATGATGATAGAGAAGTTCAAGACACAAACCTAGAAGACAATGACTCCAAAACATCTACAAGCAAAGCCTCAAATGAAAACAGCTTAGACACAGAGAGATGAAGAATGAAAAAAAGGTCTAAAAATATTTTTTTATAAATGGAGTTAGGGTGCTTGAGGAAAAAAATACGAAAAAAAATGAGAAAGAATTGGAAAGGGAACTAACCGGTTGGTGTAAGACATAAAAAACTTTGTCCAAATAACAAATTCCCTAAAAATTAGAGTGGACCAAATAGAAGCCAATGATTTTGTGAGGAAAGAAGAAATATTAAAACAAAGTCAAAAGACTGAAAATAAAGAAGAAAATGCAAGATATGTTATAGCAAAAGCAAAACTGACTTGGAAAACAGATTAGGAAAAAAATTTAAGAATCACTGGATAACCTGGATGCCATGACCAAAAAAAAAGGAAAGGTGGGGCGGGGCTAGACATGACATTTGAAGACATCTTAAAAGAAAGTTGCCCAAGTTTCTTAGGATCAGAAAGCAAAGTGAGTTCTGGAAAAGGTCCCAAATGAAAACTCCCAGGAACATCATAGCCAAAATCCAGAATTTCCAGGTCAAAGAAAAAAAAAATACTGCAAGTAGCCAAAAAGAAAGCAGAGTCACAGTCAAAATATACATGATTTAACAGTTACTTCAATAAAGTAGCAGATAACTTGGAACACAATATTTCAGAAGGAAAAAAATATGGGCTTACCTGCAAGAATAACTTATCCAGCAAAACTGAGTATATAATGCTACAGGGGAAAAAATGGACCTTTAAGGAAACAGATAATTTAAAGAATTCCTGATGAAAAGACAAAGTTACAGAGAAGTTTCAGGTTCAAACACTGTGTGTGACTGAAGAAAAACATTAACAGATAAACACAAAAGTACAATCATAAGGGACTGAACAAGAATAAACCACTTACATTCTACTCTGGGGAGGTGACAGATTTGCCTCCTCTGAACCCTAACATCATCAGGGGCATGGAGGGATTTTAAGGAGACATGGCCTGGGAGTGGTTCTGCTATGTCCTGATGATCTGAAGGGACGGAAAGGAAGAGGAAGAGGAATACGCTGGGGAGGGAGAAAGGAAAGGAAAGTTAGGGAAAATTACCTCACATAATCAGAATACACAAGTAGACACCTATACAAACAAGGAGAGGCTGGTGAGGAATGAAGGACACGAACCTGACTATCATCTTAACTAGTCAAAGGAAGAAAGACAACACACACACACACACACACACACACACACACACACACACACAGCTGGGTGCAGAGATACACTCTACTCAATAGGGAAATGAACTGAGAAGGGAGGAAACAGAGAGAGAGGACAGATTAGGATTAATTCTAAGGAAAACAAACTAAGGATGTACAAAAATATTTATAGCTCTTTTTGAAGTGGTAAAGAAGGGGAATGAGGAGGTACTCATAAATTGGGAAATGGATGAAAAAGTTAGGATACATAAGTGTGATGGAATATTATTGCTTTGTAAGAAATGGTGGAGAGGGTTCCAGAGAAATCTGGGAATTCTTTTATGAACTAATATGGAGTGAAGCGAACAGAAGCAGGAAAACATTTTCTACAATGACAACAATGTGGTAAAGGCAAACAACTATGAAAGAATTAGGAACTCTTACTGGTGCAACTATTAAGCACAATTCCAAAGGACTAATGATGAAATATGCTACTCATTTCCTGATAGAGGGGTAAAAAGACTTGGAATGAAGAATGAGCCAAATTATTTTTGAACATGGCCAATCCAGAATTTGTTTTGCTTGAACTCGTCATAGTTACTAATCTCTTAGTTGCCAAATCCAGTGACCTTTTTTCTCAGTTCTTATTTTCCCTGATGTCTCTGCAGCTTTTGACACTGTTAATTATTCTCTACTCTTTGATACTTTCTTTTCTCTCTGTTTTCATGAGCCTTTTCTCTTCTGGTTCTCTTTCTACCTACCTGGCCAGTCCTTGTCTCCTTTGTGACATCCTCTTCCAGATCATGCCCTATAACTGTGGGTGACAGAGTTCCACTCAGATCTTCTTTCCTCTCTCTACTCCATTTGGTGATCTCCTCAGCTCCCACGGATTCAATTACCATCTCTATGCAAATGATTCTCAAATCTAGTTATCCTGTCCAAAACTTTCTGCTGACTTCTATTCTCACATTTCTTTTGAAAGATGCCTTTTAGACATCTCAAGCTGGATGTTTAACAGACATCTTAAACTCAACATTCCCAAAACTGAACTAATCATCTTTCCCCGAAATCCTCCTCTCCTCCTACCTTCCCTATTACTGTAGCAGACCATCTCAGTCCCTGAGGCTTGCAATCGAGGAATCATCCTCACTATCTCTCATCCCCCATATCTACTGTTGACAAGGCCTGTCAATTTCACCTTCGCATCATCTCTTGGATAAGTCTTTCCTTGGACGCTGCCACCACTCCAGTGAAGACCCAGATCACCATATGCTTGGACTATTCTAACAAGCCCATGATGGATCTGCCTACTTCAACACTTTCTTCACTCTAATCCATCCTCCATTCAGTCAGTGATTTTTGTAAAGCACAGGTTCAATCATGCTACTTCCTATTCAATAAACTTCCATGGCTCCCTATTGCCTCAAGGATAAAATACAAAATGTTCCTCTGTTTGGCAGTTGAAGTCTTTCATAAACTAACCCTTTCCTATCTTTCCAGTCTTCTCATACCTCACTCCTGACACATATTCTTTGATCCATAGACACTGGCCTCCTAGTTTCCCACAAACAAGATGCTCCATCTCTTAGCTCGGGGCATTTTCTATAGTTATCTCTCATGCCTGCAATGTTCTTCCTCCTCAGTTTTACTTGATAACTTCTTTAGCTTCCTTTAAGTCCCAACTAAAATCCTATCTTTTATTAGAGTTACTATCTTTTACTTCCCCAATCTTTCTTAATTCTAAAGCTTTCCCTTTGTATTTACCATGTATTGTAGCCTGTTTTGTAGATATTTGTTTGCATGTTGTCTCCCCCATAAGATTGTAAGATCCTTGAGGGCAAAAACTATCTTTCATTTGTTTTTGTATATCCCTAGCCCTTAGCACAGTACTTGGCACATAGTGGGTGCTTAATAAATGTTTATTGATTGACTGATCGATGTTTGTAATGGGATTTTTGTTCTCCAGTGGGACTGAGTTGGAGTGGGGATGTGAGAAAGAGTATTTTTGCTGACTGAAACAAATAAAATAAAATTTAAAAAACTGAGTGGAGGATGGATAGAGGGGAGAGACTTGAGGCAGGGAGACCAATGAGCAGGACCTGCACAAGGGCCATGGTAGTGTTAGAGATGAGAAGGGGATTGTACAAAGATAGTATCAATTGGATGTGGCAACAGATTGGCAACAGGGTACAACAATGAGGAATCTAGATTGACAGCCTGTGTGACTAAGAGGATGGTAACTTCCTCAGTAATAATTAAGTTATGAAGACATGAGGGTTTGGGGATAAAGATACTGAGTTCAGTTTTGGACATAATAAGTTTACGCTGTCTGTGGGTCAACCAGATCAAGATATCCAACAGGCAATTGTAATAATGACATCAGAGTTCAGGAGAGAAGTTAGATCTGGGTAAACAGATCTAAGAATCATTTTCATACAGAGAATTATTGAATACATGGAAGCTGATGAGCTTACTAAGAGAAACAGTGGGGAGGGAGAGGACGGCCCTGGACAGAGCTTTGGGAATGATCTAGACGAAGGTTCAACAAAGAAAACTGAGGAGTGGTCAGACATGTAGGAGGAAACCACCGTGACAGAAGGGAAGATTAGGGAGGAAACAATGACCAACAGCATCAAATGCTAAAGAGAGATCAAGAGGGATGAGAACTGAGAAAGGACATTAGATTGACAATTAGGAAATTATTGACTAGAGTAAAAAAGCTACCCATTCAAAACTATACAGAGTAGCATTATAACTATAAGGAGCCAGAAACAAGGTAAATACCCAACAGCTTGTGGTATATCAATGCAATATGAATCCCAAAGAATTCCAGAATCTCAGAATCAGAAGAGACCCTAGGGTCACCTACTTCCATCTGAACAAGCCTTTTCTTTACCACTGACAAACGGTCATTTAGAATTTGTCTGAAGGCTTCCAGGGAAGTGGAATTACTATTTTCTAAGGTTGCCATTACACCTCTGAATGACTCTAATTATTACAAGAATACAGTGTGATCATATGAAGAATGAATTTATTTGCTTATAAGCAAATCTTTAAAGAGATCAAACTACCTGAAGAACCAGAGCAATGTACATATCTTCTACATAATGCCATGAATCCATAAATACAAACATATAAAAGTAAAAATACATTAATGCAGAGATGAATAGCCAGAGAACAGGAGGGAATATATACAGAGTAATAAATAAGCTGCCATGGGCATACTGCACATAGAAATCAATTTTTAAAGTGAAAATACAATTTTGTACCATAAGTTCCAAATGGAAAGTGGCCTAAAGGTGACATAGAAATCTGGAGGAAAAAAGATGAAAGTACCTTTAACAACTATAACTATGGGAAGAATTCTTCATCAAACACCAGATGACAGAGATCACAGAAGATAAATTGACAAATTCTTGTGTGAACAAAATCAGTGCAGCTAGTATAAGAAGGGAAATCATTACTGGGAACACATTTTTACATGAAACATTTCAGTTAAAGATTTGATATCTAAACTATACAGGGATTAGTACAAATATATGAATAAGAGGCTTCCTCAATAGATAGTGGTCAAAAAGAACAATCAGTCCTCAAAAGAGTTATTATTAACCAAATGGAAAGTTGTTTCAAATCACTAATAAGAGAAATGTAAAAATTTTAAAACTCTGAGGTTTCATCTAACACCCAGCAAATTTGCATGGAAGATGAAATATAGAAATAGTTAACTTTTATGGGATATTAAACAATAAAACCAAAGAAAGTGAGTAAAAATTATATGCATAATTGCACACCCTCTCCCCTCCCCAAACCACAATGTTTTCCACATTCAAGAACCATATTTTACCTCTTCTAAAGGACCTCTATCATTTTCCTCCATATTCCTTTTGACGTTGTGTTGAATAAAATGATACAAGGTACTCTTGGTAAAGGCCTAACTACTAGTAAGCTCTCTGAGGATCGATGAAGTCTAATTTCTTGGGAGAAGTATAATGAAAAGGAAAGAGCCCCAAACCAGGATACATAGTTTCTACTGTTTGGTCATGCAAAGATGCTCCTGAAGAGCTGTGACTGTGGGCAAGTCACTCGATCTCTCTGAATCTAAGTTTCCTCAACTGAGGAAGAGAGAAAGGAAGAAAGAAAGGAGGAAAGAAAAGAAGGAAGGAAGGGAAAAGGAAGGGTGGAAGAAAGGAAGGGTGGAAGGAAGGAAGGGGAGTTGTATTAGTTGGTCACTAAGTTTCCATCCACTTCTAACAATCTAGGAATTTTATTTAAAATTTATATCTCTCCCAGTGGAGTGTAGGCATACACAGAAGGCACTGAAGTATCTTGACTATAAGTGAATGCATGCAGATTCTAAGGGAGGGATGATTTTTATGGCCTGTATTATGTTACATTCAGAGAATCTAAGAATGTCAGTGCTGCAAAGTGCCTTAAGATTAACAAGTCTAAACTCTCTCTCTTTTTGGACTAAGGAGAAAATTGACACCAAGAGAGGTGGAGAGGCATGTGTGAGGCCATACACAGTGTCAAGGCTGGAATTTGGATCTCCTGATTTCTTGTACAGGCTTCTTTTCACTACACCACCAGGGAAGGAAGGATATAAAGCCCAGATTCTCTTCTTGGCTCTGCCAAGGAATTTGCTTCTAACACACCCCAGCATTCCACTGGCTTTTTTCATAATGGCATTTCAGGGCTGACTCTTACTAAGCTTGTAGTCAACAGTGACCACAGATTTTCTATTTTTCCTGTGCCTACCCAGTCCATTCTCATCCTGGATTTGGTTTACTGGCACCAAATGCCATAAATGTACCATTTTGTCCCTGTACTTGCTTACTTTTATCTGGCTAGTCAGGATGGCAAGGGGCAACTGAGGAGGGCTCTGAATGAATGAAAAGGCATTTATTAAGGGCTTACTATGTGCCAAGTACTAGCTAACTTCTGAAGTGAAAGGCAAAAAAAGGAACATGTTTAAAGATGGCAATTAAGTAGATATAGAAAGGAAAGTACAAAATAGGCTGTCTGAATAGGGAAGGATATAGCTGAAGGAAGTACCATGTTGATGATCATGGAGGTGGAGCTGTGCTTTGTGGCGATGAGGTTCAGGAGTTATCCCAGGTGAGGAAAAACTGATGGGGGATGGAACAGGAGGTGACTCCTGTTCTCCCCCCAGGTCTGCCATCTTCCTAAAGAAGCCTTCTTGAAGATGTAGCACAATTGAGACCTGGGAAAAATGAAAATTGTGGCAGGATGAGGATGGCATCATGAAAGGCTAAAACATCAAGTCCAGTGGACTACAGGACTCACTTTTTTTTGGTCAGACCTGTGATTTTATTGCTCTAGGGAATTCTGAGGGAAGGAGCTTACTCTACCAAATAAGACAGACATCTCTTCTGAAACTTATGGTCTTGAAGAGTTTCCTGAAGCACTGAGAGACTGCCAATTTTCCACATTAAGATAGCCAATATGAGTCAAAGGCAAGCCAGAAAAATCAATTTTGCACCCATCAATCATTCATGCTACTACTAACTGACATTTATATAATACTTTTCATTCAATCCAACAACCCTTTGAGGTGCTATCTATCTGCATTTTATAGATGAGCTAGTCACTTGTCTATTTTCACACAGCTAGCAAGGGGGAACACATCTAAAATAGGCAGCTCTGTATCTCTCTAAGGCAACAGACAGGGTCCAGTTTAAATATCATTTCCTTAATGAAACTTTTCCTGATTATTTCTTCACTTCCTACCCAAAAGTGGTAAAACTTCAGCTAGGTGGTGAAGTGGATAAAGTTCTGGAACAGGAGTCAAGACCTGAGTTCAGATTTGGCCTCGGATAACCCCAACTGGGGTCACAGAAAGAGCTGGACGAAACCGAACAACAATGCACCTCTTTTGAAGGGTCTGGTTGTGGAAACTTCCTTAACTAATGCACTTGCAGACCACTAAGTTTTAAAACTCTAGTTATAGAAACTTTTGTGGGATACTGAGTTTTGTCATATAGCTAAAATGTGTCAGAGGCAGGGCTTGAATCCAGGGGTTTCTGACTCCAAAGATAAGAACTCTATTTACTGCTACAAACTATCTCTTAAGCATTGGTGTATATTCTTTTAGTGTATCATATTCCCATTCTAAACTCCATGAGGGCTAAAAGTATTTTATCTAAATTTTCTATCTTCCTCAGACCTGGCACAGTGCCTTTCACAGAGTGGACACTACTGTTGAAACTGAAAGTTTCGACATATTAATAAAGCTTAAGAGTCAGAGTTATCAAGCTTTCAGTATTAGAATCATACAATGGCAGAGTTGGAAGAGACTTTCGGATCATCGGATTTAATTCAACCCTCTCATTTTACAGATGAAGAAACTGACATAGGACATCTACTCACTTGCTACATATATTGAACCTCAAAAAATAAACAAAAACGCCCCAGTGACATCAGAAAAACATTCAGTGGTTCAGCGAGTGGCAAGAAGTAAAAATATTGCCTTAGATTTCAGTGCAGCATTTTCTTAAACACACACACAGGCCTTTCTCTGGATTAATGGGTCTGGCAGACGGATCCTTCAAGGCAGCGCCAACTTAGAATAGCATTTCAGCCTTGGCTTAGAGCAATGGAAAAAAAGCCCTGGCCTCGGAGTCAGGAGACCTGGGATTGGCATCCCGGCTCTAACGCGAGCTGTCAGCAAGTCCGTTCTGTTCTCAGCCTCAGTTCCCTCATTTGTACAATCACAGCGCAGCCTGCCTTCCCGGGGTGGTGGCAGGGGAGGCTCTCGGTGGCCCCCGAGGCGCTGCAGGGACGCAGATGCCGGGGTGGGCACGGGGAGGGCGGCAGCCCGGGGACTCCGAGCGCTGCCACCCTCGGGCACGCAGGCAGGGTCCGGTGGGGGTGGGGCTCGGCGGATCTCAGCCCGCGCGCCCGGCTATCCCTCAACCCCCACCCCGAGGAGGGAAGGGCAGGTCGGGGCTGGACGGGCGAGGCGGGGCCGCCCTTTGCTCCTCGGCCACGGCCCCACGGCGACCCCTCCACCCGACCCCACTCCGGGGGCCCGGCCGGGCCGGGAAGCTCGCTTGCCGCGCACACCCACCCCGTCCCCTGGGCCGGGACCCCGCCGCTCACCTGCCGGACGCTGAGCCGCGGCCCCGGACAGGAAGTGTCCGCCGCTCTCGAGCCCCGCCCCCGGGCCCCTGGACGCCCCGCCCCCGCGACGCTTCCTCTAGGACGCTCTAGGAAGCCCGGACGACTCCGCGCCTCGCGCCTCGGTGGACCCGGCTAGGCGGGGCTGGCACCGAGGCGGGGAGGGGGAGAGGAGGAGCAGGGAGGAGAGGACCGAGGGGGAGAGGAGAGAAGGGATGGGGAGAAGGGAGGAGAGGAGGGAGAGGAGAAAAGAAAAAGAGACGGGAGAGAGAAAGGAGAGGAAAGAGGGAGGAGGGGAGGAGTGAAAGGAGGAGGGGAGAGAGGTGAAGGGAGGAGGGAGAAGGAAAGAAGAGAGTAGAGGAGGGAGAAGGAAAGAAGAGAGTAGCGAAGGTAGAGGGAAGGGATCGCAGTGGAGGGAAGAGAAAAAGGGGAGAAGGGAGAGGGAGAGGAGAATGGGGAGAAGACTCAGGTGAGTTGGAAGGAAAGTGAGGAGGTTCGAGAGGGAGAGGAGGAAAAGTCAGAAGAGGAGGAGAGATACAAAGGGGAAAGATGGGAAGAAGATTGGGAGGATGAAGGGAATGGAAAAGAGGGAGAGTGGGAGGGAGGTAGAAAGTTAGGAAGAAAGGGGATGGGAGAGGATGAGAAGCACAGAAAAGAAAGGAGAAAGGAGAGGGAAGGGAAAAGAGGGAGAGATGGAGATGAGAAAAGGGAAAGGGGAGGAGAAAAAAGGAAGGGAGAGGAGAATGGAAAAGGATTGAATGAAGGAAAAGGGAAGGTAGAAAAGGAGGGGGAGGTGATAAGAAAGGAAAGGAGGCAGGTACAGCTGGGAGGAGTGGTGGGGAGGGCTGAAACAGAAGGAAAGAATGGCAGACAGAGGAAGGAAAGGGAACTGAGAGGAGGGAGGAGGAGAGGGGAGAGCTGAGAGGGAGATAAAGAGGAAGAGAAGAAAGGAAAGAAAAGGAAAAAGAGAGGAGAAGAGAAGGGAGGAGACAAAAAAGACTTAATGGAAGTGGGGCAGAGTCAGAGATGGGCTGGACCAGCTCATGCTGGATTGTGAGTGAATATTTACACTTTAGAAATAAGCTAGTCTTACAAACCAGGGCTTGACTGATTGTTTTGTCAGTTGTGTAGACTTAAGTAAGTGATGGGGAAAATATTAATAGTGCAGATTAAGTTTTAAATTGTGTCAAGTGCACTTTCCCCCCTAGAGATCCAGTTGTTAAATATTTAACAGAACAGGAAAGAAAGACTGGAAGAGAAAGCAGGGATGAGAAAAGAGGGGAAAGAAAAAAGAAGGAAAAGAAGGGGAAGAGAGAGAAGAAAGGAGAACAAAGAGCAAGGTGAGATGGAGGAGGAAAAGAAAGTAGAAGAGGAGAAAAGAGGGAGTGGAGGAAGGAAAAAGAGAGGAAGAAAAAGTGGTATGGAAGAAGAGAAAGGGAAAGAGAAAAGGATGAAGGAAGGAAAAAAAGGAAGAAGAGGGATCATTTAGAGGTGAGATGGAACAAAGGAGAAAGTGGGGGATGCAGAAGAGAGAGGAAGGGGCCTTGAGAAGGAAAGAGGAGGAAAGAGAAGAAAATGAGGAGAGAAGAATGGAAGAAAGAAGCAATAGAAGAAAAATTAATGGAAGAAAAGAAGAGAGAAGCAAAGGGAGAGAAAGATGAGTACTAAAAACAAAAATGTCAAGAGTTAAAAAACCTTTGAGACTGTCTCATCCAGAGGTTCTTAACCTTTTTTTGTGGTATATAGATAGATAGATAGATAGATAGATAGATAGATAGATAGATAGATAGATAGATAGATAGATATAGACATATAGATAGATAGATATTCTTTTGTTATATATTCCTCTATTATAACCCATGGACCCTTCACAGAATAATGTTCTAAGTGCCTAGGTGGTGAGGCCCATGTGTTTTGAGGGGCTACTTCCTGAGCATGATGGGGTGAGGTGGCTCAAAAGGAGACAAATCATTTAGCCTCTTCTTTGCTTTAATTCCTACTAGGTATCTCAGTCAAAGTGAGAATGCTATGACCTTAGCCTAACAGGGCCAGGGTCTCCCATTGCATCTTGGGCCATCTCCAGTTGTCCTGATGAATATCAGGCCACTGGACTCAGATGGCTCCGGAGGAGAAAATGAGGTTGGTGACCTTGCACAGCCCTCCCTCCCTCAAATCAAAGTCAACTGCAAGACATGTCATCACCTTGATATCATAGTCCTCTTCGAGAATGAAGGACAAATACAACAATAGTTTGTCAGGGAAGCAGGAAGTTGGAACCAGAGATTACCCTTCTCTTCTCAGAGAGAAGGGGGCATGAGGTTAGAATTATATCTCTGTTCTCTTAAATATTGTTAATCTAGGACAGGGTGGGAAACCTGCAGCCTCGAGGCCACATATGACCCTCTAGGTCCTCAAGTGCAGCCCTTTGACCGAGTCTATGGACAGAATAGCTCTGAGCAGAGGGAAACAGGAAAGAAAAAGGGGGAGAGAAAGCAGGAATGGGAGGAGAAGGAAAAGAGAAGAGAAGGAAGAGAGAGAAGAAAGGGGGGAGGGTAAGGTGAGATGGAGGAGGAAGAGAATGTAGAAGAGATGAAAAGAAGTGCAGGAGGGAAAAACAAGAGGGGAAGAAAAAAATGATAAGGGAGGAAGAGAAGGGAAGGAAGGAATAAGTGAGAATTCAGTCAAAGGGCCACACTTGAGGACCTAGAGAGTCACACATGTGGCATTGAGGCCAAAGTTTCCCTTCCCTTAGTCGAGGAGATGTGATAATTCAATCTAACTTCTGATCACTTTTTCATTATTGAAGGGAAAAAGAACCCTAAGCTTTGTATCCAAGGTTTGACTCCCTTTCCTCCAAATACAATAAACACATAGTGAATAGTAAAGAAACACTTTATCCAATTCATAGCAAAACAGAAATCAGAGAATGTATACACAAGAAATCTATACCAGACAATATAGAGTGAAGGAACTGTCCCATTGGGAGCAAGGGAACTCAGCTCAACCACAACAAAGACAGTTCCTGATCTCACCCAATTTCCACAGGTTCTGATGTAGCAAGCTGGGAGTAGGGACATGATGGAGATGACCAGTTTCGCTCTTGTCTTCCCAAAGTCTTTTCCTTCAAAAAAACCTGAAGTAGGGTTAGCCTCTTCCATCTTCTGTCTCAAAGCTGGAAGTTTACCTGAAGTGACTACAAGGCCTGAATCTACTTGAATCTTTAAGGGTCTTGAAGAAGACTAAGGAGAGTAAAAATTTCTCAATCTCATCAATTCTACTTCTCTCCTTACTCTACTGGACTCTCCTTACCTTTGATCTCTACCAGTAAGGAGGACATCCCATGCCAGTGGGCTTTGGGACTGGGGGTTACACATAAAATAGATAGGATTACAAAGGAAAGCAATTATATTGAAATAAAGATGTAATTTTTTTCTACCCAAAGTCACAGATTCTTTGAAATCTATGCACGTCATCTAGGTTAAGAACACCTTACTAGTCCAACTAGTGTTTAATCTAGAATTCTCCGAAGCAATCTTCCAGTCTTGAAGATGACCAGTGAGAGAAAATCCAAGGCAGTTTGCACCTTGGGACAACTTTAACCAATTCTTCAATGTGATTCTCTTTCAAATACTTGAAGAGGATTTCATGCCACCTCTGAATTTTCCCTTGGTCAGATTAGTGTGTATCATGTTAAACCATATATATAACATGTCAAGTGTATGACACTGTCATTATAGTGAGGTATCATCAAACCTTATACTGTCTAGGGAGGAGCTTCACATCTTTCACTTATGTATACCAATATCCCACTTTTTCTTTGGGTTTAGTTTATTTACAACAACCTATCCTCAAATTGGCAGGCCTAGATTCCCAGAATTATTAACTATCAAACTCCTTGTTGATGGGAAGTATATCTCCCCAACTCACCATTCACCACTCTAATCCCAGCCAATGAGTTTTCTATTTACAACACCATCATTCATAACAAGGGTACTTTTTAAAAAATAGTATTTTATTTTTTCCAATTACATGTAAAGATAGTTTTCAACATTCATTTTTGTAAAATTTTGAGTTTCAAATTTTTCTCCTTCCCTCCCTTCCCTCCTCATTCCTCAAGACAGCAAGCAGTCTGATATAGATTATATGTATACAAACATGTTGAACCTATTTTCACATTAGTTGTATTATAAATGAAGAATTAGGACAAAAGGGAAAAACCACAAGAAAGAAAAAACAAAAGTGAAAATAATACGCTTCAATCTGTATTCAGACTCCATAATTCTTTCTTTGGATGTGGTTAGCATTTTCCATCACAATCTTTTGGAATTGTCTTGGATCATTGTATTGCTGAGAAGAGCAAAGTTTATCATAGTTAATCATTGCACAATGTTGCTGTTGCTGCGTACAATGTTCTCCTGGCTCTGCTCACTTCACTCAGAAATCAATTCATGTAAATCTTTCCAGGTTCTTCTGAAACCCACCTGCACATCATTTCTTACAGAACAGTTGTCTTCTATTATACTCATATATCACAACTTGTTCGACCATTCCAAAATTGATGAGCATCCCTTCCGTTTCCAGTTCTTGGCCACCACAAAAACAGCTGCTATACATATTTCTGTACATGCGGATCCTTCCCCCTTTTTTATGATCTCTTTGGGATACAGACCAAGCAGTGATATTTCTGAGTCAAAGGGTATGCACAATTTTATAGCCTTTTGGGTGTAATTCCAAATTGCTCTCCAGAATGGTTGGATTAGTTCACAACTCTACCAACAGTGCATTCATGTCCCTATTTTTCCACATCTCATTCAACATTTGGAATGAAGTATTTATTAAGCAAAGCATTGGGAATACAAACAGAAAAGACAGTCCCTGCTTTCAAGGGGCTCATTCTAATGGGAGAGACAACATGTGTAGAAATTTTCTGATGCAAGTCATTTAGAAAAGTTCCATGATCTTTAGGGTGCAGTGGCAAAGCCGATGGTAATATCTCTTTTTAATGTTATTCTGCTAATCATACCAATTTCCAATGTTAAATCATTTAACAGTGTCAAGGATTTCAGTGAAAAGAACTTTCTTTTCTGAGTCTTAGTAGACATGGCTGCTGCAGCCCCTGCAGGACCAGTTCCCAGGTTGCATCTTCATAAGAATTGTTTCTCAAGGTGAGGGCTGCAGGCACATGGCTATCCCAAAGGCCCTTAGGTTCAGATCTTGAGCCATTTCCATCAGAGTCTAGAGAGAGATGATGGTTAAGGTGGTGGCAGTGGTTTGACGTAGCTGGCACATGCTGCTTCCTGTCTTTCTTTTAGGATACCTTAGCACTTCAGCTAGGTTGACTTATTTACATATAGATACTGACATATTTCAACAAATAAGTCATAAAAATATATCACAAGACACATATAAACTAGGATCACACTTTCCTACTAATGCACTTCACCACAGTGAAGATTGGACACACATGTACAGGAACCTCTCAGGGAAGTACATGAGGAAGGAAAATGCAGGTGCTTAGGGTAACTTGGACCTCTGAAATGCGGGCTTCTATGTTATTGATCCATTCAGAAATATTTGCAGCACACAAAAGCTGCTTTTCTGCTGTGCTGGACTACTGATCTTCACTACTTTTCAGTTAAGAAAATTGTCTCTTCTCTCCTTAGATGTAGCATTTACAAGCTCTTTCAGGTTACCATTGCCCTTAAAAGGGTGTTTGAAAAGTGTTAGCACTTAATAGGAATTGCAGTTTTCTTTAAACTAGAGAACTTCAAAGCTCATCAAATGGGCTCTCTTTGGGCTTATACAAACCATCGTTGTTCATTTGTGTCCAAGTGTATGTCACCCCCTGGACAAAGTCTAGGCAAAGATACTGGGGTGGTTTGTCATTTCATTTTCCTCATTTTACAAATGAGGGTTCACACAGCTAGTAAACATTTGAGGCTGGATTTGAACTCAAATCTTCCTGACCCCAAAAGGGGTCACAAAGAGTTGGATACAACTGAAAAACAACTCAACCACAGTTTCTAAACTCCAGGCCCAGCATTCGATTCACCTTATCACCTAGCTGGTATACAGACCACACCAAGCCATTTATCCTCTCACCTGAATATTGCTTTGATTCAATCAGAATGGAGCTCACAGCAACACAGGTCAGACTGGGAGGTCACTAGAATTTCAAAGCAGCTTCTAAGTCTGTCTTCTTTTTCTTACCAAGAGATGGCAGCTGAGAACAAACCCTTATGGAAGCACTACCTCTCTCCAACTCTAGCTGGCCATGTAGGACAATAGCTGTCATTGGAGTTTTGGAATAATGAAGTCAGTGCTCTCTCTGACCAATCAGGAATCACACAGCAGAAGCTAGGGGTCTGCTGAGGATTTTTGAATGCCCCAGCTCCAACAGAGCAAGCTTTTCAGTATCCCCTGTCTTCTATTCTTCTCAGTTTCCCATGTCAGATTATTCTCTCAGATTCTTATACCCAGTTCCTGGATTCATCAATGGCCTCCTTCCTCTAAGTGACTCATTTTTCACTTAAAATTAAATCACAACTCCCTAGATGTCCCTTATCAAATGCAATAGTCCTTTTAAAATCATACCATAATCTTCAAATAACTATTTAATTTTTCAGTTTTACTTCCTTTAATCATAAAACAGTTACATGCAAATTAGCTAAGATACTCATCACCCTTGGAAACTCTGATGCCTTTAATACAATTGTACAGCTATTTAAAACTCTGGAAACTATTTCCTATATTTTTTTCAAGTTTTTTTTAATAAATAAAAGATCTTTAGCTTTTTATAACCTTAAACTATTCCCAAAGAAGCAAGGCATCATTCAGTGTTCTTCACAAAGGAATTTTAGTCTTTATATTTTATATAATTTTCTATTCCAAACTGTCAAAAGCCTGTCTGAAAGCTGTGTTTCTTCATGAACAACTGTTAGCAGTGTATTATTAATACAGTTCTTTTTCTACTCCTATTAGATAACACAATGTTCATCTATGACAGTAGCAATATCTTTTGACAATTATAAATCTCTTCTTTTTCACAAAAACATTTTTTATCCTTCTTGATTAGTGAACTGCTTCATATAAAAAGGGTTTTAAAGGGATAACAGATACATATGATCTGAAATGTTCCATCTTACTTCTCCAAGGAAGACTTTGATTTCTATAATTTTGGAGAGCAGTAGGGTAATCATGTCTGACAATCACTCCTTTACTTTTCTATCTTCAAGGGTATGTAGCACCAATGTGATATTCATAGTACCTACAGAGGCTATGAATATGCCAGCATAATTCTGAATTGCAAAATATAACAGACTCTCTACATTGATTTAAACACCAGAAAGCCAAATTCATCATAGCAACAGAGAAATCTATACACGATAACAGTGCAGGGGGCATCACCATCCCTAAGCCTTCCCCCTGCTAGGGCCTTTCCACAAAATACTCACAGCTTGCTGCCTGCTTCCTCTCTCTCCCTCAGCTCTAACTGCTGTGTCCAACTTCCTCTCAGCTCTGCTCCATCCTTCCTGTTCCACTCCTTCCTGCTCTACCCATTCAGTAAGCTCCTCCCACCATAGACTCATGTGACTTAGACTTCCATGTGATTCAAGCAGGTCACATGGGCCCATTAATGGATGGGAAAGTTCTTTTCATTAATGCAAAAATACATTAACAATATAGGATATTGGTCAAGAATTACACATATGTATCTAATTACACATTTTCTATCCATTAAACATTCAATAGTTGCAGTCTAGAGGTGGTACTCTTTTAGAGTTTAGGATAAAAGTAACTTCCCCTGCTTGTTAAGAGTGAGAAGTAGTCCCAACCCAGGTCAGAAGGTTTAACTTCAGCCATTTTAGCTCCCTCACACCAAACACACTACACAAAAATAATCATAAATATTGAGCAAACTATAAAATAGTAACCAGAAAAATCCTATAAATTAGGTGACAGATAACAAGAATAAAGTGACTCTGCAATTCATGAGTGAGAGGAAATCTCAGAACAACCAAGAAGAGAATGATCTCACTGAAAAAGTCTACTCTTAGCAGTCTCTAAGGGTATAGGTACTAAAATATGTTGAGGTATTGGATTTTCCCATGTCTGTGACTCCCATTAGATATTCAAAGTCTGAGATTTTCCTCTTTACCTCGTCCTCTCTTCTCAACTTTTCTCTTAGTGTTGTCTCTGTCTCTCTCTCTCCCCTCCCTCAGCCAATTAGGAGTCATATCTCCCTATACAGCATGTATTTCAAGGGACTACTCCACCCCACCTAAACATAAATATTCTGAACCTTATTATCTTCTTATGTAAAATGAGGATAGTAATATCTGCAGTGTCTACTTTATGGGTTGTTGTGAGGCTCAAATTAACTAAAACATGTAAAGAGCTTTGCAAATCCTAGAACATTATATGATTATCTTACTATTATTATTATTTTCTTCTCCAGACTAAAAATTCCAAGTTCCTTCAACTGATCCTCATGGCATGAGGAAGAGGGAGAAGGAAAAAAGAATGGGAAGGAGAGAGAGGGATGAGTATGTACAAAGAATAAGAATCTCAAGAGTTGGAAGGCATCTCTGAAGTCATTTGGTCAAACCATTGTTTGATCCAAAATTTCACAAAGCAATTTTCTCATATTTAAGAATTCCAGTGAGGAGAAATCCAATGTAGCTCATTCCACTTTTGGATAGTTCTATTTATTCCATTTTTTTGAGATTACAGCGTTTTATATGCTTTGAGACAGCTTCATGTTCCCTCCAAACCTTCTCATGAGCAAGTTACATAACCTCTCCATGATATGAGGAAAATATGTGTAGAGTCTACTTCATGGGTTGTTGAGATGTTCCAATGAACTTATAAAGTGATTTGCAAATCTTAAAGCACTATATGACTCTGTCTTATAATTATTCTTTTCTCCAGGTTGAACATCCCAAATTTCTTCACATGATTTTCTTTTTTTAAAAATTTATTTATTTAACTTTTTACATTCATTTCCACAAAATTTTGGGTTCCAAATTTTCTCCCCATTTGTCCCCTCCCACATGATTTTCATACGGCATGAAGTGAAGGTTCTTCATCATCCTAATTGTCCTCCTTTGAACACTCTAGCTTATCAATGTCCTTCCTAAAACATGACCCCAGAAATTGAAAACAATATTTCAGATGTGGTAAGACCAGGGTAGAGTACCACAATGGGACTGTCATAACCTCCTTATTCCTGGATACTGCATCTCTCAATGCAGTCTAAGATAGCAATATCTTTGCCTCCTGCTCAGAAAATAGAAACCATCTTCAGTGAACTGCTTCTTCACTATACTACATCTGAAAGCCCTTTAAATTATGTACCTATCCCTGTATTTTTACACCTGTCCCTGAGAAAGAGGTGGTCCTTTTGGGAAAAAAAAACATTTATTTATATCCTTTGACCATTTATCTATTAGAGAATGACTCTTGTCCTTATATATTTGTATCAGTTCGTTATATGCCTTGTATATCAGACCTTTATCAGGGATATTTACTGCAAAGATTTTTTTCCTAATTGACTTTTTCTTTTCCAATTATAGCTGCATTAGTTTTGTTCATGCAAAACTTTCCCAAAATTATACAATCAAAATTGTCCATCTTATGTCCCACAATCACTTCTTTCCCTTGTTTTTTTAAGAATTCTTCCCTTAGTTATAGTTGTTTAAGATATCTTCTTCCATTCTCCTCATTGAAAAAATGTGAATAATAGAAGAATAAGGGAACTAGGAAGTCAAAGGTGTAGAATAGGATATAGTCAGTCAGTCGAGAAACATTTATTAAGTACTTACTATGTGTCAGGAACTGTGTTATAAGGTTAAGATTGTGAAGAGAGGAATATAAGGCCTGAACAATTATAATGGACTAGAACAGTGAGGGATGAAAGTATTGGAAATTGAGGTGAATATGAATAAACTTAAGAAGAATGAACAAATTAGAGGAAAAAAGGATAGGATTTTGATCAGAGAGGGGAATGTCTGAGTTCAAAATCCAAGAGGTGGCACTATTTTAGGTGATGGTGATGTCTAGGATATAACTATCCTCAGGGGTGATTGAAGTAGAATGAATCTGTAGGTCATGTTCTAGAAGACCAGGATATTGGTCAATTCCTACACTGAAGTCCCCAAGGATGATGGCATTGAGTTGGAAAGAGGATAAAGATAATATAAACAGAGAAAATTTCAAAGGAGAAGTTGCTGAGTGATGGTAGTAGAAGGAACGACCCCCAGTGACACTGGGGAATCAGGATAATGCCAACATCTCCTTTTGGCCCAATATTTGTAGGGACATGAGAAAAAGAGCAATTAACATGGGAGAGGGTATTGGTGAGAGAGTATCTTTCAGAGTTTCCATGAGTTCAAGAAGATGGGGTAAGCCCTTTGTTCTCTAAGAGGACCATGAAATCAGGAAGATGATGTCATGACTTGCAAGCGAATTGTCCTTAAATGAGGGAGGACAATACAAAGTCACCAACTTTACTTTCTCCTCCAGAGCCATCGGGGTCCAGTGGTCATATATAGATCAGGAAGATGGCCCAGCTCAAGAAGACGGAAAAAGTGTATTTGAGAAGAGAAGGAGGAAAAAGGGGAATGTGTTAATTGACTGTTAGTTGCAGAGGGCACAATTGAAAAGAAGGGCAAAGGAGTAATAGGATTAGGGAGTGGCCAGTGTAAACTGGATGGGGATGACTGTACAAGGAAAGGCAGCAGGACCAAGGGGTTTTTACCCTGACAAATATTTTGTCAGTCATTAGGCTTAGAGAGGAGGAAAGTCCAAACTTGCTAACCATAGGAATCAATTTGGGAGAGGGGATTTAAAGGTCCTTTGAACATTCATTTTGGTGTCTCAGGGTCCCATCCCCAGCCTTGTCCATGTCAGAACTAGGATAAGACCTAGGTTCCAGTCTTTCTGGTTCCATGAGGTTATGAAAAATCATACATGACTAAAAATGACTGAATAAGTGGTTAAGCAATAAGATTGATATATATTCCATCTATCATACCATATATCATATATCATCTGGTCATATATCAAATGTAGTTTCCTGGGAGCTAACCTCCAACTTGAACCCACAGGTTAGGTTCCTGGGGGATGATTACCTTGACTACCCCAGGTTCAAGGTACTCATGAGCATATACAAATAGATTTGCCTTTAATAGTCAGCCATTGACACAATGAGCTCAAAGAAAAGGCATTTATTGAAGTGGCATAGCATTGAAGGTAGTTAAAAAGAATCCATAAAGCTGGAGTATACTCTCCCATGTTGACTTGAAAGTTTGGTTAAAGAGGCAAACAGGCTAGGTGATATGTAAATCCACATTGTTCCCTTAAAGCCAGCAGATACATGATGATGGAGCCAGAAGGAAACTTCTAGCTGCCTGATGAAAGAATGAGAAGGTTTAAATACCCTTTAGAACAATCCCAACTCAAATTTATGGTCTCCATATGATTTTTTTACCATGAGAAAGGAAGTTTCTTAGTTGAATAAGTTGTAAATACAGTGAGACAAGACTACTGACAGTTAGGAATTACGATCCTAAGATGTCTCTTTTTCCCTATATAGCATATGTCTCTGGGATACTAAGATAAGATAAATCCTACCACTTGGGTTGTATGTCATAAACAAGTCTTTGTAGTTACTGATACAGGAAAGGGCATTTTTAGAGCAAAGCCAAACAGCCAGATTGATTAGTTCAGACTTATTGAAGTCCAAAAATAATATTACATGATTATCATTTCCTCCTTTTGGTCAAAGGCAAGCTGATGGCTTTGTCTTTAGACAAAAGAAGGTATGGAAAAACTTCTCTCTTCCGGGGTGGGGGGGGAGAGTTCTAACAGTTCTTATCTAGGTGCATTCAGGTTTTTCCCAACCACTTCCTGAAAAAGGGGCCACTAAAGATAAGGTCGAATTCTTGTCAGATGGAGTCTTCTTCATGGGCTAAGTGGGGAGATAGGAGAAGGAGTTGCTCTTTCCCTGTGGTTGAACATCCCCAGAGATGGGAAGCCACTGAAAAGCTATTGCAAACAAGTGAAATGAGAAGGTTGCAAGGGGGAATCAGGGTAGGGAGTGCAATGGGAATTGTGTGTTTGTCTTTCATTGCCAAAGAAGACTATGCCATCAGAGAAATGATGACATGACTTGCACTTGACTTTGCTTTTTTGAGTGAGGGAGGGCTGTGCAGATCATCAGTCTCACTTCTCCTCCAGAGCCATCTGAATCCAGTGACCAAATATTCATCAGGATGACTGGAGATGACCCAGGATGAGGCAATTGGGGTTAAGTGATTTGCTCAAGGTTACACAACTAGTGAATGTCAAGTGTCTGAGGTGAGATTTGAACTCAGGTCCTCCTGACTCCTGCACTGGTGCTCTATCCACTGCACCACCTAGCTGCCCCACATAAAGGGAATATAGAATAACTAAAGCTACCAAAAATATAGGTAACCAGTCTTGGATATGTAAGGGAGTCAGGTAGGGAGGGAGCTGTTCTTCATGTAGTACTGGTCTAGACTCCTGTGAAAGCTGACTACATCTGGTGTTATCTTTTTCAAACTCCTTTGAAACCAGAGGGCAAGGTCTCCTATGAGCTCAGATGTCCACTTGGGAGCAGGGGCAGTCTTTAGATGTGACAGATGGATCCAGGAGTTCACATCTACAAGTTCACAACTTTGGGAGTAGTCAAACAGATCTGACAGGGGCTCCCAGAAGACATATGACTTGATAATCAAGAGAAAACAATGCAACATAACTAACAGGGCTAAAGGCATATAGAAATATTTCTTTTCTAGCCATGCAGGGCTAAGGTTCAAGCAATACAGTAAAGTTTTTCTCATAGTTCATAAAATTTCATAATTACATTAAGGCAGGTACAGATTAAATTATTTAGATGGCTCATAATAGGCTAGTTTTGAGAAGGGAGATTTACATGTCACAAAGATAACCAAGAAAACTTAAACATGAACCATTTGAATCAATACAATCATTATTACCAACGTTTCAGTAGGTTTTATTAGGACATTTCAAAAAAGGAGTTCTGCTTCTTTGATTCAGATCTAGAAGTTCCCAGATAATTCTGACAAAATAAATTAGTACAATCATTTAAATTTGGCTCTCCATTTTCTTTGAAACTTCAGAGAATTTCAGTTTATATTATTTGCTGTTCTTTTATGTAAATCCTGTACCTAGTATAAGAATCTTCTAAAATGTGAGGGTTCCACCCATAAAATGAGCTCATCTGCCTTTTAAAATTATATATAATTATATATATATAATTATATATATATATATAATAATAAGGGAGAAAATATTCACTTTTACCCCTATCACATCATTTTTGTGCAAAAAATCCAAATTTGAGATCTTATTACCAAAATATGATAAATTTTGGAAGTCAATCATATACATCTGAATATAATTCTTAGAGGAATCAGTTTGATCCTGTTGCTTTTCTCAAAATTTGTTATCCATTAGACATCTATCACATTACATCTTTGTCTTATTACTTGATCTAATCATTTCCTCCTTTGGAGGATGTTATCTCTATATTATATTTATTTGGCCAAGAATACAGGTCAAAATTGTAAGCCATTCATTCTTGCATCCCAGTACAGTAACTCAGGGATGTTCCAACATTCATCTATTACTCAGTAGATTTAGTATTGTAACTTCTTGATTATAGAAATTTGCTATAAGAGAAAACAAAGGACAATGTCATATATCTTAACAGAAGGAAAGAATTTCCTTAGCTTTATTTGATTAAAGGCATGAGTCACATATGACAGTTAATCATATAGCCACTAGGTGCTGAAATCAGGGCTTAGGAGTAATCAGGTGAGGAATTTTCCTTTTTATAGGAAGGAGACAGCACAATTGGGAAATAGAATTAGGAAGATCCTACCTAAGACATACCTAAGGTTGTCTTCAAAACCTTCCTAGGCACACACATCCACCTTTAGCTGTCCTCAGCCTGCAGCACTTGCCATTCTCCTATTGACTTTCTGACAACTCAGACAACTATTCCTGTAATCACGGTGTAAAACAATAGTAAATTGCAGTCCCATAAAGTCTTAAATAACAAATAAATATGGGCTGGTCTTCTTCAGATAGGGCCATCTCAAATTTGGTTGAGCTATTAATTATCAAATCAAGTCACATAATTTTTCTATCTTCTTAAAATACTTCCTCACACTCTCAACATACTCAAACCATCTGAAACTGACACAAAGGTATCTAGAGTAACTGCCAGAGTAACTGCCTAGGGACAGGAGGGGTTTGGATAACTCCCATTTGTTCCCAAACCTTATCTGTCTTCTATATTTTCAGTCAAACCTTTATTTATCTTTCCAAATCCCTGGAGTCCATTATTCAGATTATTTGGCTTTCTGTTACATTTCAACCATAAAACAGGATAGCTCATAAGTTATTACTTTTTACTAACATAACTGTTTGTATTGGAATCCCAGGTTTTAAACAAAGCAAAGAGGTTAATGGCTAACCTCACAGGTTGATGGATTTCTGTCCTTGTTTCACAAGCTTGTTTATTCTTCCCTAATTATACTCACTCTGGAAGAATGAGATACTTCAGGAATTAAATCTTTTACATACGATAGGTTCAAACACTAATTTTAACTCTAGTTTAGGCCATGGAATGATTACAAATTCAGATTAAAGTAGCAAGATCTCTTCTGCTTTATAACTTTTTACATTAATTTAGCAATAAATTATCTTGAAATTTTACCTAGCCTTCTAAAAATCACACAGGGTTTTTCAAAACATTTCTTCTAAAAGTATCTCCACTTCTTTAAAAAAAAAAGTTTCAAATATATCCTTAGATGAAACAGGCTTGAAAATCATACCCCTGTTGCTTTTTTTTTTAAGGTTTTCATTTGCTCAATAGGAATGCTACAATACAGAAACTTTTGCAGAGTTTATAAGAACTTTAGGTGAATGCATTTTTAAATCACCTTGCACAGAGAATCATTCACTCATCATTAATATGTGGAAACTATACGTTTAAACCACCATATATATTTTCATAATAGCCAAGGTTTCAAATGGAAATATCTGCTATCATAGTAAATATTAAATTGTCTAATTTTATCACATCCTTTTAAAAGCCCAATTCTTATACAATAAAATCCAGATTGAAAATTGATTTAACACCATTTTTGGTGTTTCTGCCTCACAATTGTCTCTCATGTTTTATAATCTAAGAGAATTTTAGAAATACAATACAATTTAGAAATATAGTAATAACACAATAACTTCAGGTGACATCAATGACATTTCCTGATTATCACACATAGAAATTATTGATCTTATTACTTTTGGTATGTAAAAACACTTCAAAGTTAACAACTACATTAAATTAGAAAGATAATAATAATGTCATATCTAGCATATGCCAGTCATTATGTTAAGCATTTTACAATCATCATATAATTTTGATCCCATAACAACAATTATGATTTTCCCTTTACCAATCAGAAAAATGGGGCAAAGAGAGATAAATAAGCTTGCCAAAAGTTGATGTATTTTGCAACTGGGACAAAAAAGTATAGAATTTACCAAGAGCAGAGAGGCTGGTATCCCCATGGTGATAATTCTTGGAACCAGGGCTTAGGAAATGCTCAATTCATCCATCTCTCCCTTTAGTCTGGGGGGTGGGGTTTGCAGCTACTGGGGCAGTATGGGCAGAATGAATAGCATCTGGGTAACATTTCCAAGCTTTGCCTAGAAGAGCAGGTTACAAGGTGCTCAGAGGCACAGGACTGTTGGGATCACTGCCAGTCTTTGAGTGTTGCCCCTCATCTCCTTTTGTCAGGTAGGGAATGGTGATCTAAGTTTCCCTATAATTCTCATGCATTTTCTTCTCTTAATCTGATCTGGGATGAGAGTAGTTAACATGAACCCTTGTGGCTCTTAACTCTTGGGGAGGGAGTGGGGAATGCTAAGCGATCAGGATTGGGAAAAGGGCAGCTCCTGCAGTAACCTTACAGTCCCATGAGTTTCTTGCAGTAATTCCAAATGATCAGTTTTCAAACTTTTGTCAAAATTAATGACAAAAAGAGGGGAAATTGGAGGCTTGCTAGAAATCTCCATCATGAATTGGCTATTATTATTCCGAGGAAAAGGGGTTGGGGAGTTGGCAAGGATTCAAGACCTGACAGAATAGGAGTGAATTGGAGGTCAGATCCTTCAACCTTTGCTTGGAGCACTGGTTATCATTGGTTAATATAAGGTTATGGTGAGCCTATGGTTAAGGCTTAAATGAGATAGCATATATAAATGCTTTGCAAACCTTAAAGAACTACATGTTAACTATTATTATATTGAAGGGAGAAAAGCTTGCAAGTGCCATTGGGTCTTGATCTCTCAGAGTTACTTCCCCTTTCTGGAAACTTATCTTTTGGTGAAGTCTCACTGACTCTCTTGCAAAAGAATCCCGGCAAAATATCTTTGGTGTTCTGTCCTCTCTTCTCAGAGGTATTTAACATGTAAATTGTAGCATACGTATGTACCATCCCCCAATTTTTATTTGTGTGTCTTTTCTCATAAATCTCAGCTCTGCTCATTTCATTTCTGTCTTTTCTACCTAATGATGGAATGCATGGATTACTATGAAGTGTTAAAACTGAATTCCTCTTGAAAAGCAATTATCAGACTAAGCTAATTCCTATTTTGATGACCAACTTGCATTATCCTACCAAAAAAATCCCTATTCACCAATGTATAATTTAATTTGGTATATTTTTTACATTTATACTCCTGTTTTCTGAGAAATTCCAATTAGTGTATTTGAGTATAATTTTTAAAAGATCTTAAGTTCCCCCAGAAAGTCCTACAATTATGTCTCCTGATAGCATAGAAGTGACTGACTTTATGAAAATTAAGAACACATGTTCTGGTAGTTTTACCATGCTAGAAAAGGTTTCGTGTATAATCCTAGCAACAGACAACAGTTCTCTGAGGAGTTACCAGCAAAGTATGGAAAGGCTCATCATCATAGTGTAGTAGGATAATTTTTCTGTATTGGCTTTATGATCATTTTATTTTTTCTCACTAACACCATTTTTATTACCAAGTTAAATCTACAAGGAAGTTCCCAATTTTCATTTTCACCTTCATACTTAATACATATGAACTGCGACTCATGCCAGCAAATGTAGGTACTTCCCTAGAATGCACCACATTTTCAGTTACACATACTGTACCAAGATAACCCAAATATGCTTTTCTCCAACATCTAGAATTTCCTTCTATTATTTAAAGGAATGTGATGTATTATTACATTCACTCCAAACATTTAACATGACTTAGATTAAATATATTTACTGTCTCTAGAAAAAGATTAGAATTAAATTCTCCCTGTATTTTTATTTTTACAGTGCACCTTAATAACCTGGTGTTATGAAGTATTGTACCTGATATTATATGACCTTATTTAAATATGTACATCCTACTACTTATCTGCTCCTTTCTGGGGGTAGGGGTTTGGGGAGTGCTTACATAGCATATAAATATTGGTCACCCTCTTTGAAAAAAATGAAGTATCTCCCCCCAACCCCCGATTGTAGTGAAAAGCATATAAAATAAGACAGTAAAATACAATGTGTTTTTGAATGAAAAGTTAAATGAAATCAGTTTCAGCCTCTGCCCTTTCTGCAGGGATTAACTCTGCCAAATATGGTCCTCTTTAAATTACAATTTTTTGAAAGACTATCATTTCATGATGTATGATCATCATTTTATTAAGACTGTTGGTCACATCAACTAGCTGGGGTTTGCAAAATCAAACTGAGACATGAGTTACAGCCCTGGTGCTATCTGGTTAGTTCCTGCTCTGCCTGCAAAAATCCAGCTTGAGACATCAGTTTTCAGTTTGTTATTTCACTGGATGTAGATCTTCCTCTTCTGCTATTGGTTCTTTGAAATATAAAACTTTACCTTCCCCTTTGCCCTCAGTAAAATTTCAATTGTACCCATCCTACAGATGTAATTAAAGATTTATGAGTTTGCTGCAAGTGTTATTTGGGGTCCACTGGTTTTTGTGTACCATGGGACTGTGTTCTAAATGTATAATAAATGGATTATTAAAACATCTCTGCATGTATTCATAAGTATGATTGGCAGTAGTATCTATCAACAAATCCTTCAGTGTTCTTATATTAACAGGCTGGCCAAAATGTGATGATCTAAGCTAGATGGCTCAGTGGATAGAATGCTGGGCCTGCAGTCAGGAAGACCTAAGTTTAAAGCCAGCCTCAGATACTTATCAACTGTGTGACCTGTGGCAAGTCACTTAACCTCTCTTTCCCTTAATCCACTGGAGAAGAAAATAGTAAACCATTCCAGTATCTTTGCTAGGAAAACCCCAAAAGGAGTCATGAAGAGTCAAACATGACTTAAAATGACTTAACAATTTTGGGGGCCAGATAGGTGATAAAGCAGACAGAGCACAGTGAGGTGGTGCAGTGGATAGAGTCCCTTCCTTATATGGTTGTTTCACTTAGGATTGTTTTCTCTTGAGAAACGTTTAAATGGGAAGAAATACATTATTTGCAGCAGGACTCAACCATTCTGAGGGTTTTCCTTCTGTCTTAATAAACTGGCAGTCCAGGAATTCTTTTCCATTTAGTATGAACCTCTCTCCCTTGCCTCTCTGGGTCTCCTTAGCGATTCTGGCCTAGGCAAGGAACAAGATGCTTCTTCCCTTTAACCCACTAGGACATTATAAAGCTTCAAAATAAGTTTACTCCTTTATTATGGATAAAAGTAACACCAAGCAAGGTAGGTATGAATTTTTCATGGTCACATATATGTAAACATAGCTCTTCAACTGGCTGTCTTAATTTCTCCCAGTCTAACCAAAATTCTCCCTTCTAGCCAAAAAGGAGATGAGATAGAGGAATCTAGATACATGAAACAATGTGAACAATTCGGAGGTGGCTAGACAAACTCTTGAGCAGGAAAGCTTCCTAGCATTTATTTCTAAGTATAGTTCATTTGAACCTTGTAAAAGTACCATGCAGTGAAAAGAATCCAAAGACCTAGCTTCTAGTTCTCCTACTTACAGTCTGTGTGATCTAGTATAAGGCATTAGCTAGATGGTCCCGTAAAGCTTCTTCTGTCTCTAACATTCTGTAACTTGTCTATTTCATCATAACTCATGGCATCCTCTAAATCTTAGCCCTGAAGGTTCTGGCGCTTCTTCCTTCACAAAAAGTCTTATCTCTGAGAATTCTCACTTCTACCTACCTTCTTGTTGACTACTGACTGACCTGTGTGACTACAAGAAATTGTTCTAAATCTTGGGTGTACTCAGGTCCATAAAGAACTGGATCCTTTGGAAACTGGATCTCAGGAAACACTGCACATTGGCTTACAAAGTCCTCTATACCAGTGGGTTTTGAATACTTTTTTGCTCGTGGAACAATATTAATCACTGTGAAGAACTGTCTCATAATAAACATTTAACATAAAAAGGACAGTTGGACTTCCAGATCCATCATCTGGGACTTAGAATTTTTGTACCTCTCTTTCTACTCCCCTGTTCCCTCTTTACTTCCTTAGAACTTAAATGATAGAAGACAGGTCTCACAGTAGAGTAGTTTAGCTGGGAAGAGCAGGCAGTAAACTGAAGCTAGGGAATATGGAAATGTTTCCTAGCACAATTTTTGAGAACTACTGCTCAAAATTCTAAACACTGACAGCCTAGATATAGAACCTCTGATGTTCCAGGTCACTAAGACAGTAACAATCTTTGGGTTCACAGACCTATCCCACCCTAATCTTCAGGTATCTGTGTCTTTTTTCCCCCCTCTGCTTTCACTTTCCCTGGGCTCACTGGCACCAGAACACTTACTCTCTTCCCATTTACTTCTCTGCCAACATGTCATCATGGCTTGATGAACCATTTTCTGAGGTTTAATTGCAAGGTTTGTATTCTGATAATCAGAACATAATCAGAAGTGTGTATAAAGGCTTACACTGAGTGGCTGCCAAATTTTATCTTATCCAGAAAACATTCCAAAGCCAAAATCTTGGCCTCTCATGATTCTCAAGGCTCCAACCACATGATGTAATAGAAAAAGCAGAGATTTAGAGGCAGAAGACCTGGGTTTAAATCCTACCTGCCACATTACTGAGTAACTCACTTTACTTTTCTGGCTTTATTTCTTCATCTATAAAATTAAGGATACTTAAGATCTCTTCTAGTTATAAGATATGATACCAGCTCTCTGGCTCCATTCTCACTTAAACCAAAAATAGTTCTTGTGCCATATCAAGCTTTATTTCTAAAACCTGGCAGGCAAACAGGCTGGTCTTGAACTTCTTAGGGAAGTGACAGTCACTGAGTGGTCATAATTGGGACCTAGAAGAACAACTGGCCATTAAGGTGCTAATATTTAACTTGCCATATGAATGGGTATTTTTCAATCCACTCTGGTAAATCAGGCCAGAAAAAATAAGCATGTGAAATCAGATTCCAATTTGCAAGTCACCTGCCCTCTCCCCCAACCAAGAGAAAGAAATACCAATTTTATCCCCAGGAAATACAATAAACAATAATAGTTTTCCATTACTTCAAGAACATAACGAAACACCTCAAAGGCAGACAAAGAGATGCCTTCCTTCTCAATGACAACGTGTCCTTCTTGGCTACCCTCCTCTGCATTGCTACCAGTGGTGCTGGACCAGGATGGGTGAAGACTGGCTGAAGACTTTAACAGAAGAGGATTGGATAATTGGGGAGGTCTAGTCTGGAAAAGAGAACACTCAGAAGAGAGAACATGATAGCTGTCTTCAAATAGCTGCAGGGTTATTTTGTGGAAGAAGTATCAGACTTCTACTTGGCCCTAGAAGGTAGAAACAGGAGCAGTAGGAAGTTGCAAAGACAGATTTCTGTGACATGTAAGGAAAATACTTATCACTAGTTAGACTGTATTGTTCAAAAGTAGAATGGGTTGCCTCAGTAAATACTGGCTTTCCCATCAAAGAAGGTCTTCAAGTGGAGGTTTTTCAAGAAGATAGAGCAACAGCAACAGCAAGGCAGAATGACTAGAATGCTGGACTTGGGAGTCAGTTAGATGTGGGTTTGAATCCTTCCTTTGATATTAGCTGTGTGACTATGGGCAAGTCATTTCAGCTCAGTTTCCTTACCTGCAACGTGGGGATGTCTGCAGTACCTACCCCTAAGAGCTATTGTCTTGTGAGGATCAAATAAGATGATGTATGAATAGAGAGGTGCCAACCTTAAAGATTATGTCAGCTATTATTATATTGTAAAGGGAGCCACTGCTTACCAGTTGGACTAGGTCAAAATTAGGCATGTGCTCCATCAGCCACCACCACACCATCCATATGTGGAACCATCGGTTACAGCAAATGGAGAAGTTTGGAATGCTGTGGATAAGTTCACTTACCTTGGTAGTGTACTTTCCAGGGATGTGCACACTGACAATGAGGTTGATGCATGCATTGCCATAACGAGCTCAGTGTTTGGGAGGCTCCCAAGAAAAGTATGGGAGAGAAGAGGTATTAGACTGACTACCAAACTGAAGTTCTGCAGAGTCATTGTACTGACCTCATTGTTATATGCCTGTGAAATATGGACAGTCTACCAGCGCCATGCCAGGAAACTGAATCGCTTCCACCTGAACTGTCTTAGGAAGATTCTGACAATCACTGAGGAAGATAAGGCATCAGACACTGAGATCCTTACTCGAACTAAACTGCCAAGCATTCAAACTATGCTTGAGAGAGTACAACTCCGATGGGCTGGTCACATTGTTTGATTGCAAAATATTTGCTTGCCAAAAAGACTACTTTACAGAGAACTCACACAGGGCAAGAGATCACATGGTGGTCAGAAAAAGCAATACAAAGACACTCTCAAGAACTTTGGAATTGATTGTGTGACATGGGAGATACTGGCACAGAACCACCCAGGATGGCATGTCCACATCAGAGAAAGTGTTGTGCTCTATGAGCAAAGCAGAATTGAAACAGCCCAAAGAAAATGCAGGACGTGTAAATTTAGAGTATCCACACCAAATGTTCACATAGACTATCTGTGCCCAATCTGTGGTAGAGCATTCTGAGCTCATATTGGTCTGATCGGCCACAGTCGGACACATTGAAACTTGACTTTATTATAATGATGTCATTTTAGTCCTCTTCAAGAATGAAGGACGACAACCAACCAGGTGAATTAAATGACCTCTGAAGACCCCTCTAAACGCAGATCTCCCGACCTCTCTAAACTTTCAATAGTCTGAAGAGCATCATCATTTAGTAACGTTTCTGATATTGCCATGCTTACTCCCTATATACAGTGGCTGATGCAAAACTTCCCAGTGCCAGAGGCAGTGGTACCACCAAACTCATAGGGGATAAATGGTACCTCTGGGAGAGATGTTAGACTGTTCTATCCAATTCACACCACTTCTGGGAAGAGAGCAAGACCAGAACAGAAATTTAACATTCATTTTGTTATCATCCTCAGTATTACTGGACTGGGATTCTCTCATTGTGACTGAAGGGGGTTATTTCTGAAGGTTTCTATATAATTATCAGTCTAATAATTCAACCACCAAAAAACATATTTTATTATCACTTTGTATGTGGCACTGGGCTAGATTACTGTGCAAACTAAATTAGAATAAAAATTAGGAACTGCCATTAAAAAGTTTATGTTCTGCTATGGGATTTTAACCTATTATGAACTCTAGTCAACAGAGTTCTCCTTTACATTTCCATAACATTTACACATTAACTTGAGTGCAATTACACTGGTGTTGAATGAGAAGTGAATGTCAAGTAAAGGCTCTCCCACATATGTTACATTTACATGGTTCCTCCCCAGCATGAATTCTCTGATGTTGAATAAGTTTTGATCTGCTGGTGAAGGTTTTGCCACATTCATTACATTCACTTGGCTTCTCTACAGTATGAATTCTCTGATGTTCACTAAGGCCTGATCTAGTATTGAAAGCTTTCCCACATTCATTACATTTGTAAGGTTTCTCTCCAGTGTGAATTGTCTGATGTTGGCTAAGAGTAGAGCTCCGACTGAAGGCTTGCCCACATTCATTACATTCATATGGCTTTTCTCCAGTATGAATTCTTTGATGTTCATGAAGGACTGATCTTCTGCTGAAGGATTTACCACATTCATTACATTCAAATGGTTTCTCTCCAGTATGGACTCTCAGATGTCGAATAAGGAGTGAATGGTGACTAAATGCTTTTCCACATTCACTACAGTCAAAAGGTTTCTCTCCACTATGCATTATCTGATGCTTTGATGTAACTGAAGGCTTTCCCACATTCATTACATTTGAAAGGTTTCTCACCAGTATGAATCCTGCAATGTTCAATAAGGAGTGAGTTCCTACTGAAGGCGCTCCCACATTCATTACATTTATAGGGTTTCTCACCAGTATATATTCTCTGATGATGCATAAAACCTGTAAAATGAGTGAAGGATTTTCCACAGTCATTACATTTGTAGGTTGTTTCTCCAGTATGAATCCTCTGATGTTGAGTAAGAGTTGAGGCATAATTGAAGACCTTATCACATTCATGACATTCATAAAGTTCTTCTCCACTATAAATTCTCTGATGCTGAATAAAATCTGTGAGATGAGTGAAAGTTTCACCACATTTTTCACATTCATAGGGTTTCTCTCCTTCATGAATTTTTTGATGTTTTCTAACACCTGAGCTTCTACTAAAGATTTTTCCACATTCTTTACATTCATATGGTTTTTCTCCAGTATGAACTCTTTGATGTGCTATGATATTTGAGGTTCAACTAAAAGATTTTCCACATTCATTACATTCATATGGCTTTTCCCCACTGTGAATTCTTTGATGTTCATGAAGACCTGACTGTGTACTAAAAGCTTTCTCATATTCTTTACAATTATAAGGTTTCTCTCCAGTGTGAATTCTCTGATGTTGAATAAAGGTAGAGATTCGACTGAATGCCTTACCACACTTATTACAGTCATAGGGTTTCTCCCCAGAGTGAATTCTTTGATGTTCATGAAGGACTAAACTTCTATTGAAAGCTTTCCCACATTCACTACATTCAAATGGTTTCTCTCCAGTATGAGCTCTCTGGTGTCAAATAAGGACTGAATGTCGACTGAAGGCCTTACCACGTTCATTACACTCATAAGGTTTCTCTCCTGTATGAACACTCTGATGCTGTATAAAAACTGCCATATGAGTGAAGGCTCTCCCACATTTGTCACATTAAAATGCTGCTCTCTACTATGAATTTTCTTACGGTGCAAAGGGATAGAATTTTGGCCAAAACTTTGGCCATAAGTATTTTTATGGACCCTTTCTTTTGTAGGATCTCTCTGATGTATAACAAGTTTGGGGCTGTAACCAAAGGTTTTGTCAAATTCATTATATTTTTTGCCTTTCTCCTGTCTAATTGTTTTCTTACAGAAGACTATGACATGCTGGGAACCTCTCTTCAGAGAATCAGACTGAAGACATTTCTCCCCTTTGATGTTTCTTCTGTTTCTCTCTAAATTGCTATTAAGGTCATAGGTGTCTCCTAACTTCCTGACCTGGTTAACATCTCTTAAGAGTTCTTCTGATACCTTTCCATGCAATTTTACTTCCTTAGTAAGTAGAGTAAAAAAATCCTTATCATCAGATTTTTTCTTAAAATCTGAAGCAAAGAAACAAAAAACTATCATTATGTAAGTCATGCTAGCATGTAGACACAGCCACACAAAGCAATACCCAGCAATGGTACGCTGGAAAAAGCACTGCATTTGGAATCAAGGCTGCTTATTGCCTGTGTGACATCAGGTGAGTCATGTCTGGGAATGTTTTCTCCTCTGTAAATGAGGGGTTGGACAAGACAGTCTTTAAGATCCCCTCCAGTTCTAAATCCTGTGAACCTGAGATTTTAAAAATCTGGACTTTAAAAAAAATCAGTCTTAAAAACTCACACTCAAAAATATAAGTTCAGCCAGTTTAGAGGTAAAAACATAGCGAGAGATGATCCACAGGGTGTCCTCCTTATTCTCTTTCCCATGAAATCATGACTCTTGAATAGACAGAAATCTTCTCTATGAAAAGAAACAAAATAAAGAATCTGGAATGAAAGGCAAATGAATTAATAGTCAAAAAATTTATAAATGGCAAGTGGGGTGAAAAAGAGATGTTTTGCAAAAATAGGCAGGAATAGCAAAGGAAACAAGTGCATGCAGAGTCAAAAGAAAGGGCAAGAGAAAAAAACTGAGATTCTACTTACAATATCTTTTACCTTGATGGTGCTTAAAGGTTTACAAAATGCTTTAAATATATTATCTCATCGATATTCACATCAGTCCTGTGAGATAGGTATTATTTCTATTTTACAAATGAGGGAACTGAGGTTCAGAGAAGCGAAGTAACTTAACTATAGTCACAAAGCTAATAAGCGTCTGAGATAGCATTCAAATCCAGGTCTTCCTGACTCTAAGCCCATTGCTTTTTCTATTGAAAATGGTTTAACTAATGGAAATGACCCTGAACAAGAGTTATTATGGTCTATGTCTTAAATAATGAATTCTATACCTATCTCTGCCAGGAATCAGTCACCCAGTCAATCTTTTTTTGATTTGTATGTAAATTGGATTTAAGTAAGGCAGGGTTGCACAAAGTCGTCAGCCTCACTCTCTCCTCCAGAGTCATCATAGTCCAACGGCAGGACAGAGTCAAGATGGCTGGTGATGGCTCAGGATGCAGTAGATGACCTTGGTGTCTTCTGTGTCTAACCAAGCTCTAAGTGCTCCACATCACCTGCTTCATCTGCCTTAATGGCCGTTGAAACAAATTGTTCTCATCCATCCATTCCACCAGATGAAGTCTTCACATGCTTGGGGTAGACACCCCTCCAACTCACCAATGGGTTTGAGAACCCTTGGTTACCATTAACCTGGTTTGGCCCATCTGCTGAAATGGTTTACCGGGCTGTGGCCGCTGCACATGCTATAGCTTCTTGGAGTCACAGGTGAGAGTTAGGCAGAACAGGATACCAAAGGTGGAAAGAGCCCCAAAAAGGGCCTGGCAGCCATACACCAAAGGTACTGGTCCTCCCTGAATACACCATACACCCAGTCAATAAACAGTTATTAAATGTCAACTATGTGCCAGGCACTGTGCTAAGTACTGGGGATACAAAAAGTAAAGATAGTTCCCACCATCAAGGAGCTTACAATCGAATAGGAGAAGTAATATGCAAACAAATATCTACAAACAAATTACACATAGAATAAATAAGAAATAATTAATAGAGGGAAGAAATGGAAAGAGTGTTTGGGGAAGGGTGTCCTGTAGAGGGTGAAATTTTATTTGGTCCTTAAAGGAAGCCAGGGAAGTCAGAGTGGAGGAAGAAGAGTACAGGTAGGTGAAGAGCCAGAGAGAAGACCCAGCACACCAGTGCCATGGGTTCTAAGAGTACATGGTGAGAAGACTGGAAAGGGGTGAAGGGACAAAGTTAGGAAGGGCATTGAATGCCATGTGAAAAAAATTGCTAGCTTGTGATGTAATGTTAGGTTAGGAAAGGTCTAAAAGCTCCTTGAAGTGTTTGATTTTGACTCATTACTGCTCACAGCTGAGTTACTAAGGATAAGGATTCACTAATACAGAATATTGTTCTATGTTGCTATGCCTTAGGATGGAATCTGTTGGATTCCTATTATTTTCTGGGGTAGAGAAATACTGAATTAAGTCTGAGATGATGTAGATCTTTAAAAAAAAAGTAGGTTGTAGGCTAAGGTATTGGGATTCACATCTTCAGAAGTAAATTTCCCACTGCCTAGTCCTGCTCTTTGGCCTTGAAACAACCTATTTACACAAAGCAAGAATTTTTTGGGCACCACCTATGTTAACTAAAAAATCACATCTTAACTGAGAAACAACCCTTTCTCTCTGAAAGAGGTGAATTTATTTGCTAGATTATTAAATTTAAATTTAATTGGAATAGTGTATTTAGAGTCACAAAGGCCTGAATTCAAATCCCACCTCAGATACCAGCAATGTATCAGTGTCAGGCACGACACTTAATCTCCCTGCGCCTCAGTTTCCTCATTATAAAATGAGGGGAGTAGGTTCAATGCCCTTTAAGGTCCTTTTAGCTCTAAATCTATGATCCTATGAGAGAGAGAGAAGATAAAACAGGCATCTTGAGAACCATCCAAGCTTTGGATTCACAGAATCACAGAATTAGAAAGAATTTCAGAAAAGTAATCTAGTTCAATCCATACCCGAAGAGGAATCATATTTACAACGATGATGAAGTTCATATACTGATTGAAAACCTTCAGTAATAGAGAGCCTACTACCTTCTAAGGCAGCTCATTCTACTTGTGGACAGTTCTGATTGTTATATTAAACCAACGTAAAGAATCTGATGCGTTTGTATAAGGACCATTATGCCCTTTGTAAACTATGAGCTTCCTGAAGGCATGGATTTTCATTTTTGTCTTTGAATTCACAGCATTTAGCACAGTGTCTTTTACATAATAGGCAGTAGTTTAAGCTTGTGGAATCTTGAACTGGTAGCCTGACATAGTTGTACTCATCTCAGTATGACACTCTTTCTGACATGATCGAAAAAAAATCTATCTAATAAACAGAGATATTCAGTATTTATAACACTGTAACTATGAGGAACAGGAAGCTTGAATGATTTTATATGTAATGTATGTGACCAATGCCCTATAACTAAACCCTCCTCTATGTGTCATCTCCTCCTATTAGAATGTGAGCTCCTTGAGGTCGGAAAATTTCTTGCTTTTCTATTGATGCGCACATAGTACAATGTTTGGCCCATATCAAGCACTTACAATTTATTCTTTCCTCCTTTCCCTGCTTCCCTCCCTCCTTCCCTCCTCCCTTCCTCGTTCTCTCCCTCCTTCTTTCCTTCCTTCCCCATCTCTAATGAATTCTAACCTTTGAATAGATAATGACTTCTCTATGACAATCCTTGTGCAATTAATCTACTTATGCAGAAATAAAGTAGAAAGCCTATAATATATAGTTAAATAAATTAATAGATAAAATGACTATGAATAGGTGGCCTATTCACATGTAACTGTCAGTGACAAAGATATGGAATTTTTTTTAAGCCAGAAAAGAATAGAAAAATAAGCAAATGTGGACAAGGTCAGAAAGATGCTCAATACCAGAGAAGAATGAGAACAAAGAACACTTTGTTTGACAATGGAGGATTGAACAGGAATAAATTTGCCTCCCTGTAATGTATTTCTAATATAATCCCATGTACTATAATTATAGTTATCTGAGTGAATGTATCTTATCTTTCACTATAAATTCAAAAAGACAGGGACAGTTTTTATCTAAGCTTTGTATCTTTCCTAGGGTTTAGCACAACAGTTATTTAATAAATGTTTTTGGATGACTCAGGTGAACATAATACAGATGTGGAGATGAAAGGTCTTCATCAAAGATGGCCAAAACTCAATGATTTAGGGGCAAAGCAGTAACAGAGATAAGACCACTTTGGCAAAATAACTTGTCAAAGGGACATCCTTTCTCTCTAGGAGAACCTTCTTACTAGCAATAGAGTATCTCAGAAGAAATCAATGCTGCTCTTTATATAGAATAAGACTGAAGGGTTTTGGACCCTTGAAATTGAGGGCCCTTTAAACCAGTTTCACCTCCTCCTCTTAATACTCTTACGGAAAAGAGAGACTAAGAAGGAAAATAGGATGAACAAACTTGGGAGGAGACTTGGAAAAAATTATTATGGTGGAGAAAAAGGCAATAAACATAGAAGGGAGGACACTTTCTGGCAACTTGGCATTCACTACAGAGGAAAAAGTGAGGTGCCCTAAGGAAAATTTTCCTCTGATATTTCAAACTGTACATCATAGAGTTACTATGTTCTTTTTCTTTCTCTGTTTCCAATGGGATAGGCTGTTATTTACTCACCTCTGGAAGCATCTCTAAAGATCTCCTTTTCCTCAATTCTAGTATCATTCAGCACCCATGATCCTCCTCCCAGCTGGAGCTGGGACATGACATCAGGTTTAGAGACTGGTAATCCTGAATATGGAGAAGGAAATGGAGTATGATCATCTCTTATTAGAAACCATAACAGTCTCAGAACTCAAATCCAGCCCCTACAGGTACCGGATGGAGAGAAAAGAGAGAACAAAACCCAACAATACAGATGATATAATAGGAATGGGTCAGAGAGAATATCTTTTTGGCTTCAGAAGAGAGTTCTTGAATTTTTCTCAGAAGGAAGGTTGTTCAGGTATGGTAAATGTTGGAATGAGATCTTACCCAGTGAAACCAGGTTCTTATAATTCTCCAGCATCACATCACTGTAGAGCTCCCACTGAGCAGGGTCCAGGTGCACCCACTCCTCTTGGGTGAAAAATACAGCCACATCTTCAAAGGTCACAGGTTCCTGAAACAACATATTCCTGGCAGCTCATGGATGAGCTCAAAATAGAATTTCAAGCCATATAAGGAATACTTATTTATTTCCTATGTAAATGTGTGCATGATTATAAGTATGTATGTATGTATGTGTGTATGTATATATATATATATATATATGCATGTATATATGTATTACTAACATACTAAGGGCAATATGTGGTTTAAAATATATTAGGCAACCACTAGGAAAAAGTGGAAATGAAAAATGGACTGTCATATATGGTGTGAACATATTAATTAATGTGCTAATATTAATTAACGATGTAGACTTTTTATTTTTACCAATCTTAGTATAAGCAATTTGGTCTCTGATAACCTTAAGCAATAAGGAGCAAGGATAGTGGATAGTTCGCTGAGAGATGTGAAAACAGGATGTTATCTCATCTTGGGTAAAATAGGTGCTTGGGGTTCACACATGTTCAATGATCCGCTACTAGTGGACAAACTACGATACCAACCAGGACATGCAGGCTGGAATCTGCGGTGAGGTAAGCCAGGCACATTTTATCAATTGCCTTGTTTCAGTTGTGATGTCTGATTTTTTTTCTATGCATTTGATACCCTCCCCTTTTCAGGCATCTTGAGAATCAGTCCCTCAGTGCTCTCAAATATATCACTCTCAGTCCAGACTCCATTCTACGTATACTGGTCTAATTCAGTCACCCTTCCTGCATCAGCTACCAGATCTGTAATACCTGCCTTTGAACTCTGAGCTTCACAGCCATCTCCAACAAAGGTCAATTCCCAGTGCTGCCTCCTGCCTCCTGAACGGCCTTTCCTAGCCCATAACAGGACCCACTCCTGTCTGCTGGGCATCTAGCCTCCTGAATCTACGTAGGAGACACCATCACCATTTAACAACAAGGCTAGACCTCAAACAGCCTAATATCCTGCCTTTCTCAACGGGCCTTTCTCTAACCACTGATATTCAGCCTGGGCTCATTTCTCTTCCTCTTGATTGTGATTCCCAGACTGCTAAAGACAAGCCCTGTTCCCCATTCCCAGCTGCTTTCTCTCACTTCCATGCTTGCTCTACCACACCATACAAAGGAACTACTCCAGATCTACCTGCCCCTTCTACTGTGCTCTATGGAAGGTCTGCTCCACAGTTAGCAACATTTTCATCTTAACTCTTTTCCTTTCTCAGCCTTTCCATCACCTAGCACTGAGATCTGCCTCCTATCTGTCTGCCACTATGTTCACATTTCTGAATTAGGAAGGGCCTGAGATGGTAAAACTTGTGCTTTAAGATTATTTTAGCAGCTGATTAGAGGATGAACAGAATGGGATAAATTTGAGGCAGGGAGTGGCATGAGAGGCTTGAGGATGGATGAAAAGGTCTGGAGTAGTCACGGTGGTGAGTCACATAGTAAACGAATTAGAGAACATAAATTTGCAATGGACACAGTCAGTGTGACTTCATGATTTCCTTTAGCTTTATGCAAACAGAAGTGAAGGCAATAGATGGCGGGAGTACTCCAAGAGTATGGCTTCTCAAGGCATGACTAGCAAGAGAATAAAAGGGGACTGAACTGGTTTGCGAAGGATAGTGGATAGTTGAACTGGCTCACCAAGGGCAAGGCTGAGGAGGCATAGGGAGAAGAGTAAAGCTCCTCCCAAATCCTCCACTTCAGAAGGCTTCTGGACTAGCCTCCTCTTTATTTCTAATCAGCCTGCACTCCTTAGAAGGTTCTAGATTTCTACAGTCTAGTATTTAGTCTAGTCTTTGACATGTTTTCTTACAAAATTTCCTATTTTCCAATGTGTGTGTGTGTGTGTGTGTGTGTGTGTGTGTGTATAATTTGCTACTTTTACAGCTAAGTCACTAAGTACTAAAGTACAAGTTGCTTTAATTTAAAAGGTCTCATCCAGTTCTTGGTGGAATTTCTCTGCCTCTCCATCATCTACAATAGAAGTTAGTGCATAAGCTACAACTATTGTCATGATAGTCTTTGTGCAAATTCTCATCATAAACATAATAATCAAATGTCCCATGAAATTTTGCTGCTTGTTGTCTTAAAAATCACAAAAAATCCAGACTCTTTTATACGATTTGCCAAGAACTCATGAAAAAATTATCATCTCAGGATGGCATGGGGGAAATAACACTGACTCTGGAAAAAAGGACCTGGGTTTAAATCTTGCCTGACACTTACTTGTATGATGTTGGGCAAGTCACTTAACTTCCCTGGGCCTCAGTTTCCTTATATGTAAATAATTATAATAATGGGAACCATTTACATAGTATTTGAAGGTTTGCAAAGAGCTTCACAAATGTTATGTCATTTGATTTGTAAAATGATGAACTAAAATGTCCTCTCAGGGGCCTTCCATCTTGGATCTATGATCCTATAATCTCTTGCTAATAGATCAATCTATCTATCATCCTAGTTCTTCTTCTGAACTCCAGTTGTGCATCCCCAATTGCCTACTAGCCACTTCCAAATGGATAGCCCATAGACATCTGAAACTATGCCCAAAAGAGAACACACTTTCCTACCCTAAAATCCTATTGCCAATTTTCCTATTTCTTTTAAGTGGTCCACAAACCCTCTAGTCAACTAGATTTGCACCTTGAGTCTTCACTCTTCTGAAATCTTCCATCTAGTCAGCTGCTAAGTCAAACTACCACCCCAGCTCAGGTCTTCATCTCCCCTTACTGGGACTAATCTAATAGCCTTCTAATTAGTCTCCATATCACTAGATTCTTCCCTTTCCAATCCATCCTTCATATAGCTATCAAACTGATATTCTTAAAATACAGGCCTGACCATGTCATTTCATTATTCAGTGAGTTCCACTCGTTCCCTATTGCCTAAAAACTCCTCTAGCATTTCAAGACCTTCACACCTCAGCTCCAGTTTATCATTATGAGCTAACTGCAATTTTCTTTCTCTTTGTGCACTCTATGTCCCAGTCAAACTGGCTTACTTGCTCTTCCTCATGTATGATATTCTAATCCCATCTCTCTTCCTTTGCACAGTCAGTAACCCAAAAGTATTTACTCTTTCCTCACCCTTCACTTCTTACAGTTTCTATCTTACTTCAAGATTAAGTTCAAGAACCACCTTCTTCCCCAGGAGAAAAAATAATGCTTGAGGTCTGAATCAGTATAAATGAAAGGTTTATCAGATAAAAGCATCTGGAATACTGAAATTAAAAGGACTAGACCAGAAAACTGAGTGTAGGAACAGGAATTCCAGCAAAGGTGTATTAGGACTAGATCAGAGATTTCCAAACTTATTTGGCCTACCATCCCTTTAAAAAAAAATTACTCAGCAGCCCCCTGGAAATCTATTTTCTTTAATCCTTTCACAGTTTTTAAAAAAATTTGCATCATTTAAAAAAAGCATATTTTTTGAAATGATGCATTTCAAATTTAATAATTTATTATAAATTTGTGTTTTCCTGCATTGAAATTTTGATGATGCAATATTGCAACATATAATTGATAATATCATATTGTAAGCAGGTCATTACATGCACACATTCCTGCTGATGCATGCTGGACTTACCAAGAATACATATGACACACTTGCCTGCCAATTCATGCTTGTTAAGACCTGTCAGCAGACTTGACCATTGATGGGTTACAACTTGTACTTTGCATGTTTATTTGGAAACTTTAACTGTTATACAGATGAAACATGTACAAATGGTTTTTCAAAATTTTCTTATCTTTTCCTCTTTCCTTATGCTTCCACCACCCCATTATTTTTATTCAACATTCCTCAATTGCACCTGAGGCTATTACCACCCTCCCCCCATCATTCCAAAGTCCCCCAGGGGCAGTATCACCCACTTTGGGAGCCTATGCTGTCAAACTAACCATTTTTCTGCGGGAAAGAAAAAGGCTTAGCTCAAATACTATCATCTACATGAAACCTTTTCTTGTACTAAAATAACTACCAGTAGAACACTACAGTATCAGGCAAAGTTCCTCTCCGAACTGGTCCAGTTCAGGAAGCTTTTCTATTTTAGTAGAACCTATTAGCGCTTCTATTCTTCTGGCAAAACTTGAAAGCCCCAAGTCAAGTCCATGGCATGATACGGCATCCAAAGAAGACTTTGAGGAAGACAATGTATATATTAATAAACCCACTATAAACCTCTGGGAATATTAATTTGCATATGTAGCAAAGTCAATACTCTAACATATATACTCAAATGAATTTTTAAAAATTGTGAATGAGTGCTGTGTGGGAGACAAAGACATTGGAATGTTTTGCTAAGAACATTGGAAGAGACAAATAAATACATCCTTTTAGACAAACAAGTATAAGCCAAAAAGAAAGACAAACCAAAACAAAAAGAACACCAAACCAGAAACCAAACAACAAATCACAGAATAAGTTTATGAAATCCTGCCATAACAAGGCAAGCCAATATACTACAACGAGTGAATGAATTGAAGTTTATTAAAATCCTATAAGCTCTTTGGAGCTTCTGACTATGGTTCATTTTAGGATGTATGCTTCTATGCAATGAGAGTAAAGATTCACTCATTTGCTATCTTCCTCCACCCTCATGTCCATTACTGGGGAGGAAGGTAAGTGTAGATGAAAGTAATCTACATTTCAGATAGGAATAAAACCTCCAACTAGGCAATTTTAGAATCTATGGAACAAATATGTGGAAAAGAAACAGAAATGGGCTCAATCTAGATGAACCAAAAACAGCAAGATTAAGCTGAACATTCTGACAAGGCATCGAAAGACCTCATGTCTTGTCTTAGCTTTGCCCTAAATCCCTGCATGGCCTTGGGTAGTTCCTTTCACTTCTCCACAATCCCAGCTTCCTCATCTTGGAGACAAAGGTACTGGATTAGATGATTTCTAAGACCAGAGGGGCCGAGTACCATGCTGGTGATCATGGAGGAGCAGCCTCCTGAGGATGAAGCCCAAGACATCTCCTAAGCGAAGAGAAGCTGATGGCAACGGGAGCAGGCATGACCTCTGCGCAGTCTCCAACTCTTCAAGTCCTTAAGGTTTCCTGTTCTCATGAACAGGTGGGAACCTGAGGATGAAAAAAACTCAAGTCAAGAACTGGATAGAAAAGAAACGATCATTCAGCTAAAACCTCAAGTGCTGAATTATCTCTCAGCAATAAAGGACAAGAAAAGTTGGAGTCTCAGTTCACAATGGGATTGGGGAGAAAGGAGCAAGAGAAGGGGGAGCAGTGTGGTAGTGCAGGAGTGCTGGATCTAGAATGAAGAAGATTGGTTGGCATCCCACCTCTGAGACTCACTAGCTATGTAATAATGGGCAAGTCAACTTCTCTAAACCTTTATTCCTCATTTGTAAAATGGGGGTGATACCTGTAATATCTACCTCATAAAGGTGTTGTGATGATCAGGATATATACTGAATACTTCAAAAACCTTAAAAGTCTTATGTAAACGTTAGCTCTTCTTACTATCAAAGAGCAGCATGGGGAAAGGAGCTTGAAGATATATTTTGGTCTCCTTCCCCACTTTCCACCTACAGAAATTCTACCCACCCTTCAAAATCCAGTTCAAATGCTAGCTCCTGAAGGAAGCCTTTCAGGATCTCTCTCCTAAGAAAAACATCTATCTAACATATTTGTGTTCTATTCTCTATGACAATTCTGCATCTCTTTCCTACAAAAGAACTATGATAAATTAACTTTTCAGTAGCAGTTTAGGGATGAACCTGTGATTTTATTCATACAGGAAATCCCAGGTGAAGAAAATCTCTACAATGCAGGTTGGCCCTTTCACTGCACAGAGAGCTCCCCAGAGCTTAAGGTTAAGTGACTTTCCAAAGGTCACACAGGCAGTAAAATTATCAGAGACAGGACTTGACCCCATGTCTTCCTTGACTTTGAGGCCATATCTCTAGCCACCACACCAACATGCTTTTCAGTAACGGTTCACATTATCTGTAAGACCTTGTTTGAATCTAATGAGAGTTCTGTGAAGGTGGCAATGTGTTGCTATCTTCATTTACAGATTTGGAAACCAAGGTCCAAAGAAGTAAAGCCCAAAGATCCCACAGCTCCTAAGTGGTAGGGCACAGCTCTTTCAAGTCCAAATCTAATAGTTTTGGAGACATCATTCTAGAGAACAGGAACTGACATCCCATTTAACCCCAACAGGGCTAACAGTAGTGTTTCACACATAACAGTATCTTTTAAAACACTAGTTTGAACTAAGTACTGACGTTAAAAATAAGTAAGATCTTTGGCTTTTACAAACAATAGTGATTCCTTATTTTGCACTTCTGTTAATCCTCAGATGATAACTTCAGATCTACCTTTGAAATATCCCTGTCTTTCTTCCCTCAAAGTCATTCTTCTTTCTGCTTGGTGGTCTTCTGTTGTGTTAATGACTAATTGTATCCTGTCTCTTACCAAATAATCAGTTTCATAATTTTACAACTTAAATCGCATCTTCCAAAAAAAGACTATAAAGGCACATAGCAAGTGCTCTGAATAAAACTTTTAAAACCTAGAAACATCTGTCCTACTACAAGAAATAGAATTTTCCTTGAAAATTTTTTTTTACAAAACAATCCCCAAAGACATAAAAACAAACAAAAAAAACAAACAAAAAAAAACCAACCCAAACCAACCCATGGGTGATTCTGACGGACGCAGTGCGCTTTTTTACTGGGGCAGATACCAAGGTGAGACCCATGCCCTGCCCTCAGGGAGCTGCGTGGGACCCCCCAGGAGGCTGACAGGACCAAGGGCAGCAAGTTCAAAGGCGGGAGTCCAGCTTGCTTTACGAACCAGGGCGAAGAGGAGTCATTTCTGAATTGTAAACTAGCTCTTTCCCTGGGCAGATGGATCCTCGTTTAAAGTTAAAAGGGAGACGGAAAAAAGGGACGACGAGAGCCGAGCAAAGGGCAGAGCTGGCTCTGAGGCCTCGAAAAGAAGGGCTTGGGCGGCCAGGAGGAAACAGTGATCCTTTTGCGGCCCAGCTCGGGCTCCTGCCTGAGTGAGTCCGCGAGAACGGAGGCCTTCAGTCCGGCGGAGGAGAGTGTGACGTCCAAGGGCGGGATGCCACCGTCCTCCCCGGGGGGCCCAAGGGCGCCGAGGGGGCTGGCCAAGGCACTCATCAGGCAGGCCGGGCCGCGGGGGCCGCGGGGGCCTCGGGGGCCGCAGGGGGCGAGGCCTCGGCCGGGCCGTGGGGGCCTCGGGGGCCGCGGGGGGCGAGGCCTCGGCCGGAACGCGGGGGCCGCGGGGGCCGCGGGGGGCGAGGCCTAGGCCGGGCCGTGGGGGCCTCGGGGGCCGCGGGGGGCGAGGCCTCGGCCGGAACGCGGGGGCCGCGGGGGGGGGGGCGAGGCCTCGGCCGGGCCGTGGGGGCCTCGGGGGCCGCGGGGGGCGGGGGGCGGGGTGAGGCCTCGGCCGGGCCGTGGGGGCCGCGGGGGCCGCGGGGGCCTCGGGGACCGCGGGGGGGGGGGGGGGCGAGGCCTCGGCCGGAACGCGGGGGCCGCGGGGGGCGGGGGCGGGGTGAGGCCTCGGCCGGAACGCGGGGGCCGCGGGGGGCCGCGGGGGGCGAGGCCTAGGCCGGGCCGTGGGGGCCTCGGGGGCCGCGGGGGGCGAGGCCTCGGCCGGAACGCGGGGGCCGCGGGGGGGGGGGGGGCGAGGCCTCGGCCGGGCCGTGGGGGCCTCGGGGGCCGCGGGGGGCGAGGCTCGGCCCAGGCGCGGCGATGTCAGGGAGAGGCGGCCGCACCGCACTCGGCGGCCCCCCGCGCAGGGTGGCGTCCTCGCGAGCCCCGGGGGCCAGACCCAGCTCACCCGCCCGACGCCGAGCCGGGACCCAGAGCCGAAGTGCCCGCAGGCCTCTCGGCCCGCACTTCTGCGGACGCTCTAGGAAGCTTGCCGCCGGGGAGGGCGTCTCGGTAGTCCGGCGGGTGGGCAGCCTCGAGTCCGCTGGCGCTGTACCTGGGTGCTCCTCGCGGTCCCAGCTGGCAGGAGGGCGGAGGTCCGTGCCCCCAGTGTACCCCAGAAGAGTGGTTCCTTGACCTCGGCCTCGAGTGTACCCGGATAAGTACAACTTCCTTAGGTCTTCAAGGAGAACTGTTGGAAATGACCCGAGGAAGCGGGTCAGGATCCCTGAATTCAAACCCACTTCCCAGGCGGCGAGGTGGTGGCGGCGTTGTGTTCGTCCTTCGTTGTCGAAGAGGATCTAGGTGTAATGGATAGAGCTCTGGGGCCTGGAGTCAGGAACGTCTGAGTCCTTAGACCCTTACTATGTGTGTATCCCTGGGCAAGCCACCCAACTGCGGTCTGCCTCAGTTTCTTCACCTGTAAAATGGAGATAATAATAGTACCTATCAATGGAGGTATCTGTAAAGCACTTAGCACTGTGCCCTGGACATAGTAGGTGCTTAATACATGCTTGTTTCCTTGGACTTCGAGCTGTGTAATCAGCATAAACTGAGACCGAAAACGTGACTTGCTGAGGCATATTTGAAGTCAGGTCTGACCTGCCTGCAGCCCCAACACTCTCTCCCCAGGGTCATTGAGCGACCTCTCCACTCTCCAAGCCTTAGTTTCCCCTTCTACAAAATGAGGATAATACTTTCTGACTCATGGGGTTATAAGGAAAGCTTTCTGTAAAGCTTAAAGAACTATAGGAATGATATTCTTTGTGTCTGAGTCTGAAGTTTTATTTTTAACATTTTTTTTGAGTTTCAAATTTTCTCCCTTCTTCCAGTCTCTCCCCTACCTATTGAGAAGGCAAGCAGGTTATACCATTTTATCTATGTGAAGGCATACAAACGTTTCTGTATTAGCCATTTTATAAAAAGAAGCAGCAAAAAAATCCCAACATACTTCAATCTGCATTCAGAGTTCATCAGTTCTCTCTCTGGAGGTGGTTAGCATTTATTATTATGAGTCCTTGAAATTGTCTTGATTATTGTACTGATCAGAGTAACTAAGTCATGGTTGATTATACAATATTGCTGTTACTGTGTACCATGTTGAAACTTTATATATATATATATATATATGTATATATATGTATATATATGTATATATATGTATATATATATACATATATAGTCCTAGTCTCTCTCCTGAGTGCCAGTCCTATATCACCAACTGTCTATTGTACATTTCTAACTGGATGCCCTGCAGGCATCTGAAACTCAACATTTCCAAAACAATTGGTTATTATTTCCCCTAAACCCATCCCTCTTCCTAATTTCCCTATTTCTGTTGAGAGTATTAAATCTTTCCAAAGTGTAGTATTGTTTGAGGAACCCCGAGGGTTCCAGAGAGTCTTTCAGGGAGTCAACAAAGTCAAAACTATTTTCATAATACTAAGGTGAATTAATAAATATTTTAAACATTTTGTTGGTTTTTATTTCTAATATGGTAAATCTCAATGGATAAAACCTACATAAACAGAAGATCTTGGGATCAATAGTTGTTAAGAGTTATAAAGGAGTCCTGAGGTAAAAAAAAAATTATGAACTATTGCCTTAAAATTATGCTTAACTATTCCCTTGCCCACATCCTATTCCATGTCTTTCTTATTCTACCTAAACATCTCTAACATTTATCCCTTTCTCCCTCCACACATGGTGTAGTTCATCATTTCTTGTCAGGATTCTTGTAATGGCCCTCTAATTGTTCTCCCTGCTCCTAGTCCCTCCTTATGAGGGCAGCTAGGTGGTGCAGTGGATAGAGTACCAGTGCAGGAATCAGGAGGACCTGAATTCAAATGTTACCTCAGACACTTGACACTCACTAGCTATGTGACCTTGGGCAAGTCACTTAACCCCAATTGCCTCATCCTGGGTCATCTCCAGTCATCCTGATGAATATCTGGTCACTGGATTCAGATGACTCTGGAGGAGAAGTGAGGCTGGTGACCTGCACAGCCCTCCCTCCCTCAAAGTCAAGTACAAGTCATGTCATTATTTCTCTGATGGCATAGTCTTCTTTGGCAATGAAGGATGAACACACACACCGTCCCTCCGTATACAATCCAAATGAATATTCCTAAAGCACAGTTTTGATCACATCAGAGTCAGTGGAAAGAGGCTATAACTACGATTCAGAAGAACTGGTTTGAAATCCTATCTTTGACACTTCCTTCCCATGTGATCCTTATGTAATGCAAGTCATTTTATTTGCCAGTACTTCAGTTTCCTCATCTATGAAATGAGGAGGGTTGGCCTAGCTAGATTTTGAGGTCCCTTTCTCCTCTAAGTCTATAACCCTATGTCACTTTTCATCCCCTCCAGGATAATATAAACTCTCCTATTGCCTTTATAAGCTCCAGGGCTCCTTAACCCAACTCTCCTAGCCACTATGGAGTTAGGTCTACAGAGCAAGGTTAGCTATATTTTCCTGTCTGTGCTTATGATCAAATGATTGAATATAAACATTCCTCTTGGTTGTTTCATAGAAGTTCAAACCTTAAGTGAGTCATCTTTGACTGTTCACTTGCATTAACAGTTGTCTGTTAAAGTACAATTTGCCATTTCTTTGATAAAGCCTTTCTTGATTTATCCTCCTCTTCAGTACCAATTTTCCCCTATTAATAGAGCTTATATCACCCATTTTGATACACATAAAATCATAGGCTTGTAGCTTTACCCTAAACTTACTCACACATAAATATAATAAGGTCCAATGAGATTGAGTCACTGAAGAGTCATACAGCTAGCAGGTGTCTGAGGTGGATTCAAACCCAGGTGTATATCTATATTATATGTTATATATATATATATATATATATATATATATATACACACACACACACACACCAGGTTCTGTGCTCTATCTATTACACCTTGCTATAAAACTGCTAATAACAAGAGTATAAGATCTTTCTTACCTAAACTTTTTATCTCCCTCAATATGCAGGGTGTTCAAAAAAGCCTTAGTAACTTAAAACTACCCTAAGATTTTTGGAACATGCTATATAGTAGATAATGAACATTTGTGGAATTGGAATTGTCAAGACATTAGAGGACACCCTGTTTTCCAGAGTTAAGGCCCGGCAAGTAAGCTTTCCCCTGAGCTTGGCATAACAACAATCCTTTGAGCTCCTACAAGTTTTGGTCACGAAGCCCTGCAATGAATCAAACTTGCCACATGTTGCTGTTACCCAACATTGGTAGGGCTACAGTTCACTGCATGGCCACTAATGTACCTGTGGAGATCTGCCTACACTGCAGTGGGTGCCCCAACTAGGGATGCTCCTGCACATGCACCTAACAGGCCTCCTTGCTTGCAAGCTGTTTTCCTCACTTTGACATTAAAACTTCGGCTTGCTTCTTGACTCCCTGGTCTCTAGCCTGCTCTGCTCAGCTCCAGCCATCCACAGGTGAGAGGCAGGTTCAGTCTGGTTGACAGAATCGTAAGCAAAATCTTTTCCTTCCCGTCCTTTCAACTGCTCTGAACTTTGGGTCACACCTCTAAAACATCATCCAGATCTCCCGTCTTTGAGATTTTCGGTTTTTTGTCTGCACTCGTGATTTCATTAGATCAACTCATTTGCAGCTTACAGTTCGAAAAGGTTGCTTGAGGACAATGAGAGGTTGCGTCTTGTCTGTGGTCACACGGTTGGAATGTATCAAAAGCGGGAAACTAATGTTATAAGTAATTTACCCCTTTCTTGCTGTGAAGAGAAGTTCTTGATAAGGTAGCTTTGACTTAATCAGATCATCTGCTCGTCAGGTTTAGCGATCTTCCCTTCAGGTATGGGCGGTGAGGTCGATAGGTCACTCCATGTCTCTCCTTCCCCCACCCCCAAAAAGGATGTGACTCGAGCAAGAATCACTCAGTGACAGGCACTAGAACACAGGTCCCTTGACATCCCTGCCACCGCTCTGGCCACATAACACCGTTCAATGGGCCGAAAAAGACACTGGCCGGAAACTGGACGGGGGTCAGGGGGCCACGCCACAGCCCACCCTGGGACGCCAGCCCAGGCTCCTGTCTTCCCTCCTGGCGCGGAGAGCAGAGCTGAAGAAGCCATGTTCCCTGGTCCAGTGCCAGTCTTGGGGGTTCCCAGCCCCTCCCCCTCACTTCACGTAGTGTCCTCCTGGAGACCCTCAGGAGCCTTGGGACACAACAGCAGAAGCAGGCTCACCTGCTGGAGCCCAAGTGCGGTCGAGTCACGAAGTTCACTGCCATTCCGCTGTAGCCACACTTTCGGGAAGCCCTAGGAGACGAGGAGGGGTCCCACTTGCCCCGCTCTAGCGTTCTTCCAGGGGAAGGGTGAGCCTAGCGTAGGGAGAGTCGGCTTGGCCCCGAGGGAAAGAAGTCCGGAGTGGTGCCAGTGGGAAGAAGGAGGGGAGGAAAGCTAACTTCGAGTTAAAGTTTGCTCCGCTAGTCTTCCCACCGCTTTCTCAAGAAAGTCACCGTTTCTTCACCTGTCACTTCTACTGGAAACTCCTTCACTTTGTAGGCTTTCCGTTATTGCTCCTTCTGGATGACATTGAATCTCCTCCACTCTCCCTCCCCTCCCTTCTCCTTCCCCTTCCCTCTTCCTCCCTTCACCTTTCCCTTCCCTCCTTTCCCCTCCCCTCCTCTCTCTTCTCCCTTCCTGCAAACGCACAGACCCTCCCCAGTCCCCTAAAGACAATCACCAGTTGAAAATGCCCAAGCACTGAGATTTGAGATGTCACCATCTTACCCCACATAAACTCAAGATGTCCAACTTGCTGATCAAACAGCAGTGGCACCACCATCCTACCCCTTAATGGGGTGTGAAAGGTCGTTTTAGGTGAGGCTTGGAGGGACGGAAGATCGGGCTGCTTTACCCAAGCCATGTTTGTTTCGCTTGAATACTGAGGTTGTTGCAAAGTTAGTATTAAGAAATTTATACAGTATTTTGGGATAAAATTTGCAGGCAGGTTCCCTGAAAGTTACTCCTAAATTCTGGTCCTATCCTTTTCCTACCACTTAACTGTGATTGGACCCTATGTACCCTTTCCACTGTGGTTCTGGTATATGCAGCAACTGCTTCTTTATTCATCCCACACTTTAGGAATCTTCCTTGTGAGTTAGAAAGGGTCTATTGCCATTATCAGACTGCCTTAACATTACAACTGTGTCATAAGAAAGGATAAATATGAAGAATTCATAGAAGCATTATATGAACTTATGTACAATGAAATAAGTGGAACCAACTAAACTGTATCCACGGTGACTTTGTTGCTCAGTTGTTTTCAGTTCTATCCGACTCTCTGTGACCCCTTTTGGGTTTTCTTGACAAAGATCCTTGGCAAATAGCAAAGGAGGTTTCCTATTTCTTTCTCTAGTTAATTTTACAGATGAGGAAATTGAGGCAAACAGGGCTAAGTGATTTGCTTAGGGTCGCACAGTTAGTAGAGTCTGAGGCCACATTTGAACTCAGGGAGATGAGTCTTCCTGATGAGTGAGATGAGGAGATTGTGAAGACTTTTCATAATAAAAATATGGGGAATATTGGATTTTCTAAATAAAATTTCTCTTCCATAAGGCCTCTCTCCCTGGATACCTGACTTTCAGGTATCCAGGGCTTATGGACAGTCAGTTGGCCTCCCCACGTTACCAGCTACCAGCTTTCTTTGTGAAAGTGCTGTAGGCTGTAGCTGAAACTTGGACTCAGATCTCCCCTTTATTTATTGTACTGTTGCCACATCAACACTACCAGCTCCTGCTTCTCCCCCTCTCCTCTTTTCTAAAGTCACATCAGCAGTTGTTAGATATTAGATGAGGTAATTGTGTTGGGATAGGTGAAGATTTCCCAGAGTTTGTCTAGTTTTTCACGGTTAGATTTTGAGCCTGCCTCCCAGTCAATGGGGTGGTGGGATAGTGGGGAGGTGGGATTCTCTGTGTTGAGGTATGAAAATTGTGCTTCAGCTTCCATAAGTTGCCTCCCTCCATCAGATTCCCCGACCTGGTGGAGGGATGAGAATTGTAATAAATCTTTTTTCGAGAATTGTAATAAATCTTTTTCTTTATGTTATAATGAGAAGCCTCTTCATTTATTTAAGATTTTGAGTAAGGGTCTTTTCATCCCACACACTGACATTAGGTTGGACACTCTACTGCCAGTCTACAGTGACTACAATGTAAAAAGAATAACAGTAACACAACTATTGAATGCTTCATAATTATAATGATGCAAAAATTGACCCCAAAGAGGAATTCAGAAAATGTACCTCCCTTCTTTTCAGAAGTGGAGAACTCTGGGTGTGGAATATGACATATACTATCAGGTATATAAGGTCAACGTAGCGGCTGATTTTTCTAAACTGCTTTTCCCCCCTCTTTTTATATCTTTGACATAAAGGCTAGTACGCGGGGTAGGGCCAAAGAGAGCAGTTTATTTGGGAACAAATATGTAAGTACTAAATCAGAAAAGATAGAATTATTCCAGAATTGATCACATTCATAGAACCTTTGGAGTTCTATACTTTTCCTGGGATTTAGGTAAGAACTATGCTTCTGTTGCCAAAATAAAGAGTTATATCACTCACGCTTACGTAATAATAGTAGCATTTACATAGCACTTTAAGGTTTGCAAAGCACTTTACATGTTATCACAACCTTCTGAGGTAGGTGCTGCTATTATCCTCATTTTATAGATGAGGAAACTGAAGCTGAGAGAAGTTAAATGCCTAGTGGGAGTCTGACCTTTAATGTGCTCATAGTTCTAAATCTACGATCCAGGATGACCTATGATACAAACAAAATGAATATGAATCCAAAAATATCTCAAAAGATCAAAACCATGGGCTGAATTTGATAAGATGAAATTTAGTAGGGATATATCAAAATCTTTTGCTTGGATTTGAAATATCAATTATTAAAATGCACATACTTCCTTCCTCATAATAATCACTAAAATATAAAAATGGAAAAACTTACTGTTATTATCCTATTTATTAGGAATTTTCACTTAACTCTTTTTCAAGGATTTCTTTCTTTTAGTCACTTTTTTGTTTGGAAGTGTTTGTTGTGTCAAAACAAATAGATCAATAAAGTTAAAAATGTCACCTGCAAAAGCATAGGATAGGGAAGGCACAACCACATAACTTTATGTGTGAAAAAGATCTAGTGATTTTAGTGTGTGCTGAGAACCTGTCAAAGATAAATTGTTATGCTTCAGAGATTGAAGACTTATAATAGATTCCCTCCTTTCTCTAAGGAAAAAATAAAGTGTTAGTATCTGGGGTAGATTCCAAGAGGAAAAAATGAACTATTGTGTTGTCTTTTTAGTTATAGGAAGAAACAAATGCTGGTAAAACAAAATGTTTGGTTATTGTCTATATGTTTACATATGATGAAATTTGTTCAGGAAGAAGGGGAAAGTAGTTCTCAATAAAATTGGAGCTGGTGTAAAAAGAAATGTGAATTTTCTAATAATGAAGCTTTCCCCAGTAATCTGATTGGAATTGAAATTGAGGGGAAAGAGTACCTACTATGTACTAGGGGCACATTTTTTTTATACTTTTTAAACAATATTGTCTCATTTGATCCTCCCAACAAACCTACCAGAGTTTGTTGTTACCCCCATTTTATAGTTGAGGAAGCTTAAGCAAAGAGGTTAAGTGTCTTGCCTAAGGTTACACAGCTAATAAGAGTCATATTTGAACTCAGGTCTTTCTGACTCCAAACCTAGTGCTCTATCTTCTGTGCCACCAGCTCTTTCTTATCATGATGATGAATCAGATTTAAGCAACTGTCCAGCCAGGACACAAAAAGAGGTTACATTTATGACTCTACAGAAGAAAATATTTATAAACCATACAGGGGAAAGAGAACTGCCTCTGGAGCTGGAGGACCTGAGTTAAAATACTGTCTCTGAAATCTACTTGTGTGACCTTGGACAAATCACATAAGCTCTCTGGGCCTCAGTTTCTTCATATGTAAAATGCAGGTATTTGACTAAATGTCTTCTGAGGTCTCTTATGCTTCCAGAACTGTAATTCTGATCTTTTAGACAAGATTTGGCAAATTATAATGGGAACAAAATTGAGCTTTCTCATGGTTTCTCCAAACGTGCTTCATTATTCATTCCTAAACTAGAAATTAGGTAATTAAAACATTTCCCACCAGTTTTATTATTAAACATCACTCTTTTCTGATGTTCTTTCTCTCCTTGAGATTGTGGATGCCAGTCTTTGAGGGAAAGGGTTAGCAGGGGGAAGAAAGGGAAGGACCATAAAGGTGGGATTTTAGCTGAGTCTTGAATGAATCCAGGGAAATAGAGTCAGAGATGAGGAGAGAGCATTCCAGGGATAGGGGGTAGTCAATGCAAATGCATAAAGTCAAGAGATAGAGATTTTTGTGTTAACAAGTAGGTCAGTGAAGCTGGGACTTACAATGTGTGGAGAAGAGTACAGCACAAGGAGGCTGGAAAGGTAGGAAGGGTCTAGGCTGTGAAGGACTTTAAATGTCAAACAGCATTTTATATTTGTTCCTGGGGGTAATAGAGATGTCTACAGAAAATCTAATTTCAAATGTCCAATATGCAGTTGGTGATGCTGAACTGATACTCAGGGGAGATACTAGGGCTGAATATCTGTGTCATCTGCATGGAGATGTTGATAATTAAATCCATATAAAATGATGGGATCGCTAAAAGTATAGAGGGAAGACAAAAGGGCCCAGAACAGAGTCTTGGGGAGCATCCAGTTAGATGGCATAATATGGATAATGAATGATCAAAGAAGTTTGAAATGAGTTAGAATTAGTTGATTCCAAACTTCACAGAAAAAGTCCCCTTAATAAAAGAATTTGTTCTGTAAAACTTGGACTCAGTCAAAAGGCTACACCCAAAGACCTAATGGCCTTGAGGCTACAGATTCCCGACCCCTGAGTTACACAGATTAGGAGAACCACAAGAGAATAGTGTTAAAAAAATCCAGAGATTATTCAGAAACAGAAAGTTAGCAATGAAGTGAAATGCAGCAGAGGAGAGAATACTATCAGATCTGGCAATTTTGAAGTGAGCAGATGGTGTCAGAGTCCAAGTAGGTTGGCAAAGAAGTGAGAAGGCAGCAAGTGGAACCCTTAGTCATAATCCCTGGAAGCTAGTCTGGTGGATTTGCAGTCTGGCAACTGCTCCTATAACCACAGTATAGCCACAAATACTGAAAATCCAGAAAAGAAAGTTCTTAGTACCAAAGTTCTTGATGTTATCAAATGCATCAGCATCAGAAACTGAAGTGATTTTATCAGTAGAAATGACATTAAAGAGGCATCATCATTTTCTTTGCGGCTGCATCTTAGAGACCATAGGATCTTTCCATCTGATTTCCAGTTGGAACCTGCCATATGTATTATCTCCTCCACAGAATGTGAGCTCTTTGAGAGCAGGGACTCTTTTACCTTTCTGTTTATATCCCCAGTGCTCTAAGTGTTTGGATTCATTCATTCATTAATTCATATAGAAAAGTTTACCTTGACACGGAGAGGAGCCACCTAATCATCAGGTACTTAGGGAAAATGAAAAGAGAGTAGAGAACGACATCAGGAATTTTGAGATGAAGAGAGAACTTGTGAATAGCTTCCATTTTCTTAGTTAAGAGGCAAGGTCCTTACCTCAGTTTCCTCAACTGTAAAATGGGGATAATAATAGCACCTATTTCCCAAGGTTTTTGTGATGATCAAATGAGATAATATTTGCCTGGAACATATAGCTGTTTAAATGCTTGTTTCCTTCCTTCCTGAAATAATTAGACCAATACTTACATATCTTCTCTGGACACACTCAAATGTACTCCAGCTTGAAAAGGCACTGAAAGTATTAGTAGATATAAATGCTAACCCACTGTCTGTTATTTAAAAGAATAGCAAAAGAGGTGTGGCAGGATTGGAGAAGAGCAAATGTTCCAATTTTTAAAAAAGGAGAGAAGACCATAGGTATACTAGTTGGCAATGAGTTTGACTTTGATTCCTGACAACATTCCATTAAACTATATGGGAACAGACCAATAAATCGGTGGTTAGTGACCATCTAGAATAATGTAGTTGGTTGGCTGTTGTCCTTCATCTTCGAAGAGGACCAAAATGACATCACCATTGTAAAGTGAAATTTCAGTGTGTCCGACTGACTGATCAGACCAATATGAGCTCAGAATGCTCTACTACAGGTTGGGCACAGATAGTCCATATGAATATTTGGGGTAGGTATCCCAAATTTGCGCATCCTCCGTTTACTTTGTGCTGTCTCAATTCTGCTTTGCTCAAAAAGCACAGCACCTTTTCTTACGTAGGCACACCATGCTGAGCAGTCCTGTGCCAGTGTCTCCCATGCTGCTCAGTCAAATCCAAAGTTCTTGAGAGACACCTTGAGAGTGTCCTTGTATCATTTCTTCTGGCCACCATGTGATTGCCTGCCCCATGCAAGTTCTCCATAAAAGTCTTTGTAAAAGCATACATTTTGCATTTGAACAATATGGCCAGCCCATTGGAGTTGCACTCTCTGAGCAGAGTTTGAATACTTGGCAGTTCAGCTTGAGCAAGAACTTCAATGTCTGGTAACTTATCATGCCAGATGAGCCTCAGAACCTTCCTAAGACAGTTCAAATGGAAGTGATTCAGTTTCCTGGCATGGCACTGGTAGACTGTTCATGTTTCACAAGCATGTAACAATGAGGTCAGCATAACGGCTCTGTAGACCTTCAGTTTGGTAGTCAGTCTAACACCTCTTCTCTCCCAAACCTTTCTTGGGAGCCTCCCAAACACTGAACTAGCTCTGGTAATGTGTGTATGAACCTCATTGTCAATGTGTATATCCCTGGAAAATACACTACCAGGGTAAGTAAATTTATCCACAGCATTCAAAACTTCTCCATTGGTTGTAACCCATGGTTCCATATATGGATGGTGTGGTAGTGGCTGATGGAGCACCTGTGTTTTTTTGGTGTTAATTATTAGACCTAAATTAGCATAGGCAGCAAAGAATTGATCCATACTTTGCTGCATCTCAGCTTCAGAGGCTGCACTGAATGCATAATCATCTGCAAACAGAAAATTACGCACCAGCACTCCCTCCACTTTGGTCTTGACTTGTAACCTTTTCAAATTGAAGAACTTACCATCAGTATGATAGTTGACCTTGATGTCATGTTCATGCTCACTGAAAGCATTTGTCAACATGGCTGAAAACATCATGCTAAAAAGCATGGGAGCAAGCACACAGTCCTGTTTCACTCCATTGGTGACTGGGAAGGCACTAGAGTTTTGTCCATAATCCAGAACCTGGGCAAACATGCCATCATGAAATTGATATACAATCTTGATTTACAAAGTAGGAGGACCATTGCTCATACAAAAGCTAAAACTGAAATTTTCCAGGTTATATGGCAAGAGGAGATTATCCTCCAGTTCAAGGATGCCTCCATTGTCCATCTCTATAAGGGTAAAGGGAATAGATTGTCCTGCGACAATCACAGAGGGGTCTCTCTCTTAGTCATTGCTGGCAAGATTCTTGTTAGAGTTCTCCTTAAGAGATGGTCTTCTACCTGAGAGCCAGTGTGGCTTCAGCAAGGGTCAAGGAACAGTTGATAGGATATTTGCTGCCCAACAACTTCAGGAGAAATGCCAGGAGCAGAATAGAGGTCTATACAGAACATTTGTAGATCTGACCAAGGCCTTTGACACTATTAGTTGTGAGGGCTTATGGAAAATTATGTCAAAATTTGGCTGCCCAGAGAAGTTCATCAGTATTGTACGTCAGTTTCATGATGGCATGTTTGCCTGGGTTCTGGATAGTGGACAATGCTCTTGTGCTTCCCAGTCACCAATGGAGTGAAATAGGGCTGTGTGGTTGCTCCCATGTTTTTTAGCATGATGTTTTCAGTCATGTTGTCAAATGCTTTCAATGAGGATGAACATGGCATCAAGGTCAACTACCATACTGATGGCAAGTTCTTCAATATGAAAAGGCTACAAGCCAAGACCAAAGTGGAGGAGTGTTGGTACATGATCTTCTGTTTGCAGATGATTATGCACTCAGTGCAGCCTCTGAAGATGACATGCAACAAAGTATGGATAATTCTCTGCTGCTTGTGCTAATTTTGGCCTAATAATTAACACCAAGAAAACACAAGTGCTCCATAAGCCACCACTACACCATCCACATGTGAAACTACTGGTTACAACAAATGAAGAAGTTTTGAATGCTGTGGATAACTTCATAAACAAGATATATAATCAGAGGGAAAGCACTAAGATTAAGCGTTCCTTGGGAAAGGTTTCTTGCCTGAGGTAGACTTTTTTTTAGGGGAGAAAGCAAGGCAATTGGGGTTACGTTACTTGTCCAAGGCTACACAGCTAATATCAAGTGTCCCAGGCTGAATTTACACTCAGGCCCTCTAAGATCTGACTCCAGGGCTGGTGCTTTATTCATTGTACCACCTAGCTGCTTCAGGAGGTAAGACTTTATCCGAGACTTGAAAGGAAGCGAGAGAAGTCAGGAGCTAGAGATGAAATGGGAGAGTGTTCCAGACAGGAGGGACAGCCAATGTCCAGTGAAATCATCCAGAGTTGGGAGACACAGCAAAAGTGCAAGGAAGAGCAAGAAGGTCAGTGTCTATGAGAGAGTTCCATCCCTATTTCTCTTTATTTGCTAGTTCTTTGAAGCTTCCATATAAGAGACAAAGAGAGCAAAGGAAAAAAAAGAGGAGGGGGGTGTCTTATTAGCCCCAATTCTCTTCAGATGTTGAAACAGTCCTCTGGTCTCAGCTATCCCTCCAACCTGCACCCCAGTCCCATCCCATCCCCATCTCAGATGCTACTAATTGATACAATCTCATCACCAAATGCTTTCCAAAAGGTCCTCCATTGCCCTCTCTCAGAACAGCTTTCAAGGTCTGGGGAAATCCCTCTTATTTTGTGTATATATACTTGGATAACAATCTGGCTGGAAGGCTGCAGTCTTAGGTTCCCTGACCTGGGTTATGCTCCTGCTCCCTGTCCTTGATCACTTGTAACAGCACTTTGCTCCTGGTCCCTCTTCCTCTTTGCCTATCACCTCTTTGAGAGTCCCAGCCAGAACTGTTTTAAGAGTGCAGAGGGGAGAAGATGAAGGGGTAAAAAAGAGACTGTGCCTTGCCTCTCCTAAACCTTCCTGATTAGTAATTACTGAAAGGAATTACTGAAATTACTGAAAGGAAAAAAATCTGTCAAGTTGGGGGGAGGGGAGAAAAGTAGGGACAAAAGTGACTGAACTGGGACTGCCCTCCCAAGGAGCCTGTCCTTTCCACAGCAGGGAGAAGGGTCCATGATCATTCCTCCATGGCACCCTTACAGAGGTCCTGGGAATCCTTAGGGATGGGAGGTGAGTGGGGTGACAGTGGAGATCCCACAGAAGGGTTAAAAGTTAAAGCATAAATGCTTGCCAAGTCATAAACAAGCTGAAGACTTGTCAAAGACTTGAGTTTGAAGTAGATCAGACCCTAGGCCTGAGTTTCAGTTTACTAGAAACCATATGATATGGGGAACATTAAACTGTGAAACCATCCCATCACCCCTCCTAGCTTTCTCAACCCTATTTCCTTATCACATCTTACCATGGGGATTTTTGCTTTTAGTTCCTGATTCCTTGCATCTGGGGAAATTTCTGAGAATAAGCTGTTTGCTCAAGATATTAACCAATAGAGTTAAAGGGGAAGGGGGGGCGGGGTTTATGGTTTTTGGCTATATAACCATGCATTTGCTTCTGTAGTGCACCTCCCTTCTCTAGACTGCCTAGTGAAGGTGACATCTGCTTCTCGGGAGACGCCTCTGAGTAGTCAGTTTGAGTAGGGGTCTCCCCAGCCCACATGGAGGGAAGAGATGAGGAAATACTGAGCTCAACAGGTTGGCTTTGATTGACTGGGGCTCCCCTGAGCTCGAGGCTCTTTCCACCCTTCCATCTACGTTTCTCGGATTGCGTGACCCATGACTGACCAAGCCAAATTCTCTCGGTTTCTCTCTCCTTTGCCCCAGTCTATGGCCCTTTACCCGTAAGGGCTATTCCCCTTACCCCATTTCCCTTAAAATATTTTTTTTCATTCAATCATGAAACAAGCATTTATTAAATGCCTATTATGTGCAACATTTTACAACAACCTAGGATAATTTGCTAATTTTGCGTCCCTAGCCAGGCACAGCGGGACAGCGCTTCCCGCACCCCCCACACTCCCGCCCCCAGAAGAAAACGCTCACGTCATGTCTAAGCCTCCGTCCCTAATCTGTGAGAAGAGGACCACCGAGATCCACAGTTTCCTAGAGCGTCCCAGAGCGGAAGTGCGGGGGCGGGGCGAGATCAGGTCAGCGGAAGTTCGGGGGCGGGGCGAGAGCGGGCCAGCGGAAGTGCGGGGGCGGGGCGAGAGCGGGCCAGCGGAAGTGCGGGGGCGGGGCGAGGCCGGAGATCACCGCTACGCTTCCTGTGTGTCTGCGGGGTGCTTCGGTGGCCGCCGGTGAGCGGTAAGCGAGCGGGGCTGCGTGGTGCTGCCCCCCCCACCCCCGGCCCCGGTTCCCCTTTCACGCTGCCCATCATTGCCGCCGAGAGGGCCCGGCCGAAGTTCTGCGTCCTCGCCGCCCGCGGTCCCTGTCAGTCCGGGCCAAACCGGCCTGGCGGCGACTGCCGAGGCAGCCCGGGCACGGTGGGAGGCTGGGGACTGATGAGGAGGGGGGCTGGTCAGTGTCCCAGGCAGCGCATTTGCGAGGCGCCTGCTGGGTGCGAGGCGCTGTGCCGAGGAGAGGCTACCAGGAAGGGCGATGAAGAGGCGGCCCCCGGGTGCTCCGCTGCTGTGCGGATAAACCGCGGCGTCTGGCGTTCCTAACGTGTGTGTGTCCTGAATCCCTTGGCAGATTGGTCTAAGAAGGAGTCCCCAGCCTTCGCCAAACCGCCAGAGCGGTCCATGACACAAAACGAGGCCAAGAACCTCTGGGCTATGTGATCTCTGAGACAGCTAGGTGGTCCAGGAGGTAACGGATGAAGCAAAGTCAGGCAGCCCGGCTCCCAAAACTCACATTTTGATTGGAGAGACTTCACTTGTAGCTTTCAGTTGCAAATCAGACTGAAAGGTCCTGTGGTCCTTAGGGTGCAGAGGCAAAGGAGATAGTTATTCTGTTTCTTAGTATCATTTTTTAAAGTCATTTTTCCCATGGCTCTTGAGTTCAGGGCCCTGGCCTGTCACTATCAGGGTCCAAGGGGAGATAGATGGTGGTCCAGGGGGGAGTGGTGCTAGTGGTTTGACTTGCCTGGCAAATCACTGGATAGAGGGCTGAGGAGGACCTGAATTTGAATCCTGCTTCTCAGTTATTAACTACTAGCCCTAGGCAAGACATTTCACTTCTCCCAACTTCCAGTTACTCTTCTGTAAAACAAACACCTCTCTTATGAGGTTGTTGTAAAGTTCAAATGAAATAATATATGTAAAGTGCTTTGTAAATCTTAAAGCATTACGTAAATGCTAACTGATATTTTAGTTATTATCTTTAAGATCCCTTCTAACTCTAAATCCTCTGATGTAGTATAATTCTTTCACTTTACTGAATCAGGCTATAAGGACTAGAGAGGAGCTTTGAATACATGCCTTCTGTTTTCAAATCCATGGTAAACTCTTTCACATAGGAGATCAAGGAAGGGAAGAAACATTTATTAATCATCTACTTTGTGTCAGGTACTGTGCTTTACAAATAACGCATTGGAGGTAGGTGCTGTCCTTATCCTCGTATTATTGCTGAGGAAATGGAGGCAAATGGGTGAAGTGACTTGCCTAGGGTCATGTAGTATCAGACCAGATTTGAATTCAAGTCTTCCTGACTGCAGGCCCTGTGTTATGTCCACTGCACCACCAGCTACCTACCAGGCTTAGATTAGGAATGACCTTATGTAGAAGATGATGCTTGAACTGAGTTTTAAAGAAAGCTAGATTCTAAGGGACAGAGATAAGGTGGGTGTTTATTCCTAACACAGAGAGGGGAGGTTGAATATTTTATGTAAGGAATAGCAAATATATCCTTTTAACAGGATCATAAAGTGTGTGAAGGGGTGTAATATAGGCTGAAGTCAGACTATGAAGGGTTTGAAATGCCAGACGGGCTTTTAATTTATTTTAGAGGCAAAATAGAATTCCAGGAAGTTCTTTGGAGTGACATAGTGAAACATGCTTTGAGAATATCACTTTTTAAGCTGTGTGGAGGATGGGTTAAATAAGGTAATAGAACAAAATTGTCTAGGAGATCATTGACTAGGTTACTGACTGCCAGTGATGAATCAGCAACGCAGAGGCAGGAGAAGACTGCGGTTTGTTATGTTCAGAGTAGAGGCCTACAAGTGAATATTTAGCATTAAATCAGTGAGCCCCAAGCATCAGTTTTAAGTTACCTTATGTAAATTTTGAATACATAAGTAGGATGGGTACAATGGAATGTCAAAGAACAGTCGGAGAAGATAAGGATTTATACTTCAGAGATGAAATGGCAGAAGGGGATGAAGATCTTTGTCACAAAAAACATGAACTTCTTCAACCAAATCCTTGTGTTTGAATCTGAATCACAGCACCATGCTCCTTAGGATATGAGCCAGTTAACACAAAAGCTGTAGTTGCTATCCCAAACTTAATTTTACAGACTTTAATATGGTATGTGATATGTTCATGAAGTAAATGATGATAAGAAAGTTAAACTAGATATGTTTTTACCACAGTACATCCTTTTCTTCTATATCACATTTGTATATCTTAAATCACATTCATGTTCATCCTAGCTCTCTCTTCTTGGAATTATCTTCATGTAATTTTTTGGCAAGCATTTCTAAAGGCAGATGCAAGTATTAGGATATTTTGAATGCAATAGCAAAGTGAAATCATACAATGATGATTATTAATACACAGGGTTTTCAAAACTTGCTTGATCCAGCATGTGTGTTTGCAATCAACTCCAAATGTCCCAAATATTTCTTCATGTTTAATTTGTTCTAGTTCTGTTCCTAACTTTCTGCTTAGTTAAGATATTTGGAAATATTGAGGATTTGATCGGATACATGTGCAACATTCAGCTCCCATCAAGGCACTACTAAATGTTTGCTAATTATATACTTTTCCACTATGCCACTAATTCTGTACAAGTTTTGAAATCAGTAGATCCTTCCTGGGGCCGAGGGTATCTAATTTTAGAAGTGAAGCTAGTCCAGATATTTTCACAAAGATGCTAGAACTGGACCTTATACTGGCTTCTTTGGAGGGAATTTTTTTCCTATTAGCCAAAAGACAACCAAAGGGGTATCTCTAGAAGAGGTAGATTGACCAGATCCAATATCAAGATTTGAACAGGAATAACCAGACAAGAATTACCAGAATTTGAAAGATCCCAGAATTATCACTGACTACTCAAGGTGAAATTGAGGCTTATATCAGATTCATATTGCTAGTGATAGAATTACTCAAACTTTATGTCAAATCAGACTAGTCCCAGAAGGAACCATATTTTTTGTCAGGATGATACATTGCTTTTTTTTCCTGAGGGAAATAAGGTGAAGGGACGAGGGATTTGGAAGAGTCCTCTTCTGCGCCTGAGTACTCTCCCAGAAATAGAGTAGACCCTCCCATTAAAACATGAATTTCTTCAACCAAATCCTTGCCTTTGAATCCTGAATCACAGCACTATGCTCCTTAGGGTATGGGTACAACTACTTGGCTGATGTCTTTAGAGTTTACTGATTTATGTCTGATGCAAGAGACAAGTAGGTTATACAGACAGAATATACAGGAGACTAATCTGGTGTTTTATGAATAGGACCACAACTTTACTAGTCAGTTGATTTTTCCCATTCAAGTCTCCCAAGGTGAAATCTGCTTTGTGTATACTGGAGGGGTTGCCAGGCTGGAAAACTTGACCTTGGTCCAACCTAGTTGGTCCTATCTGGGTCACAAACAATTGTGACAGTTGTCTGGGAATTGGATAGACTAGGTACTGCTTCCAGTGACCAATCAGTGACACTGAAATAGGAGAAAGCTACAGTTTGTTGCACTCAAGCTATACTAAATAATGTTAAGTCATTGAGTCCTAAGCATCAGTTTTAAACTACCTCATGTAGGTTTTGAATACGTAAGCAGGATGCATACATTGTTAGGGAAGATAAAGATTTACACTTAAGAGAATAGATGACAGAAGGGGAAAGTCTATGGCAGGGAAAATAGGTAACAAACAGCTTAACCTAAGAGCTGTAGTTGTTTTCTCAAGCTTGACTTGGCAGACTAGTATGGTAAGTGATAGGCTTGTCTTAAAATATCTAAAAGGCAATAAGACAGTTAAGCCAGAAATTCTCTGATCGTGCCAGAGACTTAAAGTGAGACCAATTAGGAGACTAATACAGTAATCCAGATAATTTTACTGTCACAACAACCTTGGGAACTAAGTACTATTAGTATCTCAATTTTGTGGTTGAGGAAACTCAAGCAAGCAGGTTAAGTGAGTTGCCTAGAGTTACCCAGCTAGTAAATGTCTAAATCTGAATTTGAACTCAGGTCTTTCTGACTTCAGGCCCGGTGCTTTCTCTGCTGTACCATGGAACTACATCTGTTGAAAATGACTCCAAGGTTGTAAACCTAAGTGACAGGAAAGATGATGGTGCTCTCAGCAGAAAAAAAGGAATTATTTAGAGGTGAGTTGTGTTTGGGAGAAGATAATGAGTTCTATTTTGGACTTGTTGAGTTTGAGATGTCTATAGAGCTTCTGATTACAAATGTCTGATAGATGGTTTCTGACACCCAAAAGAGAAACAAGGGCTGGGGATGTGGATCTGAGAATCATCTTTATAGAAGTGGCAGTTGAACCTGTGGGAGTAGATAAGATCACCGAGAGAGTTTAGAGAGAGAAGTCCCAGGATAGGAACTTTTGGTATACCCTCAGTTATGAAGTAGGACATGGGTGATGATCTAGCAAAGGAGACTTGGGATCTCCTTTATTAGTTAGGGGAAAGAGAAAGAGCAATGTCACATAAACTCTGAGAGTATAAAACATAGTAAGAGGATTGTCTCTATCCCTGAACATCAAAGGATCATGGATTTATAGCTATAAGAAACCTTAGAGACCATCCAGTCCAGCTCTCTCACTTCGTAAATGAAGGAAGCAGCCCACTGAGGTTAAATAACTTGCCTGAGGTGACATAGGCAATGTGTGGTAGAATATTCCAATCCAGTACTCTTTCTAGTTTACTGTGCTGTCATATCACATTTGCACTCTTGTTGGGGAAGTGAAATATGAAAATGATAAAGAAAAGAGTAATTATGCAATTAAGTAATAAGATAATGACTGACATTTCTGTAGTGCTTTTTAAGTTTTTCAAAACAGTTTACATAATTATCTTTTTAAAGAACATTTGTTTTTAGTTTTCAACGTTCAATTCTGTAAGATTTTGAGTTCTAAATTTTCTCTCCTCTCTTCTCTCCTCCTTCCCCAAGACAGCGTGTAATCTGATATAATCTATACATGTACATTCATATTAAACACATTTCCATGTTAGTCATGTTGTAAAGAAGAATTAGAATCAAAGGAAATCCATGAGAAAGATGAAACAAAAAGAGAGATAGAAAATAGTCTACTTTGATCTGCATTCAGACTCCATAGTTCTTTCTCTTGGATGTGGATAGCATTTTCCATCATTAGTATTTTGGAATTATCTTAGATCTTTGTATTACTGAGAAGAGTTAAGTCTCTCAAAGTTGGTCATCACACAGTGTTGCTATTACTGTGTACAGTGTTTTCCTGGTTCTGCTCACTTTACTCAGAATCAGTTCATATATGTTTTTCCAGGTTTTTCTGAAGTGCACCTGCTCATCATCACTTATAGCACAATAATATTTCATTATATTCATATACCACAACTTGTTCAACTACTTCTCAGTTGGTAGGCATCCCCCAATTTCCAGTTCTTAACCACCACAAAAAGAGCTGCTATAAATATTTTTATACCTTTATATAATTATGTTATTTGATCGAATGAAGAAACAGACTCAGAGACATCAAAATAAACATTTAGCACCTATTAAGTGAAAGCCCATATGCTATGCTCTGGTGATAAAAATGATGTGATTTTGGTCCTTAAGGAACTTACATGTTGATGTTGAATATACACAGATAGAATATAAGTTAATGACCTGTCCATAGTCACTCAGTTAATAAGTGTTAGAATAGAATTTGAACTCCTATCTTCCCAACTCTCAATAGCATTCTTCCCACAATTCTACATGCCTTTCTTAAGACAAGTGTTTGTTAGAAGTGAGACAATTGTTCTTGTAGGTATCAGGAACAAGTGTGAGCAGGATAGCTGAAGACTAAAGAAAAGATAAAAGAGAGCCATTTATGTAGTATTCCAAGTGTTAGTGCAGTTTTAGGTTACGGAAGCTTAAAAACCGCATTAAAACTTTTGGGACCCAGTGTAATGTAGAGACACATACTTGCAGTGTAGGTGAATGTAAAGCTGGCATCTAAAGGGATCAAGAAAATTGACAGAAATAGAAAAATAAGGAATCCTTAGTGTCTGTAGCTACTGAAAGGGGAAAATCCTGCACATTTCTTCAGAGTAGAATTCATCTTTTTCAAGGTTTCTTTAGATGAACAATTGGAATAATTAATTAATCAGTGTCTGTCTTAGCTGTCCCCTGATACAGCTGGAGAATGACTTAATCTGCTTCTCCTGCCCTGTATCCTTGGAGATAATTCTATACTTGGATGTGTTGGCTGAATGACAATTCATTCTTCTCAGCTTGCTGTGTTTTTAATTATCCACAGATCTCTCCCCATCTGTGAATAGGATCAGAAGTCTTCTCTGGGAGACAAGATATCCCAGGAGTCAGTGATAGCTGTCAGCTTCTCTTCACCTGGTGTCCCTTTTGGACTGCTCAGGAATTTGCTTTTATCCATCTACATGACTATAACATGGTAGTTATCCCCTCTGCATCTGAGCTTCCCTTTTCAGATGATGACTACCCTGGTTTTCTTATGACCTATTCTCCAAATGTCACCAGTGACCATAAAGTCAATCCCTCACTGTAAGAACATTTATAGAGCACTTTACAGTTTGCTAGAAACTTTCTTCACAACCACCACAAGGTGGTACTGTAAATGTTCTTATTCCATTTTATGAATGAGGAAGCTAAGGCTCTAGGAATTTAAAAGATCTGTCAGAAGTCCTATAATCTGGAAGTAGCAGAGCTAGGACTGTAACCCTACTCTCTTCCCTCTAAGCCCATTGCTTGGGGTTTTTTTCTGCTCTGCAATTGCTTTCCTTGCTTTCCTCTGGACTCCCTAACTGATTAAATTACATACTACCTAAAGACAAAATGGAAAAGTCAATATAATAAATATATTTATCAGATTATTAATGTCCAGGTGCCCAAATCAAAATAAGGATATTATGATTAGTCATGGTGTAGCATGAAGACCCCCAGAGTAAAAGTTTCCCTCATACTAAGTATGAGTCAATGAGGACTAAATACTAAATAAAAACTTCCTACTGCATGATTTCTAACACCTTGAAATCCATCATCCTATTTTTTAGTGCCTGTATGTCCTTTGGATGATCCGCAACTGTATTTCCTTAGAAACTGTAGTATTCTGTGGCTCACATCCATACAGCATTGCAAGTGTTATCAAGATGGAGCTTTGTTTCAGGGAGAAACCTGGGATCATTCAGAGCACTATAAACATTCTCAAAAGCACATTCTTCCTTTTCTTTAGTTTTACCTAAGGCCTTTGCAAGTAATTTTCCATTTGCAATGTCTGTCTGACATACATGAATTGACAGACCAAAGCTATGGATTATCTATATTATTTTATTCGTCAAGGTCCAGGAGAATCTGATGAACCACAGAGATATGAAAGTGCTTTTGTAATTAGTATTACTTATCACCCTTGTTCTTCAGTAGACTGCTGGTGCCTTCATACTTTTAATAATAGATACATGATATTTTTTCCCCTGCATTGAAGTGGAACTTGTCCTTCAAGGGTAGTTTCCACCCATTTTCAAAGGTTCTTATGGTAAACAATAGTCCTGCCCAATTATTTTGTTTTGGTGGGTTAGGTTTTTGTCATACTACATTGTCCTTCTGATTTTGTTACTGTAATTCCATTACAGCTGCGCCCTAATGCCTCATGGCATGGAACCAGTCATGACTTCTAAAAACCTGTTCCAGCAGAGTACAAATTCTGGTGGTTCCTTCCAAACTGTAAAGACTTCAGGTCCAAATCTAGCAGTAGATTGTCATCTGAAGACCAACCTCGATAAGTGCAGAGGCTTATCAGCAGAAGGTTGGCCACCAAGTAATGAATGTTTTCTGGCTACAGTAACTCATAAATCTCTCTCCTAAAGTGTGAAGAGGCTGCAAGCCATATTGGTGGAGAAAATACCCACACTGATTGTATTGATTCCTAGTACAGAAATACCATATAGCTAAATAAAGACCACAAGAAATATGTTCAGTTTTTATTGGCCCTTCGTTAAGTTTGTTACCTTAGCAAAGAATTGGAGTCAGGGCTTGGCCTGCTTTATTTGTATCTCTTTGTATGCCTCCTGTAGAGTGTAAGTTCTTAAGACCAAAAGTTATTTATTACTCTTTTCCTTGTATCCCCAGGACCTAGACCAGTGCCCTGTTCATAATAAACACATAATAAATGCTTATTGAATTGGATTTTTAGACAGGACATGAAGCCAGTAGCCTACACAGCAAACTTCCACAACCTAGAGCATGCCTGTGGGCCACTTACTGCAGGTTATGCAGGCCTGTTTTATGGTATAGGAGGATAGATGGTGTTTCATCAAGGGCTAGACCTACTGAAAAGTCTGTCTTGTAGAATATTCCTGAGGAAACTAGTCAGAATCAGTAACAGGAGGGCAAACAGCTTTCAGGTTGTCAGGTAGCTTCTGAAGAGACTAGACCTTGAGTGTAGTGTGCAAGCCTGAAACCTGAAGAGGAAAGAAGTTTGGGGGCCCAGATAGGGAAAATTTGTATCTTACTGGAAGCTGGGGTTTTTAGTGGGGGGGCAGGTTTGACTTGCTTTATTTTTTAAATGTTTTATTATTACTTTTTACATTGGAATAACTTCCTGATATTTCCCAAACTTTAAGCAAAAATGACCAAGAGAGCAATATTGCCTAATTTTATGTATAACATTATTCCTCTGCAGTTCCCACCTGGAACCAGGACAGGTCCTTACATGAACTGGAGTTCATCTCTTTTGTGTTGTATTCCTTTTGTATTGCTCTTGGTTACATTATTATTGGTATTGTGTACATTGTGCTCATACCTTAATTTATATGAATTTTCCCATGTTTCTTTGAATTCCTCTTCCATTATCTCTTATGGCATGGTAACATTCCATTACATTCATATGCCTCATTTTGTTCAGCCATTTCCCAGTAAATGGGTCCCTACTCACCAGGTTTTTGTTATCACCAAAAAGTACTTTTAGGAATATCTTAATACATATAATACTTTTTTTCTGTCAGCTCTCCCTGAGATGTGTGCTCATTTGTTGGATTTCTAGAACAAAAAAGGCTTTCCCAAACCTCAGCTATTGGTTTGAAGATAACATATTAAAAGATGATGAAATTGGGAGGGCAGAGAAAGGAATTCTTTTCCTTGGTCTCACAATCCACTGCTCCATGTGGAAGATTAGAGAGGTGAAGGACAGCTTTACGTATCTGATTCCATGGTATTGGAACTAGAACTAAGTCCAGATAAAGGGTCATATAGAAGAAAATAATTAAGTAGATGGAAACTAATGAGAATAGGTAGATGTTCCACAAATCTTTGTAAACCATAAACCTCATTCTTTGCTTTTTCACTCTTCCCACATTGTGTGTTTCCCTCTATGAACCTTTATTAGTACATCTCCTTTTAAGTCACGTAAGAGATAATTGTAGTTAAAAGTTTTCTTTGTGATTTTCCCTTTTGTTTGAGATGTAGGGAACCCACAGAAAACTGGGATTATGGAACCAACTTGAAAATGGAACATGATATCAGTGAACAAACCTAAACTCACTCATTTCCCATTCTCATCCAGTCATCTCATGGATATTTTAAGCTACCTCTTGTTCTAGGTAATCAAGGCATAAAATTCTTACCAAACTACAAGCTATATGAGGACAGGAATGTTTTACCATGTATTAACTAAACTTTACTTTTCAGTGCCCACCTACCATAGTACTTTGCAGTAGTAGAATTAATAAAATAAAATTAATCTTTACTTTCTTATTTCTTATCCACTCACTAATATATGCATCTGCTTTTGTACTAAGGAAAAAACAGTAAACCTCTTCTGTGATGGATTTGTAGTCAAAGGATTTGAGTTTGAATCCTTCTCTACCACTAGCCACCAAATGACTTCAGTAAAGTCAAAGTCACTTACTTAATCTCTTTAAGCCTAAATTTTCTCATCTGTAACATGATGGTGCTGGATAAGATGTCCTCTAAAATCCTTTCTATGTCTAAACCTATGTGAAAATTCTTTGATCTAAATTCTATATATACTGAAATGTTTCTTTGTACAACAGGAATATGTTGTTTCAGCAGTTGGTGACTTTTGAGGATGTGGCTGTGTATCTCTCAAAGGAGGAGTGGGGGCAATTGGACCTTGCTCAGAGGGAACTTTACAGAGATGTGATGCTGGAGAATTATGAGAACCTTCTCTCATTGGGTTAGTATTCATTTCTATGGTGAATCTAATTTTTTTGGAGATCTACCTCTTCTATGAAACAGCTTCATGAACCATTTCAAGGTCTCTGTACCTAGACTTTATTACCATATTATCTGTGACATTACCCATTTCCCCTCATCTGCTGCCTATACACCTAAAGCAGAGAACTCAGTTTTTTGAAAGTTCTGCCTTTCAAAAAATAAATGACTATATTTCATCTCATTCACTTTCAATCAGGATTTCCAGTTTCCAAACCTGATATTATCTCCCAACTGGAACAAAGAAAAGAGGCATGGATCCAAGATACTCAGGGCCCTGAGGAAAGGGAGTTCTTTCAAAATACTCATAGAGGTAAGTAGGTAAGAGCTGCATTGGAGTCACAAAGCAATAAGAACACAGTTGTTCTGTGAGTTGCTGCATAGTATCAAAGAAAGTTTTTTTCTCTGTTCCATACTTCTCCCTTCTGTGAATACAGGAATGCATTAACTGGAGAACTGTCTCCCTTTCCCCTCTCTTTAATCTGACTGGTTGGCTGGTCACAGCCCTTTGCCAATTCAGCTTCCAGATTTAGTCCTACCTATATATTCTGTCTGCTTGCATTTGCTTGGCTTCTCAGGGCTTTGTATCCTTTTTTCAAATAACTGAAATCTCATCTGTTTCTTAGTACAGTTTGACTTAATTATACTTGTCTTCTAACTATCCCAAACATTTTATGCTTTTCTTTTAATGCTCTATTTAACTTGTTTCCTTAGTCAAACTTCCCACCCTTTTAAGATCAACTTACTCTCTGGCCTAGGATTCACTTCCCACTCTAATAAATATCTGGTTACTCACACTCCCAGCCTCATTACCTTGTTTGATTGCTGGACGTCTTATGGAACTTTTAATTCTGCTTATTCTTAATTTGCTTTCATTTCCATTATGAATTTCTGTTTCTTCTCTTGCAGTTTATATTTTTCTAAAAAGGAAAAGAGATAACGTTTGTTTTTTGTTTGTTTCAGTTTTTAAGAACAGATCTGGAAATGAAAATTTGACTCTAAGTCAAATTCCTCAAGAAGTTGACTTACCTAGAAAAGAATCAGAAAAACACCTAAAAGATACGCAGGTCCCAGACTTAAGAAGAACCTGTGGCCAGGAAAGTAGCTTGGAGAAGCAAATAAGAAACTGTAGAGAGAAGAGACAGAATAAACTAGTTTCCCAGCAGAGTGTTCCCCAGCAAGTTTCCCCAAAGAAAACTACTGGAAGAGAAAGTGGTCGTGAATGTAATGATTTTGGTAAAAACCTCATTGTGAGTTCTAATGTGGTTACTCATCAGAGAGTTCAAAGAGACCATGCATGTACTATATGTGGTCAGAGTTTTTCCCATCCTTTAACCCTAATTCAACATAGGAGAATTCATGGTGGGGAGAAGCATTATCAATGTAATGATTATAGGAAGGATTTCACTCACAAGACACAATTCACAAAACAGCTGATAATTCACACTGATGAGAAGCCCTATGAATGTACAGAATGTGGAAAGTCCTTCAGTCGTAGTTCATATCTTACTTTACATCAGAGAATTCATACTGGGGAGAAACCCTACAAGTGTAACAAATGTGGGAAAGCTTTTGGCACAAATTCTGATCTTACTCGACATGAGAGGATTCACACTGGAGAAAAACCATATAAGTGCAGTGATTGTGGAAAAGCTTTTAGTCAGTCTTCAGTGTTTATTCGACATCAGAGAACTCATACTGGAGTGAGTGCCTATAAGTGTGATGACTGTGGCAGAGCCTTAAGCAGTAAGTTAAGCCTTATTGAACATTGTAGAATTCATACTGGTGAAAAACCTTTTCAGTGTGATGAATGTGGAAAAGCCTTCACTCACTTCACAAGTTTAATTTATCATCAGAGAATTCATACTGGAGAAAAACCATATGAATGTAATGAATGTAGAAAAGCCTTCAGTCGACATTCAGTCCTTATTCGACATCAAAGAGCTCACACTGGAGAGAAACCGTTTAAGTGTAAAGAATGTGGGAGTGCTTTCAGCAGAAGATCAGTCCTTAATGAACATGAGAGAATTCATAGTGGGGAAAAGCCATATGAATGTAATGAATGTGGAAAATCTTTCAGTCGGAGCTCTACACTTATCCAACATCAGACAGTTCATAATTCAGACAAACCTTATAAATGCAATGTATGTGGGAAAGGCTTTGGGTGCCGCTCACATCTAACTGTTCATCAGAGAATTCATATTGGGGCTAAGCCTTACCAGTGTAGTGTGTGTGGGAAAGCCTTTAGTCGAAGTTCCATCCTCAACCAACATCAGAGAATTCACACTGGAGAGAAGTTGTATAAATGTAATGAATGTGGGAAAGCCTTTAGTCGAAGTTCCATCCTTAACCAACATCAGAGAATTCATACTGGAGAAAAGCAGTATAAATGTAATGAATGTGGGAAAGCCTTTAATCGGAGATTTAGCCTTATCCTACACCAGAGAATTCATTCTGGAGAAAAGCAGTGTAAATGTGATAAGTGTGGAAAAGCCTTCAGTCGGAGAACCAATCTTATCCGGCATCAGCAAATTCATACAGAAGAGCAGTCTAATGAATAGAGTATTTAAATGAAATCATTTGCTGCCTGAAGATTCAACAAAGAGAAATCATACCCAGCTCAGTTTGTGAATGTTAATTGGTATTGGAGAAGGATTATGTTTGGATCAGAGTACATTATTAATGAAGTAATATAGTAAATTGTAAGATCTTTTGAGAGCAATAGCTAAGTTTTTTTTCTTCAGCTTATATAGCATTCAGCCTGCAAAATATTCATTTTGTTTGAATGATGCAAGTAATGCTTCTACAGAAACCTTCCATGAGATCAGCTTCCTTTATTCTCATATGAAAATTCTAGTCTGAAAAATCCCTAGGATGACAACTAAATGGGATGTTTTATCTACGCTGAAAATAGTACAACTTGAATAGAATAATCCAACTCCAGTATCTACAAACATTATCCTGAGAGATCTTTTATGCTCCATAAATCAAGAGGATAGTGCTACAGTCTTGTTGATTAATGCTGAAGTAATGTGGAAAGAGTAACAATGGGAAAAAGAGTGACATCTGGAATTTTGTTTGTTGGTAGATAATATGGGTAATAAGTAGTTAGAACTAGATACTAGCAATCTTGATTCTCAGGCAGGTGTTTAAGGTGTTTAATCTTTTAACTATATTCTCCTATCTTTCCCAATAGTGGATCTGTACAGTATTAAGCAAATAAATAAGAAAGTACATCTGGAAAAATCTACGAGAGCAAAGCTCTCCCTTGTTTATTGAATTTTGTCATTGACATTTCAGTCTTGTCTGACTCTTTGTGACTCCATTTGGAGTTTTCTTTGCAAGATTCAGAAGTGGTTTGCATTTTCTTTTCCAGCTTGTTTTACAAATGAGGAAAGTGAAGCAAACAGGATTAAGTGACTCCAAAGTCCCATAGCTAGTAACTGTCTGAGGCCAGATTTGAACCTATGAAGATGAGTCTTCCTGATTCCAAGCCCAGCACTGTGTCACCTAGATGCCCCTGTTCCTTAAACATTCCTCCTTATTTCCAGTGGTAAATTGAGGGGAAGGATGTAACTGAAATCTGAAGCCAGCTTTTATGGGAAATTGATGTTCATCAGTTGATTAGACCTTTTGGTAGGGAGTAGGCAGGAGGAAGATAGAAAGAGGTAGTTAAATAATTGCTATACGATTGATTTTTGCAAAGATTAGAGAGCCAGTAAAGTTACTGCATGGATCTTAATTGTTTTCTAAAAGAAGGAATAGGTAATGGTGTCAAGTGGAGCAGACAAAGAACTAAATTGACAAAAACTTTGGATCTGATTGGGAGGAGGGTATGGAAGACAAACAATTTGTCAGCAACTCTATTAAATACATTCTGTTTGGAGTTACGTTAATAGGAAACATTTTGATAAGGGTCACTAGCAAAAAATAGGAGGGATGCTATGTAAAAATATACTATGAACCATCTGTACAAAAAGAACTAGGTCAGATAGGAAACAGATCAGAAACCTGTAATGGTAGCAGGATATTGTAATAATGGAGGGATTCAAGACCATTTCTGGAGCTATCCCTCTACTCACAACAGATGACAAATTATTGACAAGCTTCTAAGATGACTTTGTTTTTCTTTTTCTTTTTTTTTTTTTAATTTATTTATTTAATTAATTTTTTTACATTCATTTTCACAAATTTTTGGGTTCCAAATTTTCTCCCCTTTTATCCCCTCCCCCCACCCCAATACCCCAAGTAATCTAATTTTCCCTATCTCCAATCTGCCCTCTCTTCTGTCATCTCTCCCTTCTCTTGTCTCCATCTTCTCTTTTCTCCTGTAGGGCCAGATGACTTTCTATTCCTCATTAACTGTATGTCTTCTTTCCTAGTTGCAACAACAATACTAAACAGTTGTTTCTAAAACTTTGAGTTCCAAATTCTCCTCATCCCTCCCTCCCCACCCATTCCCTTTGGGACAGCAGGCAATTCAATATAGGCCATATCTGTGTAGTTTTGCAAATGACCTCCCTGATAGTCATGTTGTGTAAGACTAACTGGATTACCATCCCTCCTAACCTGCCCCTCATTGTTTCTCTTCTGTCTTTTGATCCTGTCCCTCCCCAAGTGTTGACTTCAAATTGCTCCCTCCTCCCTTTGCCCTCCCTTCCATCATCCCCCCCCCCCCGCAATATCTCTTTCTCCCCCACTTTCTTATACTGTAAGATAGGTTTTCATACCAAAATGAGTGTGCATTTCACTCCTTCGTTTAGTCAAATGTGATGAGGGTAAACTTCTTGTTTTTTGTTTTTTCTCAGCTCTCCTCTTTTTCCCTCCACTAAGAAAAACTCCTACCTGCCTCTTAAATGACATATAGTTACCCCCTTCCCTTTCCCTCCCCCTACATTTCTCTCTCACCATTTACCCTAGTTTCTTTTAAGGTATGGTCCCATCCTATTCAGTTCAATCTGTGCTCTCTATCTCTGTATGTGTGTGCATGTGTGTATGTGTGTGCATGCGTGTACATGTGTATGTGTGGTCCCACCAACTACCCAGATACTGAAAAGTTTTAAGAGTTACAAATATTGTCTTTCCATGTAGGAATGTAAACAGTTCACTCATGGTAAGTCCCTTAAGACTTCTCTTTGCTGTTTACTTTTTTATGCTTCTTCTCATTCTTGTGTTTGAAAGTCAAATTTTCTTTTCAGCTCTGGTTTTTTCATCAAGAATGATTGAAAGTCCTCTGTTTCATTGAAAGACCATATTTTCCCTTGAAGTATTATACTCAGTTTAGCTGGGTAGGTGATTCTTGGTTTGAGTCCTAGTTCCTTTGCCTTCTGGAATATCCTATTCCACGCCCTTCGATCCCTTAATGTAGAAGCTGCTAGATCTTGGGTTATCCTGATTGTATTTCCACAGTACTGGAATTGTTTCTTTCTAGCTGCTTGTAAGATTTTTTCCTTGAGCTGGGAGTTCTGGAATTTGGCCACAATGTTCCTAGGAGTTTCTCTTTTTGGATCTCTTTCAGGTGGTGATCGATGGATTCTTTCAATACTTATTTTGCCCTCTGGTTCTAGAATGTCAGGGCAGTTTTCCTTGATAATTTCATGGAAGATGATGTCTAGGCTCTTTTTTTGATCATGAGTTTCAGGTAGTCCCATAATTTTTAAATTGTCTCTCCTGGATCTATTTTCCAGGTCAGTTGTTTTTCCCATGAGATATTTCACATTCTCCTCCATTTTTTCATTCTTTTGGTTTTGTTTGGTGATTTCTTGGTTTCTCATAAAGTCATTAGACTCCATCTGTTCCATTCTAATTTTGAGAGAACTATTAAATTCAGTGAGCTTTTGAGCCTCTTTTTCCATTTGGCTCATTCTGCTTTTGAAAGCATTCTTCTCCTCATTGGCTTTTTGAACCTCCTTTGCCAATTGGGTGAGCCTATTTTTCAAGGTGTTAATTTCCTCAGCATTTTTTTGGGTCTCCTTTACCAAGGTATTGACCTGTTTTTCATACTTTTGTTGCATCTGTGACATTTCTCTTCCCAGTTTTTCCTCCACCTGTCTAACTTGCTTTTCAAAATCCTTTTTGAGCTCTTCCAGGGCCTGAGCCCACCCACCACCCCCCTGGGGTGTCTGGGGTACTGAGGCCCCGCCCTCCACGTCTTTCCCTGACGGCAAGGATACGTCCTCATCATCAGATCCAAAGGTCGGGATCATTTGCATTTGTTGGAAAAAACTCTCTAAAGTCTTATTTTTCTTCCCTTTTCTAGGCATTTTCCCAGCCAGTTACTTAACTTCTGAGATTTCTTTTCACCCCCGCCTGGATCCGCCCAGCTAGTGCTTGGCCTCTGAGATTTAAATGGGCTTTCCTCCTGCCGGCTGTCAATCAGTGAGCTTTAGTTCAGGTTTTGGGGTGGGGCCAGGGCTGCCTCCGAGACTCTGATCCCTCGGGGGGCTTTATGCAGAGACTCTCAGGAATGGAGCGGGTGGGGGCGGGGTGGGGGACCTGCCTCCCAATCTCAGCTCCCCTGGGGGTCCCGAGCAGAAGCCTTCAGCAACAGAGCGGGGTGGGGGCAGGGCCGTCTCCCAGGCTCAGCTCCGACAGGTTTTATGCAGGAATCTTCCGTAATGAAGATCCTGCCTGCTGCTGGGGGATTCCTGAGTCCTGGGCCGCTGCCGCCTCAGCCCCAGCCCACGCCTCTGCCGCCGCCGCTTCCTGCCCCTGTCCCTGCCGCCGCCGCTTCCTCCCGAGGGGGCCCGAGTCACGGAGACGCCCCGCTTCCCCTCTCCTTCAGCCCGGCCTCTCTCACTGACCTGCTTCTGTGGGCGGAGGGGCTTTCCCGGTTGCTGGAGCTTCTGTCTCTGAAGCCTGCTCGGATCCGCTTCTCTGAGGCCTCGGCCAGGGCAGCGCTGGGGGTCGGGTTTACTCTTCGGGGCGCGCCGGACCCTGGGGACGGGTCCTCAGGGCTCCCTGGAACGGAAATCTCCTCCACTCTGCCTCTGCACACCTTGCACTCACCCAGAAGCTATGGGGGACTCTTTTTACATTAATTCTATGGGCTTTGGTTTCGGAGCTCGTAAACGTGCGTCCTTCTACTCCGCCATCTTGGCTCCACCCCCCGATGACTTTGTTTTTCAAAAGAAGATTGGGTGGAATTAATAGTTGGGCCTAATTCTGTATGATAAATGGCAAAATAGAAATGATGGGAACTTTGGGAAAACATGACCATTCGATCTTATGAATTTGTGATAGTTCAGGAGATAAAAATCAGGGTTAGAAGCACACTCTAGATTTTGAGAAAATTGAGTTTCAAATAATTTGAAGATAAGGTCGGTTAACATTCTAGAGAGTGACCTAAAGAATGAAGTTTTGACAACAAATATTGTGGTGAAAGAGGAAACATCTAATGAAATATGGTTGCACAGGATATTCATTGACCACCTTGTATTTCAAAGGCATGTACAGAAGATGGAAGCAATGGCAGATATCTTAGAACAAATACAAGAATGACAGCATTAAGAGAAATGTCAGAAGTCCTGACAATAAAAAGGTAAAAGAAGGCACTTGAGTTACCGAAATAGTGTAGCTACATTTTATGCGTTCCAATTCATTTATTTGAGATTGAAAGTTTAAAGACAACTTGTACTGATATTCAATATTAAATTTATAACAAATCCTTTTAAAAATGGATCTGACGTATAGATTGAATGGGAGAGACCTCCAGTTTTGATGAAGACAGTTATTATTTTGTGTTTGTCAATAAGATATTTTAACTTGGAAATAGATAAAAAATAAACAATCAAAGTCCAAAATAATTCAGAAGACGCAATTGAGTAGCTAACTGTAGTCAGTGCATTTATTTAGCCAGTCCTGACCAAACTAGATTGAGGCTATTGAAAGGATCTGCTCTGTGATTAATAGCAGAGCACACAGTTCTTTTAATGACCCCATACTTCTCCCTTAATCAAAAGGTCTTCCTTTTAACGTCACTAATCTTTTGGTAATGTATAGCCGAGTCATGGAATATGTTTCTGAAGGGTTAAAATCATAAATCCCCCAAAGGAATTGAGAGATTTTTTATTAATAACTGACTATTAGTTTGTCATCTAGGCTTTTCTGTAAAGGACATGACTGATTGATTACTCCTAGCCCTCAAGAAACATGCTTGTCCCCCGCAGGGGACCTAATTTCTGTTTAGAATATAAACAATCCTGTCTGAATGAGCCTGCCTTGGGGAAAGGGATTCCTGTCCTTGTGGGTGATCCAGATCCTGAAAGAGAAAACTAATCACAGTTCTGGATGGAGATGTCTTCCCTCCCCAAAGTGTTGAAGGCTGATAAGTCTTATGATCAAGCCATATTATCACCAGGAAGAGCTGAAGACTTTAATTCTACCTTCTCATTAAATGTCCACCAGTCAAGGTTGATTTTTTTACTTGTCATGGGGAATTCCCTTTCAGATGTTTTTTAAAGCATGTCAGAGTCTTGCTTGATGTCTGGTTACCGAGAGAGCGCACTGACCATCAAGTTATTGATTGCAAGCTAGCCTAATTAATTAGAAGATTAAGATTAATTACATGAAAATGAAAGTCATCAATAAATATTTTTTGGTCCAGACCTATAATTATCAATGTAGGGATCTCCAGGAGCAGATTTTTAAAAAAATATATTTTCTTTGGACCATACAAGAAGTATGATTTCATTGATGGCAATCTCTGAGCTTTTGTTGTTCAGTCATGTCCAACTCTTTGTGACCTTATTTGAGATTTTCATGGGAAACATACTGGAGTAGTTTCCCATTTCCTTCTCCAATTTATTTTACAGAGGAGGAAACTGAGGCAAACAATGTTAAGTGACTTGCCCAGGGTCACACAGCTAGTAAGTATCTAAAATTAAATTTGAATTCAGATCTTCCTGACTCTACCAGAGATCCATCTAGCTGTCCCCACCAGCTCCTTCTTTATTGGCATAGAGTTGCCTAGGGCAGGGAGAGGCTCTGATCTGCTCCAGGTCCTACCGCCATTTGGCATCAGAGCCAGGTCTTTCTGTCTCCAAAACCAGTACCCTCTACTAGGCCACATGGTCTCTCATATCCCATTATCATTTGGCAATCCCCGTAAATACTTGACAGTTTCATGTCCAGTTCTCCCTGTCCCAAATCTGATTCAAACTAAAGTTTTTTGGTGTTTTTTTTTTAAATCTAAAAACATCCAAACATGGGGATATGATTGTTGTTTTAGCTATATTGGCAAGATAAATGCAATCCACTAGAACCCCCATATCTTTTTTAAACAAACACCTCTTTAACCATCCCTCATCTGGTACTTGAAAATTTGATTTTTGAACTGAGGTGTAAAACTTTACCCCTGTCACATGTCTCTTGATTAGATTTGGCCCAATGTTCTAGCCTACAGTTGTTGAACACTGCCCATTGCGTGCAGCCTACAACACCCCCAATGTAGGCCAAACCAGATTAAAATTAGAAAATATTTTAAAAATATGACAAAACATAGATAACATTAATGTGTAGTTTTCCAGGTCACTATGTGGCCCATAAGGATCCTTATATACAGTTTAGTAGAGCTATTTGAGTTTGACAAATGTGCAAGAGCCAGCACCACAGAACCAGCACCAATCCAGTGACATTTCAGTAGAAACTTGCCAAGCAACTAGCAAATATTTTGAGTTTCAGTAATTCAACTACTTCTCAGTTGATCTTACTGTGTTATCACCTAGTCCACATTTTCTCCAGGGAACTAGGTGGTTCAGGGGCAGCTGGATGGAAGAGTAGAGAGGTCTGGGCCTGGAGTCATGAAGACCCAAGTTCAAATATGACCTCAGAAACTAGCTGTGTGACCCTGCGAAAGTCACTTAACCTTGTTTGTCTTAGTTTCGTCATCTGTAAAATGAGCTGGAGAAGGAAATGGCAAACTACTCCAGTATCTCTGCCAAGAAAACCCCAAAAGAGGTCATGACAGAGTTGGACACAATTGAAACAACAATAACCACATTTCTCCAGCTTTTCCACAAGAATAATAAGATACTTTATCAAACACTTTGCTAAAATGTTGGTAAACTATTGCTATAGTTTTATTCTAATCTATCCATTTGGTAGCTGTCTGGAAAAAAAGAAATATTGTTAATCTGGGACAATGTATTCTTGATAAGACCATAATACATTATTCTCCGGGAAACCAAATTTTGACTTAAGTTTCCATAAGCCCTTACAACTAATAGTGTGAAAGGTCTTGGTCAGATCCACAAACATTGTGTACAGACCTCTGTTCTGCTCCTGGCATTTCTCCTGGAGTTGTCGGGCAGCAAAAACCATATCGACTGTTCTTTGGCCCTTTCTGAAGCCAAGCTGGCCTTACAGGGTTCACGGGAGGTAGAAGAAAACACTTGCATGACCAGGTTTATTTTGAGCCAAAGGAATAGTCCTAATTCCCTGTCAGGACTCTTTCCCCTCCATGAGTGGGAGAGTGATAAGACTGCCTTTGAACAGAAATGAGTCTATCCTCAAGCAGGCTAGGGCTGTTGTTCTTCCCTTCAAGCAGAATGTGTCACATCTATTTCACTTCCTTCCTAGATGGTAAGCAAAGAAAGAATGAAATGCCTCCCTGCCATACCCCCCCCCTCCATCAGGGAGAAACAAATGCCTGCCTACAAGGTACCTGGGAAGATAAGGAATACAGGACCTATTGAAGAATTGTAGACTCCTGGAAACCCAAGTAGCAAGGATGCTACAGATAGGAGAGCTTGGCATGGCTTCTGTGGAAATAGCTGGACCGATCTAGGCTCCTCTAGGCTCTGACATTCCTCCACCTCAAAAAGCTCTTAAAGCAAAAGGATTAAAAAACAGTCCATGTACTTAAACAATGAACTCAAAGGTCAACCTTAAGTGATGAAGTGGTGCCCAGCAGAAAATCTGAAAGTTTTTTCCCCTGTTCTCTTCTCAGAATCTCAAGGATTTTGCCTGTGTTTTCAGGTCAGCTGGTTTTAGAGAAGAGGATCATGTGGATAAGCAATTATTCGTTACAACAAGCAATTGTATCTGATTAACCTCAGTGATGGTCTCCATAACCTTATTTTTGGCAGTACAATTCCTATTTCAAGACTTTGTTAAAATCTTTGAAAGTACAACTTTCTTAGAAAATTCCAAGTAGAAAATGTTTTTCTAACACCTAACCCTAAATGAACACTAGAATTTAGGTAGAAAATATAACCCTTGTTTCCCAGTTGTGCTAGAAGGCAGTATCACCTTGGCTTCAAGAGAAAATGGCCAATAGAGCCAAATCAAGGTCTTTAACTGGTGTCAGTGGGTTCCAGGTCAGGGTACTACACAGCAAGTGCTGGGGAACCCTAGGATCGGGCTGAGCCCTGTAAGGCCAGCTTTGTCTCTAGCTGCTGCCCCTTGATCTCCCAGGCACTAGGGGAGAAGCACCTGTTTGAGACAGCCATGCCCACCCTCATAGGTGAAAGTTACTGCTTTCCTTTTCATAGAGTGGAAGACTTCCAGAATTAGCCCAACTTGCTTCCCAGGCCTAGCCCCATCTGGGACTCAACATTGGGTTCCCCTGAAATGAAATTATGGTGATTTGGGATTAGAGGCGCGTACCTTTGGACAAGTAATAACTTAAAACACCTGCATCAATAAAACTCACTCAAGAGCCTTCCAATGAATCCAGTTGATTATACTTCTCCAGAATATTTGTGCAAAGGATGACAAGAACTGGAAGTCAAAGGACAGTACATCTGCTTATGTTTACAGCTACAGGGGACTATGCCCAAATAAGCTATAAAGGGAAGGGGGCACTGAAACGTGGGGAATGGGAAGTGTAAATAGGGGCAGACTCACATGGGAGGTTCAGGTGCTCAGGAAAGGCTGCAGTCCCTGTGATACCCCAGCCGATGGGAAAACAGGGAAGGGGAATGTGAATCAGGAACGGGGGACCCAAGGTGGTGTATTTGTCTTAATATGTTTGCCTGCTTGTTGGACACCCACTCTTGCAAGAATGCTGATATGTCCTCCCTGGTTGACCGATGACTTTGTGGAGTTCCTGGTGAGACAACTTGTTTCTTACATCCCTGTAAAGTTAATGGGAGTGCAAGATCTTCCTGACCCTTAATGGATCTCATCTGGAGTTCATTAAGAGAAACCTGCTTAGGGGAGGTTGGCTTGTTGGCAGGTTCACACCTTTTGGTCATTAGGCGCTTGAGTTGTGAAGCCTTCGGTTCTCTATATATTCTGAGGTTAGCACTTGGCTCTGCAGCTGACTCGCTGAAGAGCGTTCCTGTGATTTGGCCAGAGGAGACTCTGGGTGGCCATCGAGAAGTCCCACAGCGGGAGTGCAGAGGCAGGCTCCAAAGGCTCGGATTGCAGGCTGAGGCAGCAGGATGGCGGGTACCAGGCTCGTGGCTGGGGGGACGGTGGTGGACGCCCTGCCGTACTTCGATCGGGGCTACGAAGCGCCCGGCGTGCGGGAGGCGGCTGCCGCCTTGGTGGAGGAGGAAACACGGCGGTACCGGCCAACCAAGAACTATCTGAGGTACCTCCCTGCTCCGGATTACTCGGCCTTCGAGACTGACGTGATGAGGAACGAATTTCGAAGACTGGCTGCCCGACAACCAATGGAAGTGCTGGGCATGAAAAGATATGAACTCCCGGCCCCCTCCTCTGGGCAGAAACACGATATCACCGCGTGGCAGGAGTGTGTGAACAATTCAATGGCCCAGCTGGAGCATCAGGCAGTTCACGTTGAGAATCTTCAGCTGATGTCGCAGCACGGTCGCAACGCTTGGACGGCATATAACGAAAGTCTGGCTCACATGATCCAACGAGCCCAGAAGGAGCTGCGCAAGTTGGGCAAAGACATTCAGGACTTAAACTGGCAGAGGAAGAACGTGCAACTCGCCGCTGGGTCTACGCTGCGAGAAATGGAGTCGACCTGGGTCTCCCTCGTCACTACAAGTTACCAAACTGAACGAACCATCGCCCAGCTGGAAAATGACATTTTCCAAATCAAGCAGCGGCACGGGGAGGCAAACAAAGGAAGCACCCAGCAGGATTTCTGAAAGAATGAACTCCGGGGAAGGGAGAGAAGGGCATCCCAGGGATTCTGAAGGCGTTGGGAAGTGGGATGATCCTCATCATGGTAAGAACCTGTTGAGGGGCTCATGATGACCCAAACAGCCTGGTTGAATGCTGAGGACTACAATGGAAACTTAGAGACTGTGCAGACTGCAGGAATTAAAGGTTCTTTGAACTACATTTAAATCTGTCTGTATGTTTCCTTGAAAAATAAATATTTACCTTGGGGGAAAAAAAAAAGAAGTCCCTTTTCTCTGACTAGAAATGCTTTTTAATGGGTCTACTGGACTCTCATTTGATGTCCCTTGATGGGCGGGGAGGAGGGGCGGTTGGGGAGGGGGCCCCTCATTTGTTAGCAAAGTCAACTTGCCTAAGACTGAAGGCTCCTGCTTAAGACCAGAAGAGGTTGGTGACTTAAGTAAAAGCTCTTCAACCTGCCCACCATCAGTGCCATCCTGGGCCAAGTGTGCAACCAGTCAGCTAGGAAACCACTGAAGGTGACCTGGTCTCAGGTTGCCAGGCGGATGAGTTGCCTGCAGTTCACCATGCTGCAGATTCCAGAGTGCCCTCTCCTCAGATTATTTTGTCACTGTCCCAAACTCTGTCCTCCAGGGATTCTCAAGCTTTCCCTATTCACTTTTGCTTGCTAGGCAGAACTTCCCCGGGGGAAATTGTGAGATATCCCTAATCCTTCCCACCTGCAGCATAGCTGTTCTGTCAGTTGTACCTCTCCCTTCTACCTTCATACCCTTTATAAATCCTGTGCCCAGCCCAGTCCTGGGGTTCCCCAGCACTTGCTGTGTAGTACCCTGAGCTGGAACCCACTGACTCCAGTTAAAGACCTTGATTTGGCTGTATTGGCCATTTTCTCTTGAAGCCAAGGTGATACTGCCTTCTAGTACAACTGGGAAACAAGGGTTATATTTTCTACCTAAACTCTAGTGCTCATTTAGGTTTAGGTGTTAGAAAAACATTTTCTCTTTGGAATTTTCCAAGAGATTTTAGCTTCCAGAGATTTTAACAAAGTCTTGAAATAGGAATTGTACTGCCCAAAACAACGGTGTTTTAAGTTGTTATTTGTCCAAAGGTACACACCTCTAATCCCAAATCACCATAATTTCATTTCAGGGGAACCCAATGTTGAGTCCCAGATGGGGCTAGGCCTGGGAAGCAAGTTGGGCTAATTCTGGAAGTCTTCCACTCTATGAAAAGGAAAGCAGTAACTTTCACCTATGAGGGTGGGCATGGCTGTCTGAAACAGGCCCTTCTCCCCTAGTGCCTGGGAGATCAGGGGGCAGCAGCTAGAGACAAGGCTGGCCTTACAGGGTTCACGGGAGGTAGACTAAAACACTTGCATGACCTGGTTTATTTTGAGCCAAAGGAAAAGTCCTAATTCCCTGTCAGGAGAAACACTTGCCTACAAGGTACCTGGGAAGATAAGGAATACAAGGACCTATTGAAGAATTGTAGACTCCTGGAAACCCAAGTAGCAACGATGCTATGGATAGCAGAGCTTGGCATGGCTTCTGTTCCACAATGAGCAATTTTTCTATTTTGTCCCTTACTGTATGGCCTTGCTAGAGAAGATCTTTTCCCTAAACATGTTGTTATCATGGATGTCTACTTCAATATTCTGACCCTGAAAGTTCATTCCCAATGTTCCATGGGGAATTTCTATCAACTTTTCACCTCTGGTGCTAGTCTAAGTAGAAAAAGTTTGCTTCTGGGATTTAGTGTGGATGTTGAAAGAGGGTGTTATTTACTGTCCTTATAACATATTATACTCGTACTTTCTCCACAGTTTCGTCTTGGCCCTTATCTGGAGTCTAAGGAAGTCTTTTCTTCAGTTTGATCAGTTCATGTTGTAGTATATGGTGTTCAGGGTAAATTGGAAAAGTAAGTGGTTTAGGATTTCAGAGAACCTGCAAGGGAGTGGATCCGTTATGATAGTGGTAATTTAGGCTTTAGAATTGACTACTTATAGATAAATCATTCTCTGGAAGGGATTTTTGAATTCATTAATTCTCTTGACTCTGGTTTGCTTTGTTAGCATGAACCCCTTTGTGTTATTTTCATGTACTACCTAAGATTTAATCTCATTTGATTATACATTAATTAGTATACATTAATCGACTACAGAAGTAAAAACCTAAAGTTCATCTTCAGACATGGCCAGATAAGATTATGACAGTTTCTGAGCCTTCATGTTACCATTGTGAGGACTGTGTTCAAAAAGTGGTCAGAAAACTTTTGCTTGGATGTCTCCCTTTTGGTTCCTGGGGGTGGGGGAATAATGGGAGTTGAGGAGGGGAAGAACATCCTTTTTAGCACTTTAAAGGACTAGCAAGCAATGTATACCTTCTGTTGTTACTCTTCTCTCCAATTTGAAGAACAAAGTTGATGTTGTCCATCCCATGCCAAAGAACCTACCGAGATCTAGCATGTGCACTAGAGGAACTTGGGTAATAATGCCTCATAACACTATGGAAAATAAAAAATAGTTGACGTCAGAACATGGACAAAAGTGGAAAAATATATATAGGCCCAACTTAATCTATCTCCTGAGAATAAGGCATCCTGAGAAAAGAGGGAAGAATTGCCATCGGAACTCTTTTTCTCCCTCAGGGATGCAGTTACCCCTTAAATAGCAAAACCAACAGCCCTAAATATGAAATTGGTGGGTAGGTAAGAGAATGCTGTCTATATCACTTGATGATGGCCAGGGCCACTGGCTCTCTTAGACTCATCACTTTAAAATACACCCAACATTTTCTTCCCTTGTGGTCTGTAGCACAGTAAGATTGAATGCACGCTGCTGAGGAGAAGAGGTTAAATATCTAGTGGAGATTGTATGTATTTATTGTCTGGTCATCATGAATTTAGTTTCAAGATTGCAATCCATACCTACTTTTAGAATGACTGGTTTTTAATAGTAAATGGTGTCCAGAAACTCCACATCTGTCAGGCTGAAAAGCTCATAGAGGACAGATCTAGCGAGTTTCTTCCAAGTTATATATACAAGCCATTAAGCCTACTCTGTGAAAATGAAGGTAAGTTTGATGAGGGCTGGAAGAAGATAGGGTACAGGAACTCCAAGACTGAAGTTCCCTGTGTGGGCCTTCTGGAGAAGAATTCACAGACTCAGGCATTGTTGAGGTCAAGGTAAAGATTTATTACTCTTTTCAGTGGGCAAGACTTCTTAGGGGACCTGCAAGCTTAGAAGGGTACAAGTGAAGTTTATATAGGATATTCCATAGTAAAGCATGTGACAAATATGCTAATTAGGTAATTCAGGTAGGGATTAGGGAGTGGTTAAGGAGTGGTCAGTTCTTAAAGGAATATGCACTTTTGGTATCTACTGCTCAGGTATTTTACCTGGAGTTCATTGGGAAATAGCCCAATGGGGGGCTACATGGAGGTATGGTTTTAGGCCAGAAATGTCACTAAGCCAACTAGTGGTCAGGGGTGACTGAGGAAAAACAGGCTGCTCTCATCAATGTCTTCTTAAACAAGATAAATGTAAGATGTGTGGGCTCAAACTAAGGGAAGAAAAGAGAAAGTGGGTCTTAGCATGTTGGATGTGTTGGATCCATCTTAAGATTACTACATGCACATGTATATGGTGCATATGGGAAAGGGAGGGGAGGGATCAGGGAATATCATGCTAATGGCATAAGACTTAAGCATTTTAGCTTTATCAGCACATTTCTTTGAAAAAGACCTGTCACATGTAGCACAGCTGCCTCCCAGGCTGTCAATCTAGGCAATGTCTTCACCTTCATCTTCTTCTCATTTGTTGAAGGACAGGATCTGAATAGGGATGCTTTCTGTTATGAAAGTGTGATCACATTGATTTTTGTGACTGGATCTTGAGTCCTAAAGTATTAAGCAACTTGAGCTGGGTTTTGCACTTCAGGATTCTTTAGGGTATTTTTGTTTATTTTGCCTGTTAGACTATTTTACAGAGAATAGGTAAGGAAGGTGCTCATGTCGTGGTCAGAAGAGATACAAGGAAACTCCAGGTCTCACTGAAAAATTTTGGAATTGCTTGCTAACATGAGAGATGCTGGCAAAGGACTGACCAGCATGATGTGACCACATCAAATGTGCTATGCTGTACGAACAAAGCAGAATTGAAGTAGCTCAACTCAAGATGCACAAACTTAGAGAATCTACCCCAAATGTTCCCATGGACTATTTATGCCCAACGTGGGGCAAAGCATTCCTAGCTTGTACTGGTCTGATCAGTCACAGTCATACTAACTATAACTTGACTCTAACATAGTGATGCCATTTTGGTCCTCTCAGAACAAAGGACAAAAACCAAACCAACCAGTCCTTACTAATAATATCCAAATATTTTCTGCACATTTCTATTCCCTTCTTCTGGATGTTTTGTATATCAGTAACTCAGTACTCTAAAATTTTATCCCCTCTCGATATTAGTTTAGCAACTTTCTTCATCTTCAATGTTGCAACTTTCTAAGAACAGATGGTTCCCATTTTGTTTTTCAGTTCAAATAATTCAGGGCTATTTTAATTGTATATCATGTCTTTCCCCCATAACTCAATTTATTTTTTTTATGCCTGTATCATCTCTTTGTGCAATCAGACTACTAACTGGTCAGAATTAATGATCAAACTTAACAGCCTCAATTAAAAGTCTTTTGCTATCCAACTCCCTATCGCTCTTTAGAGCACTATTTGGTAATGTCTAGTAACTACCTATTTCTTTGTTCAAAGAAAATGTTCATGATCTAGAGGGATGAGCCTTCTGATGACTAAAGTCTTCATTCCTTTCTGACCCATGTTGTCTTCTGAAAGCTCTTTAAATTCAATCTGATAATCTTGAAGCAATATTTTGGTATGAGGTTTACCTTTGTGTATAATAAGGTTTTCAACCAGAAAAGCTTCAGAGACCTGGAAGTTAATGTAGGAAAGGACACTTTGGCAAAAAACAACTGTTCTCTTGCTCAAGGACATGAAATTTAATTCTATATTGTAACCTTCACCTTTATTTACAAGGTATTTCAGATAGATGTTATTATCTTCTGATTGAGAAGCATTCAGGCTTGGAAGGTACAGTGATCACCACCAGCCCCAACTTTAGACAAGTATGGGTATGAGGTCTTGGTTAACTGTGATATTTCTTTCCCATTATCCTGGGAGTTACTGGACTCTATGAATGAGCAAGAATCTCACGCAGTAGGAAAAGTTCTAGAGTCACTTAGTCAAAATCATGTTAGACCACAAACCTACCTTATAATATTGCTAAGAAGTCATTCTCCAGTCACTGAAGCCCTTCATACCCCTCAGCAAGAAGAGAAATAGACTATCTGGCAAATTTGCACAGTGGTTATCTTCTGGAAGTCTTTCTTATAAGCCTAAATCTGATTTATTATTTACTGTTCCTAGTACTGCCATCTAGGGCTGAGCAGAAGAAAACTGTTTCACATGGTTCATATATTTAAAGTGAACTATATTGTTCATGTCTCTGTTTCTCTTTCCATGACCTATGGTCTGCAGAACTCTGTCACTTCCCCTCAGAAATTCTCCAGCTTACCTGCATTTGTAGATATGAGCACCATATTCTCATTATAATCTTTGCCCAGGCCAAAGACAAGTGGACCATAACATCCTCTATCCCAGAAGTTGTGCTTTTATTATTCTATCAGCATAGAAATAATTGTTAAAACACTAATTCCATTGACCTTATGGTCCACTTAAACAACCAGATTCTTTTCTCCTTATCTATTATCTGGCCATGTCTCCCATTATTTTCTAATCCAGTATAAAACATTAAACTTTCACACTAAATGAATTTATTATAACTGTGTCCATTTTTTTAATCCTAATAATTGCTTCTGCTTTTCCCCTCTATCCTGGTCTGTAAAAACAAGCAACTTGACAGGTGGACCTGCTATCACAGGTTCTTAGATCTGCATTTCTAAAAGGAAAGCAAATTTGAAGGTGTCAACAATCACTTTAATCAAGCACATGTATCATTTACTTAGTTCAGGGGGAGAAGTCAACACCTTGAACTTCAGAAAAAATATAGAGAAATCAAAATCTACAGACATAGTTTCCAACTGTCTGACAAAACAATACATATATCATAGATCAACGGACAGATTCAGCTGTGTGACCATTACATATACACATAGTTACCAGAGAGGAAAACACCAACATCTGGGTTTTCAAAGCCAGGGAGCTGCTTAGCAGCTTCCCAGAGTCTCATCTGGCACACAAACCTTCTTCCAAAAAATTAAGCCCCAAAGTAAATCCTCACCTCAGGGTATTTATACATTTTTCAGAGCCAGAGGGCATAACAACACTTAAGAACCAGTGCCTCATTAACAAAAGGTGTGGACCTTTCTACAAATCTTTCCAAGGGAATGATCTTCTTTAATTACATTATTCAACCAGGGGCACTTGAGTGTACTAAAATAAAAAATTGCATTATCAATATAGCAGCATAAAGTCTTGAGAGAGTTGCCTGGGGTGCTTAGAGGTTAACTGATTTGTCTAGGGCTACATAGCCAATGTGGATCAGAGGCAGGATGTGAACACAGATCTTCCTGACTCAGGCTTGACACTATCTACTGTGCCGCCTAGCTGCCAAATTACAAACTACCTACTAGAAATTCTATATGCCTCTGAAACTCAACATTTGAAAACATAACTCATTATCTTTAAGGTTCCTGCTCACCCCACTTTCATACATGAGACTGGATTTTAACTCAGTCCTTCCTGACTCCAGGCCCTGCTCTCCATCCACTGTGTCACCAGCTGCTTGGTTCAACCATACCGGATTTCATATGTATTTGCTATCCCTCTGTCTCCCATCTCCATGCTTAAGCATTGACTGTCCCCACATACCTGGAGTACTCTCCTGCATCTTTGTGTCTTGGAATCTCTGACTTCCTTCATTATTCTTTCTATAAATCTGTTCTCCCTAAATCTAGGGTTCTTGTCAAATTTTATATGCCACTTTTTCCTCCTTCTCCATCACAAATCCAAAGATAGAGTAAGCATTTCCTCTTCCTACTGCCTCCCAAAGTGTTCACCATTTTTACTTCAGAAAAGTTTCTCCTTGTTTGTCAATTCCATGAAAGCAGTTCCTCTGGTCACTTCCTCTAACCTTTAAAAAATAAAATTACATTAAAGCAATTAGAGAACTTGTCAGACTTTTAGCAGAAATAACCCGGGCAGATGTCTAGATCATGCAAGTCTCACACTACTAATATACCATGCTTCTAGTCAGCTTTGTGATCTTTCTGAATTCACTTCCTACCACCAATTTCTCCTATTGATAACTATTATAGTAAGATTAAATTGCTTGAATTTCCATTTATTAAATTAGACATTTTGACAGAAAGGAAAAAACACTGTATCTGTAGGCAGGAGACTAGTTCCTCTCTTCTATGGGCGTTTCTAAAGTGAGAAAAGTGGACTATCTGAATGCTAAGGTCTGTTTCCTATTTCCTAAGTTTATGGATGCAAATAAAAAATTTCATCATGTTGTAATGCCAATGCAATATGCATAGCAGCTGATATGAATATGCATATGTATTCCCTGGGTTTGTTTGCAAAATATAATAAACTCTCCTATTCCAAGACAAAACCAAAATATTTATTTGGAACATTGCTATTAGGATACCAGAAGGCAAGATTTAGTAAGGTACTCATCACCAATCCAGGGAGCACAAACATTTCTCTCTTTGAAGCATTAGTGATGGCAAAGAATCAGAAATTAAGAGAATGTCCATCAATTGGGGAAAGGCTAAAAAATATGTGGCATATAATTATAATGGAATACTATTGTGCTATAAGAAATGATGAGCAGGGTGATTTCAGAAAAACCTGGAAAGACCTGCATGAACTGATTCTAAGTGAAGTGATCAGAACCAAGAGAACCATTGTACAAAGTAACAGCAAAATTGTAAAATGATCAACTCTGAATGACTTAGCTAACTCAACAATACACTGACCCACAACAATTCCAAAGGACTCATGATGAAAAATGCTATCCACCTTCAAAGAAGAAAGTAATGGAGTCTGAATGCTGATCAAACATACTATTTTTCATTTTCCTTTTTTGTGTGTTTTTGACTTGTGTTTTCTTTCACAACATGAGTAATATGTAAATATGCTTGGCATGATTGTACATGTAAAACCTATATAAAATTGCTTACCATCTCAGGGAGGGGGGAGGGAAAAGGAGGAAGGAAGCTAAGAACTTGGAACTCAAATTTTTTTAAATGGGTGTTAAAATTGTTTTTACATGTAATTGGGAATAAAACAATTTTTTAAAAAAGAATACTCTAAACATATTTGTAAATTATTATTTTTGATGACTGAGAAAGTAGGTCAATAGTTGTTGCTATCTTCTTGACTTCCTTTTTTTTTTGGGGGGGGGGTCCACTATAGAAGTAGAAAGATCTACTCTGCATTTTTCTTCTTTGTTTCATGAGTTACAATTGCCAAAGGATTCTTGAGACTTCAATATATAGCTAATCTTCAGAAAGGATATAAAGTCTTTCAGTTGAATCCACACTTTACATTTGTCCATTAAACTTCATGTTACTAGGTTTGGTTCACTATTTTTTCTTTGAGATATCCTAGAATGTGTTGTTTTACTTTAGCTCCTGGAGAAAATTTAATAGAAAAGTTTAACAATCAGGAGGGGATATAGATGCTTTCACAATTGGAAGGAACTTTGAAGATCACTTAGAGCAAAACTTTCATTTTACAGATGAAGAAACAGGCTCAGGGAGATTAAATGAGTTGGATGAGAACACACAGCTAGTAGGTGGAAGAAACTGGATTCAACATAGTTCCTCATGTTCTAGACTCAGAATTTTCCATTATATCAAGCTATTTCCATGAGGAAGAATTTCCATAATTAAATATAAAACTGAAACAGTAACTGAGCTTTTTATTCCTTTCCATAAAATTTAGTAACCATATGATGGATTTTGAGATTTTTTTTGATAGCACTGTAGATCTGGAAAGGAAGAGATCTAGTTTTTTCTAATTTTTCATATGAAGAAACTGGAACATAGAGAGGTGAAATATCTTAAACTACTGGGGGAAAATGGGTGGGAAAGATACTTTGGTTTTCATATTAATATGATCAGGGAACAAACAAACTATGGTAATAAGAGCAAGTGATTAAATTGGCAAAGAAAATGTAAGATTGAAAAATAGTCATTGTTGTAGGTGCTGTGGAAAGAGGCACAACTAATGCATTATTGTGTAATTGTGAATTGCCCCATATTTTCTGGAAAACAATTTGAAATTATGTAAGAAAATTACTTTTCATACCCTCTGATCCAGTGATCTCACTACTGGATGGTCAAAAACTTGAAATAATTCAGGGGGAGGTCAAAATATTTAGGATTCTGATGGATATAATTCAAGAAGGTCAAAGATAGAAAGATATACATACACATATATATTAAAATACTTATAGCAGCATTTTTGTGGTAAAAGTGGAAAGATCTATATAAAGTGATGCAGACTGAAGTAGAGCCAGTAAAGCAATAAAATCTCTGTGAAGAACTTTGGAATTGATTGAGACATGGAAGACTGGCACAAGACCTCCCAGCATGGCATGCCAGCATCAAAGAAGGTACTGTGCTCTATGAACAAAGCAGAATTGCAGTAGCTCAAAAGAAATGTGAGATGTAAAAATTTAGAGACATCTTCCCAAATGATCATACAGACTATTTGTGCCTGACCTATAGTAAAGCTTTACAAGCTCCTATTCCATTCATCAGCCACTCTTGGAGATACTGCACCTTGACCCTAATATAATGATATCATTTTGCTCCTCTTCTGTAACAAAGGACAGCAACCATATATAATAACTACAATAATGTTAATGGGAAAAACTACACACCAAAAAAATCAAAAGTAAACATAAAATTATAAATATTGAGCAGGACTCAATTGAAAAGATATGAAAAGATACCTCAATCCAACCTTTCATGGAGGTTGGAGGTCTACAGGTATTATGTATTGCACATGTTTTTGGACTTTTTCAACGTATTGATCAATTGTGCTGATTTTCCCTCTATCAAATACTATTTGTTATATATGATGGCTCTCTGGAAGGGAGAGAGGGTGGGGGAAAGATATTTGGCATAACTATAATGATAAAAACGACATCAATAAAAACTCATTTTTACGAAAATTAGACATTACTCCTGGGCTGCCACCATGGTTCTGGGTTCTTCAAGCAGATATGTTTCTATCCTATGCTTAGAAGGGAAATGATAATGATCAACATTACAATAAGATGAATGAACAGCAAAGGAATCATCATTTAACCAAAACCTGGAGTATAGAATTATTACGATGGGATAGAGGAAAGTGGGAAGCTGAGTAATTTGCTAAGTCAGATCAGGAATATAATCATGAGATGAGTTATAGTTTTAAATTCAACTCAATCTATCACTTATTAAGCATGTGCTATGTGCAGAGCACAACCTTAGTGCTGCTGAAATCACAAACTTTAGGTATGAAAGTTTTTGATTTTATGAAGTTTTTGAGTCTAAAGAAGGAAAAGGACAACATACAGAGATAACATGAAAACAAAATAACACATGACTATTATAACATTTGACAGATACATTAGAGGCATTAGCCAGAGGAGGACTTTTGGCCTTTAATAAAAACATCAGTGATTCTTGAATTCCCTGTCAATTCTCCTAATTCTTCCAGATGAAAACCTTGTAGTCATTTCCATATTTCCATTTCTTTGTATGTGTATCCATTATCTTTAGCCATTAAAAAGCCTCTAAATCTAGTTATCCTGATTAAGTCTGCTTTTGGTGCATCCATGATCATTCTCTTATAAAATAACATACTTTCTTTTCTTTTGCTATTTCATGTTTTTAGATTTTATCTCCTTGAAGAAAGATAGTACCATTAGACTTGGAATCACAGTACTCAAACTCAGTGCTGCCTCCATTACTTATTAACTGTGTGATGTAGAGGTTTTTAATTCTTTTAGTATCTTCATTTGTAAATGGAGAGTAATACATGAATTACTTACCTGATGGGGTTATGTTGAAAACCTAAATTTAGAACTATAATTGGTATTGTCATCCCTCTTACCTAATTCTTCTCATCTTTTTTGATAGGTTTCAGATCGAAATGGTCTGAGGACAGTCATTCTGTTTTTTTTTACATTTAATGTTCTGCAAATTATGAATATGTGCATAAGATGACTTATCCATACCTTTTAAAGACTCACTAAATTAAAGCTATCTGTAGTCGTGTGAAAAAGTGCTCTAAATCACTATTGATTAAAGAAATGCAAATCAGAATGACTGAAGTACCACATCATACCTCTCAGACTGGCTAATGTGACAAAACAGGAAAATGATAAATTGGAGATGTGGGAAAATTGGAACACTAATACATTGTTGGTGGAGTTGTGAACTGATCCAACCATTCTGGAGAGCAATTTGGAACTATGTCCAAAGCATTCTAAAATTGTGTATACCGTTTGATCCAGAAACACCACTTCTATGTCTTTATCCCAAAGAGATAATAAAAATGGGAAAAGGACTCACATGTACAAAAATATTTATAGTAGCTCTTTTTTTTGTGGTGGCAAAGAATTGAAAATTGAGGGGATGTCCATCAGTTGCAGAATGGTTGAACAAGTTGTGGTATATGAATATCATGGAATATTGTTGTGCTATAAGAAATGAGTAGGCAGACTTCAGAAAAACCTGGAAAGACCTAAAAGAACTGATTCTGAGTGAAATGAGCTGACCCATACAGTATTAGCCACAGTGTGTGATGACTGACTTTGATAGATTTAGCTCTTCTCAGCAATGCAATGACCTAGGACAACCCCAAAAGACTCATGATGAAAAATGCTATCCACTTCTAGAGTAAGGATTTTGGAGTCTGAATGCAGACGGAAGCATACTATTTACTCTCCTTTTCTTTTGTTGTTTTGTTTCTTCTTTCTTGTGGTTCATGCCATTAGTTCTAATTCTCCTTTACATTATGATTAATGTGAAAATGTTCAATATGAATGTATAAGTAGAGTCTATATCAGATTGTATGCCATCTTGGGGAGGGGGGAAGAGAGAGAAGGGGAGAAAATTTAAAACTCAAAATCTTATGGAAATAAATGTTGAAAACTAAAAATAAATTATGTAAAAATATATAAAATTATATATACACATAATATATAAATTACTTATGCATATAAATTATATATAAAAATTACATATAAAAGAAAACTAAAAAGAATGCTCTAAATCATTTTGATTATTAAAATTAAAACAATTCTGAGGTACTACTTCACACCTATTTAAAAAAAAGACTTAATAAAAGACTCACTCAACAACTCCAGGAGTAGATAGGACAATAGGCATGACATACACCTTTGGCCTGTAGGGTGCTCACTTACCATGTCTTCTCTATTTCTTATAGCACACCTATAGGTATATGTTCTATTAATCAGCTGTACACTGAATTACGATTGGAAATGATATATATGTAGCTTTGCTCCTACAAAACCAGGAATCCTTATAATTCAGAATCAATATTATGTTTCTAATATGCTCAATGTAACTACAAAAAAAATTGCCAAAATTTTCAAACTGTGTCACAGAAGTAAGATGGCAAAGTCAGGTGAGAAAAATAAAAGTCAAATACGGTTCAGGACTTAACGTACTTTGTATCAAAGCTTCCTGAGAGTTTTTCTGAAAAAGATATACTTGGAAACACATTGTCTCTGAACTGATGGGCCTGGCAGCTGAGTCTTTTGCGAGAAGGACTGCAAAGAAATACTATAAAAGCTAATTGAGAACTAAGTATGCCAGATATTGAGAAAGAATATTCTGGATGAATATGAACACTCAGACACCTCAAAATGTCTGCGTCTAGTGAATTTCCGGGGTATTTTCCCTAGCCAATAGTAGAATGGGCAGTATGAATTTTAAAGGACTTTTTCCAGTCCCACAGGATCAGGGGTGTAGGATCCATGAGTCATTTATATGTAATCATTCTCTCATAGACATGAATATATCAAGAATAGAGGCCATTTCTCTCGGATGTCACATATTATTAGAATATTAATAATGCTTACATCTCCTATTCGTCAACGCATTTAAGTATCCCTTTCATTGACATAGATTACAACCCTTTCCAGCTTAGTCTTCCAGTGTTGCTTAGCCAAGGAATTCATCTAAGTTTCTAAGGAAACTTCGGCTGATCTTTGGACCACGTCAAAGCCGTAACTGGAAGCTCCATTGCGGCGGACTGCTTCTTAGGGCTCTGGCTCAAGCCTCGTTGGCGTGACCTTCAGGCTGTCTCACGGAGCAGCGGGAGTGCCACTCTTTTTCTGAATTGGCCTTTTTCATTTCTCGTGTGATGTTGCTGGATGGTCGTATCTTTCCAGTACACTGCGACGTCGATAAAAGCGGATTTCTCGTTTCAACGTTGTTTCTCCTCCAAGGACTGCTCTGCAAACACCACGTACGTAAACGCTGGTTGAAGACAACTGACTCTTCTAACGCCCCACGGATACAAAGAAGATTTGGGAAACGAGGCCCAGAGAAGGGCGGGGTCTTGACCAGGCTCCCACAGAGAGTCAGGATCGGAGGCAAGATCCGAGCTCAGGTCTCCTGATTTAAGAGCCCGGTCTTTTTCCGCTGCCCTATGACCCCGGAAGCATTCCTCTTTTTCCCCCTTCGCCCTTCATATCCGCCTTCTCTAGCCTCGAGAGGGCGTGTCCGTCCAGGGCGGGGAGTGTAGAGAATCCGAGAGCTAAGGCCGGGCCGCCCCTCCTCCTTGGGACGGTTTAGGACCCTCTCCCTTTCCGCCTGATGACTAGCGAACATACGGCTAGACGACGCAGGCTTTGGACAGCTGGCGGCGGTCCTGGACCGGAAGTGAAGTCACACTCCCCATCCTGATTCCTCCTTCCCCTCCGGTTTCACCTAATGACCTTCCGGGACACTCTAGGAAGTCTGGAGGACTTGGCGCCTCGGTCGCTGCTCAGCTGGTCTAAGGCGGCTCACGTGGAGGACGGGCTGTAACAGTGAGAGCCACAAAGTGACATTTAATATAACACTTCTGACGTTGACTGATCCCTTCACGTGCACCACATTTAATTCTTAAGACCACTCTGTGAGGGAAAGGGCTATCATTCTCATTTTATGGATAAGGAAACAGGTTTAGGAAAGTTGACTTTTGCCCAGAATTACAAAACTTGGAGCAAGGTCCCGCGTTCGGACCCTGCGGTGCTGGGGCTTTGTGCCCTCTTCCCGGATCACTAAGCTGGGGGTCCCCCACCCCCTTCTCTGCGGGAGGAGGGGCCAGATTCAGTTCTAAGGTGAGCTCGGACTTTAATTTGAGGCTTTAGGCTTCCTTTCTACCCCTCTTGGGCTAATGACTGCCCCCGCACCCAGTGCCTCCAGGGATTATTTACTTAGGTTTTGGTTTCTAAGGTTCCTTCAGAGTGGGTAATACAAAGATACTGTCCTACTCTCTTAGGGTGCTGACACTTAAACTTCATGCGAACTTAGAGCAGTTTGTAGAAGTGCTGAATAGACGTTGCTACAATTTATCTCAGGTCTGCACCGTTCCCCTCAAAGTCCATGTCTTCTGACCAGCCAGGTCTGAGCTTGGATTCCTTGTCTTATTGTCATTTTCTCTGATATAGAAACTTCCCTTGCCAACAGTCACCTCCATCCGATAGATCCAGAACCTCCAGACCTCTTCAAATCCAATGGTAACCTCTAAGCCTTAACACATATCGCTTGAGATTGGTGATCAGTCACAAGGGATCAAAAAAACACTATCTTCCTTTCATAATTTTCCAACCTCCACGAAACCAAATGTCACAACTTTCTTCTCTCTATGTGATGTCTCTGTCTCTCTATCTTCCATCATTTTCTCTGTCCCTAACTCTCCACCTTATCTCTTTGAATACAGTCTCCTTTGCTCCATCTTTGTCTACAGAGTCACAGCCACAAAAGATGAATCCTCAAACCTAGGCTCAGGTTCACCCTGGAAGAGCATATGCTTTAGTTGCAAAGCCATTTCTTCTGGAGTGTGGAAAAAGACAGTGTATCCCCCCATCCCCATCCCATCTGTGAGAGAGCTACTTGCTATGTACAGAGTCTGAGAAAGCAAAGTGCCACACTCTGTTTTAAAAGGTCCACTGATTTGTCATAAAATTGCCAGAGGACTCATTGACAGGCACTGCTGCCAATCAAACTAATCAATGTACAAGGACATTTTAACAACTAGTTTATCAAATGCTTAGCATAGACCAATGGTACGAAAAAACCAGTTCATTTGGAGGGGTCATTTCAGCAACCTTGTATATATAGGTCTTACATAAACAGGATGAGCACAATGGAATTTTACAGAGGGCAACAGGAGATAAAAGAACAGATAGCAGAAGGGGAAGATCTTCATGAGGTTAAGTTATAGACTAGTTGGGAAATACTAGAGATAAAGCTGATTTTACAGACTAAACACCAGAACCATATTCAGTTACATGATATGCTCCTCTTAAGTAAATAGAGGTAATAAAGCTGAGCCAGAAATTCTCATATCACTAGTGCTGAAGTTGGATATCAGTTAAATTCTGTAACTCCTAGCTCATTATGTAATTTGATGTCTTACGGAAATGTCATAAAGTCAATACAGAAAAACTCTCTTATGACATTGTGTCTTCCTGATCAGTGGTCAGCAAGCATGTAATCATTAACACATATAGTTAGCAGAACCTGGAGGGGCAGTTTTGTGCATGCCTTATTCAAGCTTCAATTACACTAATACGTGTTTGAGATAGGATTCAAACCCACTCTTCCCAATAAATTCAGAGCTGTTTCTCCTATCCTATGCTGTTTCTCTAGTGAGAAGAGGTCAGGGAAGAGGGAGGAAGGGGAAGAAAAAATATGCAGAATTGTCCTTAGACAGAGATGAAGCTGTTGACTATTCTCTTCTTCTGAGGAAGTAGTATGACACCTGAACCTCTGGCCACCAAAAGCTTTTCCAAAGTTGTCTATAAATAAAGGGCTTCAGGAACATTTGTTAAAAAACAAAAAATCCTCCTGCTAAAGCAGTAATGGATTTCAAAATCTAAAATAAACCATGAATATTTAGACATGGCCAATACATAAGATGTTGTGGGTTGGTTTTTTTTTTTTTTTTCATGCTGGAGCATATGTGGTTTTGGGGAGGTTTTATTATTGCTGCTGTTGTTTAATGGTAGGGGGGGACTTTGAGAGAGGAGGAAAGGAGCAAACATTAAATGCCTACTATGTGCCAGACAATCACTTAACCCCAATTTCCTCATCCTGGTTCATCTCTAGTCATCCTGATGAATATCTGGTCACTGGATTCAGATGACTCTGGAGGATAAATGAGGCTGGTAACCTGCACAGCCCTCCCTCACTCAAAACCAAGTCAAGTGCAAGTCATGTCATCATTTCTCTGATGGCATGGTCTTCTTTGGCAATGAAGGACGAACACGTACAATGTGTGCCAGGCACTATGCTAAGTGCTTCACAAATATTATTTTATCTGACTCTCACAACAACCCTGGGAGGTTAGTACTGTTATTATCCCCATTTTACAGCTGAGGAAAACAGAGTAGGGAGAAGTTAAGTGATTTGTCCAGGGTTGAACAGCTAGTAAGTGTTTGAGGTTTAATTTGAACTCAGTTTTCTTCCTAACTTCAGATCTAGTTCTCTGTTCACTGTACCACCTAGCTGAAATTAAAATAAAAACTTTTTACAGAAAGTTTTAAAGCAAAGAGGCAGTATATTGCAGGAATGAAGGACAACCAGGGGAAAGGAACAAAGATGAGAGAGTGTTCCGTGTAAGGAACAGTAAGAAAGCTAGCTTCTGGACCACAGACTTCATAAAAGGGAGTAATGATGTCTTTTGTTGGTGATATAACTCGAAAATGTCGTCTAACAGAAAGTGTACTGGATTTGGAGATCTGAGTTCAAAGTATAGCTTTATACTCTGGGACTTGATTCCAGCCTCTAAAATAAGGAGTGGAAAAGTAGGATGGAGATTGTGATTTAAAACATCTGAAAAAATCTATAGACTTAGAAAGTGATATACAAAATATTAATAATTAGATTTAAAAGTGTGCCAGACATACATTTTTTTTCTTCTGGGGAACATATTTTTAAACATTTACCAGCCCCACTAGAATACTTCTGCCCATGCCTCATTCCTTTGCTGAGATGGGAGTAAATTGTGCATATTTTCAGACTTTAATGTACTGATCAGTTTTGCTAAATTTTTTTCTCTAAAAAATTCTATTTTCTAAATAGGATGACTCTCTGGGACAAAGGACAAGGAGGAATATTGGACACAATTTTGGGGATGTAAGAAAAAACAAAAAAAATTATTTTTGTAAAACATTAAATACTTATAAACTCTGAGCAGTGCAATGGCCAACATAATTCCAAAGGACTGATGATGAAACATGTTACCTGCCTACTTACAAGGGGGTGATAAATTCAAGATGCAGAATGAGACATAATGTTTTGGCCATGAAAACATGTGGATTTGTTTGACTATGAGTATTTGGGACAAGAAATGCATTTTACTTTTTTTTTTTTTTTAATGAGGGTGGTAGAAATTATTTTGTGTTCAGTAAATTCCTAATTAAAAACAAGTGTCCTTGGACTCATTAAAAGCACTGAACAATTCCCGAAATTCAGTATAGGCTCTTCTCTTTTTCTTTTAAGACTGAGGATTTACAGGTGGAGGGGATGTTAGGGATCATCCGGTCCAGCGTCCTTATTTTAGAGGATGGAATCAAATCCCAGAGTGTAAAGCAACACTTTGAACTCCCATCTCCAATTCCAAATCCAGTACACTTTCTGTTAGATGACATTCTCGCATTATATCACTGACACGTATAAAAAATATCATGGAGGAAATGTTAACATTGTGAAAAGGCATGCTGACAACATACCCAGAGTGAGGAAATACGCAGACATCCTTGGTGCTGTGTGCACCAAAAAATATTAAAAGAAACAAAAGATGGCTTCAAGCATGGGATTTATGGGAAAACAGACAAGAATTTCACAACATGAGAAGTCATCAGTGGCTTTCGATCTTCACCAATGAAAAGGGTACCCGCAGCACTGAAATGAAAGATAAAAGCACCTAAGAAGTAAAAATATGGGCAGTTATAAAAAAAACCAAACAATTTCAGGCATACTAAAGAGGAACGGGCCCTCTTAGAATCTCCTTAATGATGGCCTATCAGAAGCTGAAGAATCATCTGTTCTCGATATCATGGAGGGAGTTTTTAGCCAGAAAGGGGTCTGACCAGATGACTTCTTAAATTCAGTGAATCTCGACCATGTTTCTCTCTGCGCCCAGGAGGCTGCCGGCTCTGCCTACCCCACAGTCTTGGTTTTGTCCCTAAGACACCTCTTGTTCAATCTTTTCAAGTATTTATCCAAGAAACAGCAGACCCTTTCCCCAGGTAAGGGGGCGCCAGATCGCTTATTCAAGACCTCCGAAGACGTTTCCTACACTTGGACCCGGACTTTCCTCTGAGTTGACACCAGGGCAACATTTTAAGTGGGGGATTGGCGGGAAGGGAAGAGGGCAGTGGTCGTCAGGATGAAAGGGTGAGAGGAGGCTTCATTCACGGTTGGGGGGTGGGAGCCAGAAGAAAACAAAGGTGGCGCGTCCCCTCAAGATCATAAAGCTTCCTCTCACAGGTCTTCCTTGCGGCTTTCTTTTTCCTCCCCTGCCCCGCCCCCAAAACCCTTTCTAGGATTCCGACAGCACAGCCCTACGTCAGGGGCACCGAGACGCCAACCCTCCAGCTTCCTAGAGCGCCACCGGAAGTGAGGCGAGGGGCGTGTAGACCGAGTAGGAGTGCGGAGACACACTTCCGGGTTGGGCTCGCCCGCGGAGAGAGCGCTTTTAGTTTCCCGGAAATTGACTCGAAGCCTAGGAGGAGTCTCTTCTCTTCTCTTCCACGTTTTCCCCGCCTGCCCTGCTTTTAACCTGGGTGTGAAGGCAGGGCCGGAATTGTTCGAAGGGTCGTGAGTCGGCTTCCTTGGGCAGCTCCGATCCTGTTTTCCGGGTTTTCTCGGGCTTTGGCGCGGATTTGGCAATACGTCCTGGGGGGTCCCTAAGAGACTCACCGAGCTTAAACCCATTTTCACCATACTAAAACGTTTTAATTTCTAGTATGGTAAATATTGGCATATGTCACAGAAACAAAACTCTTTGAAGAGTCCTCAATAATTTTTAAGAGCATGAAGGGGTAATAAAATAAAAATTGAGACCTGATGGTAGAGAAAGAAAAGGAGGTACAAGATGGAAAGATGAGTTTGGGGAACAGCAAGTGGGCCATTTTGGCTGAAATGTGGAGGACTTGAAGGGATATAGTGAAATGTGAAAACAGTATGAAAAGGAAGATGAGAAGCAGATTGATGAGTTTTAAATAAACTAAAGAAAATTGCATTTTATCCTAGGAGCCAAACATTTAAATAAAAATAAAAATCTAACTTTTTTTGCCCATTTCAAGTCCTTAATCATATTTCCTACTTTTCCACTTTTACTAACTATTACTGCCCTTCAAATACTCTCCTGCAGTCAGTCTGGCTTCTACTAGTTCCTCATACAGCAGTCCCCTGATGGATCCTCCATCACCTACTTCTGTGACTTTGTACCGAAGGTCTTCGATGTTGAACCACACTCCTCACCTTCATTTGAATGTCTTAGAACTTCTAGTTCCTTTCAAGACTCAGTTCAAAGTCACTCCCAATCTTCCTAAACATTAGTTCCCTCTCCCTGTTAAAATTTCTTTGTATTACTTTGCATATGCTTCATATTTGGGCTCATTGTTGATTATGAAAAAGTATTTGACTTAGTAGATCAAATTGCTACCTGAAAGACATATCTGATAAGTACCTCCCATCTGTATATCACAGTCATTCAACACTGAAAGAAAACCTAGTTTAGTAACTTTCTGATCATAAATGTTAGTCAAGACATAAAGCTGAGAGACATATTTGCAGTCTCCATCATGCCCCTGGAAACTTAATCATCCTTCAATATCCTGCAAAACTGCATTAGCCTTGGTATTCACACCTCATCAATATCCTGGGTACTCTACCCCTCCTTCTGGAAAACAGAACAAAAAGTTCTACACAAAATATCCATTTAAGGATATTTATATGCATGTAGGTCAGCTATGTCTTCACCTACCTCCTACCTCCTGCACTTCACCATACCCTTGTATAAGGTACCATCTCTCCTGCTTTTCCAGCTTCCTTTTGTGTGTTGCCCTTTCCCATTGTACTGTAAGCAACAGAGTAGGGCACCTCCAAGTTATCTCAAAAGCAGTCAGATGAAAACTGACTCCAGCTTGAAGTCAGATAATAATGCCTAGCATTTACATAGCGCTTTTTAAGTTTGTAAAGCTTTTACAGATATTCCACTTCATCCTCTCAACAACATTGGGAAGGAGGTGCTATTATTATCCCCATTTTACAAATGAAGAAACTGAGACAGCTAGGTGACACAGTATATAGAGCAGTAGATCTGGAGTCAGGAAGACCTGAGTTCAAATTTGGTCCTAGACACTTACTGGCTATGTGACTTTGGCAAGTCACTTCACCTCTTCCTGCCTCAGTTTCTTCATTACATTTCATAAAATGGGGATAATAAGAGTACCTACCTCCCAGGGTTGTTGTGAAGATTAACTAGGGTAACATTTGTAAGGCATTTAGCATAGTGCTGGGCACATGGTAGATGCTAGTTTCTATTCCTTCCTTACCTTTCTGAGGCAGAAAGAAGTTAAGTGACTTTGCCCAGGGTCACATAGCTAGTGTGTGAGGCTAGGTTTGAGATCAGTCTACTGCTCTATCCCACATATCACCTAGTTACCCTATGCTGATGTTGCACTGACAGGTATAGTTACAGTATTGAAGGAGGAAGATGAGAATAACATAAAGTAGTTATGGCCCCCAAGCATACAATTGTATCTTCACCTATAATGTCAATTTTCCAGTGAAGTGGAGAGAGGTAGCATAGTGTAATAGAAATAGCCTTAAGCACGGAGGCAGAAAACATCAATTGGAGTCCAGTATCATCCCTTTGGAGTCATGTGATCTTAGGAAAATCACTTTTCCGTGAACCTCAGTTTCTTCACTGATAAAATGGGCATCATGACACTTGTAGTAATACAATACAGCATTGTTGTATCCTGACAACGTATGTATATACTGAAATGGCAAAATGCTGTATAAGTAAAATTCATTATCATTTATTGTCTTCTTTGTATTTCAAGCATTAAATCTCTTTTTACAAAAGTTATATCATCCTTAAATGCACCTTTATGCTTTTCCAAAATTTTTCATTTAAAAATCCATTTTCCTACCCCAATTTTTGTTCTCATCAACCTGATCCTTTTTTTAAAATCAGAGTTGAGGTAATCCTTCATTGGCACATTTCACCCATACAAAAATATTTTGTTAATCTCAATTTTATGCATTTGGCACCAGGGAAGACACAAACCTAGAATAAAGGATAGTGTTTGCCCTCGTGCTGCTTACAGACTGGTAGATAGATAACACACTGAGAGAGATTGTTGCAGTACACATTATTACATGGTAAGTGCATTAAGGAGTTACCTGAAAAAAGATTAATTTGAAGTCTGAGGAAATACTTCCTGGAGGGGGGAGCTTTTGAGTTTGTCCTTAAAGTGATGTCAGAAGGGAAAACATTCCAGACATGGGAAAAAAATTTGAGCAAAGTTTTGAAAACATACAGAGTTCCTTGTGTGTTATAGGAAACAAAGTCCAAAATATACATATAATACACTGAGGGGAATAACATGAAATAAGGATAGAAAGATTAGCATGGCACCCAATTGCAGGGGCTTTGAGTGAATATGAGAAGATTTTGAACCTTATTCAAAAGGAATTAGGGAACTACTGAAGATTTTTAAGCAGAGGGCAAGGACAGATCTGAGTAAATCTACATGTAAGAGAAAGAATTCTGAAAGTGTTATGAAAAACAAGTTGGAGGCAGAGGAGAATGGAGGCATGAAGACCTAAAAAGAGGCTGTTGAAATAGTCTAGGTAGGTAGTAATGAGGATGATGGCAAGATAGGGAGGAGGAAGTGGATATAAACCTTGTTTTGGAAGTGGAATAAAAAGATACTTCCATGAATCTCAAAATCTCTATACATCTGACTATAAAGTACACATTGGGTTTTGGGTATGTTACTTGTACATCCCTTGCATCCTTCATTTGCAATTTACATAATTTCAGACAGCATCATCCTAGAGCAGATGTCCTTAACCTGGGATCCATGAAATAATTGAAAAATATTGTAATGACTACTTAAATATAATTGGTTTTCTCTATAATCCTATATATTTTATTTTATGCATTCAAAAACAAGAGGTTTAGGGTTAGGATTAGTAAAATTCTGATCCTAAGTCTCCCTCTTCACAATATAAATTCGTCTGCATTACCTAACACCAGACATCACCAGTGTTGACACAAGATGTTCCTCCCTGATCTTTTATAGTATCATGTCTGTTGTTTGTTTTTCCTTTTCAAAGGGGATTTATGACATTATAGGGTGATGCCTTGACTTTCTCATGAATGGGATTTCAGTGAGGCAGAGTTACACAAACCCATCAGCCTCACTCTCTTCCAGAGTCACTGAAGCCCAATGGCAAAACAGAAGTCAGGATGACTGGTTATTGCCTGAGATACAGTGGATGACCTTGTCTTTAATGTCTGATCAAGGTCTAAGTGTTCCACAGACATTGGAACAAATTATTCTCATCCACCCATTTCACAGGTGAAATGGAAGGGGGATTTTCACATTCTTGGGGTAGATATCCCCCTAACTCACCTACAGGTTTGAGGTCTGTTGGTTACCTGTTTTAGCCCCTCTGCTGAGATGATTTTATTGGGGGTGTGGCCACTGCACTTACTACACCTTTTTGTGGGCACATAAGAGAGTTGGGTAACAGGTTGAAAAATCAAAGGTGGATGAGCACCCTGGAAAAGGACCCTTATACCAAAGGTTTTAGTCCTCAGTACCCCATACACCCCACTATCATGTCTAGTAGTAGCTCATGAAACTGTGCTTTTGCCCCTGGTCTCCAGGTCACCAAATAGTCTTGAGCTCACGCAATTTCAGAGTTAGATGGGATCTTGGAGGCAATGTAGTCAAACCAGAACCTGAATGTAAATCCTGTCTATGACATACACAACTATTGGACAGTCAACCTTTATTTGAAGACCTCCTATGAGGGGAAAAAACTACTTCCTAAAGCAATACATTCCAATTGTAGTTAGTTCCATTCACTAGAAGGATTTTCTTAAGGAGAAGCCCAAGTTTGCCTTCCATCCATTGCTCCTGGTTTTTCACTATGAAGCCAAGAAAAACAAGTCCAATCTCTCTTCCACATGACAACTCTTGCCATACTTAAAACACAGCTTTCACATACCTCATGTCTTCTCTTCCCCAGACTAAAGATCTTTAGTTTCCTTCATCAATGTCTCATTTTAAGATTTTCAGGCATGTCAAGGTTGCCTTGCTCTGGATACTTCAGTTTAACAGTGTTCTTCTTAAACTGTGGCGCCCTATATAGAACACAATACTAAAAGTGAAGTTTGACTAGGACGATATCAATATTATTCTCTTCCCTTTTATGAAAATTGGGAAATATACTCTTCTCTAGTACTGTGTCTCTCTCTTGTCCTTTATAACCTTTCAGAGGTCACTGGCAATGGCTAAGCAATCACACCTACCAGTTCTTTCTTTCCTCAGGGATTATATGGGCTGGTATTTGGGTTTGTATGGGCTGGTGACTCAAGGATAACTGGGATCTTTCCTATAATCTCCTTACTTATTTTAGGCTTTAATTCTCTATTATTTTTATTCAATCTTTCTCATGTCTTCCTAGACTTATTTCCCCTATAGAATTTCAAGCTATTGGATTTTACCAACTCTTTCTCTGGACCTTTAATGATAGCCATGTCTCTTTATAAACAATCTCTGCCCACAGCTGTATGCCTCTGAGGTCGGTGAAATTCTAGGATGTCTGGACTAAAGCCTACTATAAATGCTATTGATTGGGCAGTTTTTGGAGAGTTCATACTTAAAAACAAGAAGGTCATTGCTGATACCTTAAAATCCCATAATGAATATCTTACTACCAAATGGGCTACCTTGCCTGAGAAGCCATAAGTGTTCAACTGGGCTTACTCCAGGGAATTCGTGGCCAAACCTGGCCTTGTGGATGAATTTGAAAAGAAGTTCAATGAACTGGTGATTCCTGTGCCAGAAGATAAATTCACTGTCCTAGTGGATACTGAAGAACAGGAAGATGCAAAGAGTGGTGCTGATTTCATGAAGGCTTCAAATGCTAGGATTGCAGAACCTCAGAAAGAGATGGAAAAGATCAAGGATGTAATTCCTTTTAACCAGATGACCACTGAGGATTTGAATAAAGCCTTCTCTCAACTAACATCTCACCATATTAGCCAACTGAGAATCTCTAAAATTGGGCCTCAGAGAAAGTGGTGACCCTCCTGTCACATACTTCTGAAATTTGGAATAAAGCAATTGTTTAATCTGAAAAAAGGAAACCACCTCTGACCTTTGCTTTCCTCATTCATATGTAGCAAAAGAGACGATGGAAAGTATGGTTTTCCTAGTTGGCAGGAGGGACTAATGGATCATGGAAGAAGAAAGCTACTACCTAGGACAGGGGCAACCCTGGAAACTTTTGCTTACTCCTGAAATGAGAAGGAATAAGGTACAAGTGCACCCGCAGTAAGTCAATGGCAAAGAGGCTCATTGCCACTCTGGACTGAATCTAATAATGAGCAGCTGGAGTCCCATCTGGCTCACTGATCCATCTAGAGTGATCTGATCAGAAATTCCTGTTGGTCTGGATGTACATGCTTGCCACACTATGGAACATGGTGAACTTACCCCCTCTCCACTCTTTCCTTTGTCTCCTTACTGTGTCATCTATCCTTGGGCATTTTGAGTTCTGTTTAAAGTCTGTCTGTTTGTTATCTTTTAAAAAGATAGATAAAGAAAAGATGGAAAGATCTCCTGAAGCAGCTGAGTCATGAAGGAAGCTAGGGAAGCCAGTTATTATATCTCTCTCTATATACACACATATGTATATATGTTTATACATACACACATATATCTTTTCATTATGTAACTTTCAAAGTTGACTTATCTGTACATGATTCCTTCTAGCCATCCTTATGTTCTTTTCCATGCTTTAAGATAAGCTTCAATAATTCCTCCCCCCTTTTTTGGGGGTGGGCTTTCCTGGACCTACTGATCCTAGCATCCTCAAAATTTAAAAAAGAAATCCATTATAACAAATATGTATGGTTAACTAAACAAATTCACACAGTGGTCATTTCTGAAAATTTATGTCTTCTTCTGTATCTTGATTCCATTATCTCTCAGGTAGCATGCTTTATTACCAATCCTCTGGAAACATTGCATTGATCAGAGTTAAGTCTTTCACAGTTATCTGTCTTTACAAGTTTACTGTTACTGTATATATTTTTTCTCTTAGTTCTGCTCATTTCATTCTAAAGCAGTTCATTTAAATCTTTCCAGGTTCATCTGAAACTATCCTATTTGTCATTTCTTAGAGTAAAATAATGTAACATCACAATTGTGGAGAGCCAGTTAACCTGAAGGATTGATCGCAGCAGGGTGAGATCATCCAGAGGGTTAATAAGGGAAATTGGCAGGGCCTCCCTCTCCCTGGCTTCCTCATGTTTTCTTACTACTTATTTCTTGAGGACAGCTGCAGCATTATCTAGGAAAGGATGTGTACATTCTGTGGCTTGGGAACACAGAACTTGGAAGAATGTTTTGTCTTGGGACTGACTTCCCCCTGGGAACTACTGAATTCACATGAGATGTATTGATATGTTTGACTACATGAAGGCTTTCTGAGCTACATGTACAAATTGTACAGGGTCGCTTAGCCCCCGCTGCTGTTGTCTCTTTCTTTTCTATCACTGTCTTGCCCTACACCATGACAACTGCTGGCACACAATTATTATTTTCCTTTTTTTGTTATCCTTGCCAATCTGTTACGTGTGAGACAGAATCTCAGAGTTGCTTTAACTTCCTTTTTTCTAATTATTAGTGACTTGGAGTTTCTTTTTCTGCCTTTTTAATATGGTTGTTGATAGCTTAGGTTTCTTTCCCTAAACCGTGGTGCCCTATGCAGAACACAATAGTATAAGTGAAATTTGACCAGGACAGGAAAACATATTACCCACGATGTTAAAAAAGTACAGATTTACATCCAGAAAGGGACAAGGTTTTCTTGTCTAAAACTAAAAACCACGTTTTCTGTCCAAAACATAAATTCCATCTAAAAACAGAATCTTAGAGTTGGAAGGGACCTCAGAGGCCAACTATCCCAACCTTTACCTAAATAAGTATCTCATTTACTTCCAATAATAATAACAAACATAATCATAATAATCCTATAGTACTTTTAAGATTTGCCAAGTGTTTTACATATTATTTAAGCCTCATGAAGTCTGGTAAGACAAGTGCTATTATGATGATGCTTTTACAAATGAGAAAACTGTGGTCTAAAGGGACTAAAGGACTTGTCCAGGGTACCATAGCTAGTAATCGTTGTCCTGCACAAGTGCTTATCCGTTTGAAATGTGCATTCAGAAGGGAGAACCTACTATGGATGCTCAAAGACCTCCAGAGAGAGAGAAAGACAGCCCACTATCTTCTGAGGTAGTCCTTCCACTTTAAGGATAGGAAGTTTTATTAGGAAGTTTTTGCTGATATCAAGCCTAAATTTTCTTTTTGAAACTTTTACCCTTTGCTCTTAATTATTCTGAGAGTAAACGGAACAAGTCCAGTCCATCTTCCATGTGACATGTTAAGTACTTAATACCAGCTGTCATACTCCCCTGAATCTTTTCTTCTTCAGGCAAAAAACTTCTCTTCCTTCAACTAATTCTCACAGGACATGGAACCGAAGACCTTCACCATTCTGTTAACCTTCCTTGGGATGTTCTCTAGCTTATTAATGGCCTTTTTAAAGTGGGGTGCTCATTAATGAACACAGTACTCCAGGCATGATCTGAAAAGGATAGAAGGAATCACCTTCTTACTCCTACCTCTACTAATGCAGCCCAAGATAGCATTAGCATTTTTGGATCCCATATTACATTGGTAATTCATATTGAATTTTGAGCACAGTAAAAACCACAGGTTCTTTTTTATATACACTTCTAACTGCCTCCTCATCTTGTACTTCTCAGGTCAATAAGAATTTATTAAGTGCTTACCATGTACCAGGCTCTGGGCTAAGCATTATGAATACACATACAGTCAAAAGGAAATATGGCCCCTGCCATATATTCTTTTTTTTATTAAATTTATTTATTTAACTTTTTACATTGATTTTCACAAAATTTTGGGTTCCAAATTTTCTCCCCATTTATACCCTCCCCACCCCAATACACCGAGCATTCTAATTTTCCCTATCACCAATCTGCCCTCTCTTCTATCAGCCCTCCCTTCTCTTTTGTCCTGTAGGGCCAGATGACTTTCTATTCCCCATTAACTGTATTTCTTATTTCCTAGTAGCAAGAACAATACTAAACAGATGTTCCTAAAACTTTAAGTTCCGAATTCTCCCCATCCCTCCCTCCCCACCCATTCCCTTTGGGAAGGCAGGCAATTCAATATAGGCCATATCTGTGTAGTTTTGCAAATGACTTCGATAACAGTTGTGTTGTGTAAGACTAACTATATTTCCCTCCATCCTATCCTGCCCCCCATTGTTTCTATTCTGTCTTTTGATCCTGTCCCTCCCCAAGAGTGTTGATTTCAAATTGCTCCCTCCTCCCATTGCCCTCCCTTCCATCCTCCCCCCACCCTGCTTATCTCCTTCTCCCACACTTTCCTGTATTGTAAGATAGGTTTTCATACCAAAATGAGTGTGCATTTTATTCCTTCCTTTAGTCGAATGTGATGAGGGTAAACTTCATGTTTTTTTCTCAGCTCTCCTCTTTTTCCCTCCACTAAAAAGTCTCCTGCTTGCCTCCTGAATGAGAGATAATTTACCCCATTCCATTTCACCCTCTCTCCTCTCACTACATTTCTCTCTCACCATTTACCTTAATTTCTTTATGGTCCCATCCTATTCCATTCACTCTGTGCTCTCTGTCTCTGTATGTGTGTGCACGCACATGTGTGTGTGTGTATGTGTGTGTGTGTGTGTGTGGTCCCACCAACTACCCAGATACTGAAAAGTTCTAAGAGTTACAAATATTGTCTTTCCATGTAGGAATGTAAACAGTTCACCTTTGGTAAGTCCCTTATGACTTCTCTTTGCTGTTTACTTTTTCATGCTTCTTCTCATTCTTGTGTTTGAAAATCAAATTTTCTTTTCAGCTCTGGTCTTTTCCTCAAGAATGCTTGAAAGTCCTCGATTTCATTGAAAGACCATATTTTCCCCTGAAGTATTATACTCAGTTTTGCTGGGTAGGTGATTCTTGGTTTCAGTCCTAGTTCCTTTGACTTCTGGAATATCCTATTCCATGCCCTTCGATCCCTTAATGTAGAAGCTGCTAGATCTTGAGTTATCCTGATTGTATTTCCACAATACTGGAATTGTTTCTTTCTAACTGCTTGCAATATTTTCTCCTTGACCTGGGAATTTTGGAATTTGACCACAACATTCCTAGGAGTTTCTCTTTTTGGATCTCTTTCAGGTGGTGATTGATGGATTCCTTCAATATTTATTTTGCCCTCTGGTTCTAGAATCTCAGGGCAGTTTTCCTTGATAATTTCATGAAAGATGATGTCTAGGCTCTTTTTTTGATCATGGCTTTCAGGTAGTCCCATAATTTTTAAACTGTCTCTCCTGGATCTATTTTCCAGATCAGTTGTTTTTCCAATGAGATATTTCACATTATCTTCCATTTTTTCATTCTTTTGGTTTTGTTTTGTGATTTCTTGGTTTCTCAGAAAGTCATTAGACTCCATCTGTTCCATTCTAATTTTGAGAGAACTCTTTTCTTCAGTGAGCTTTTGAACCTCTTTTTCCATTTGGCTAATTCTGCTTTTGAAAGCATTCTTCTCCTCATTGGCTTTTTGAACCTCTTTTGCCAGTTGAGTTAGCCTATTTTTCAAGGTGTTATTTTCTTCAGCATTTTTTTGGGTCTCCTTTACCAAGGTATTGACCCGTTTTTCATACTTTTCTTGCATCTCTCTCATTTCTCTTCCCAGTTTTTCCTCCACCTTCTAACTTGATTTTCAAAATCCTTTTTGAGCTCTTCCATGGCCTGAGCCCACCGGACACCCACCTGGGATGTCTGGGATACAGAGGCCCCAACCTCCACGTCTTTCCCTGATGGTAAGAATAGTTCCTTGTCATCAGAATTGAAAGGCGGGAACATCTGTACCCCCTCAAAGTAGCTCTCTATAGTCTTATTTTTCTTCCCTTTTCTGGGCATTTTCCCAGCCAGTTACTTGACTTCTGAGATTCCTGAACACCCCTGCCTAGATCCGCCCAGCTAGTGCTTGGGGTCTGAGATTCAAATGGGCTATCCGCAGCGGGAGGAGCTGCTATTCAATGTGAGCTTAAGTTCTGGTGCTTGGGTGGGGGCAGGGCCGTCTTCCAGGCTCAGTTCCCTCAGGTGGTTTATGCAGAGACCTTCAGTAATGGAGCTCCTGTCTGCTCGGGAGTCCTTGGCCACCCGCTGCTGCCTCTGCTGCTCCCTCTGTCGCTGCCTCCCAAGGGGGCTTGAGCCACGGAGACACCCTGCTCCCCTCTCAGCCAGCCCAGATGTCTCTCTCACTGACCTGTAGCGCCTGTGGGTGGAGGGACCTTCCCGGCCGTCAGAGATTCCTTCCCTGAAGCCTGCTTGGATCTGCTCCTCTGCCGCCATGGCCAGGGCAGCACAGGGGTGGGCTCTGCTTTCTGGGGCGTGATGGACCCCTGGGGCCCTTGCAGTGCTCCAGAATTCGTAGGGAGTTCTTCTTGCAGGAAATATATGGGCTGTGGGTTCGGAGCTAGCATGCGTGAGTCTTTCTACTCGGCCATCTTGACTCCACCCCCCCAGGTTTTGTTTTAACCGATTGTATAGAGCTTTTCCACCTTAGTTGCAAAGTATATAATCAATCTGATTTCAATATTGACCACCTGGTGATGTCCATGTGTTGCTATGACCAGTGAATTATCTTGACAAAACTCTACTAGTCTTTGCCCTATTTCATTTTTTACTCCAAGGCCAAACTGACCTATTATTCCAATTATTTTTTTATTTCCTAATTTAGCATTCTAATCCCTATAATGAATGTAACATCTTGTGTGTGTGTGTGTGTGTGTGTGTGTGTGTGTGTGTGTGTGTGGTAGGCCTTCATAAAATTGAGCAACTTTGGCCTTTTTGGCATCAGTGGTTGGAGCAGAGATTTATATTGCTGTGATGTTGAATGGTTTGCCTTGGATTCAAACAGATATCATTCTGTCATTTTTGAGATTACTTCAGTATTGCTTTTTTCAACTTTGCATTAACGATGAGGGCTATTCCATTTCTTCTAACGGATTCTTGCTCAGTATAACTGAGTATAACTAAGTAGTTAACTTAGTATATATAACTATAGTATATATACTAGTTAGTATAACTACAGGATATAGTATACTATATCCTATAACTAGTATACTATGTACACTAGTATACTAGTATAGCTAAGTATCATATGTATAGTATAACTATAACTAAGGATCACATGAATTAAATCCACCTATTCTCATCCATTTACGTTCACTGACACCCAAGATGTTGCTGTTTAATCTTTCCATCTTCTTTTTGGTCACATCCAGCTTACATTGGTTCATAGATCTTACATTCCAGGTTCCTTTACACTGTTAATCTTTATAGCACTGGATTTTCCTTTCATCACCAGGCACATCTGCAACTGAGTTTCCTTTCAGCTTTGACCCAGCTGCTTCATTAGTACTGGAGGTATTTGTAATTGTCCTCATCTCTTCCCCAATAGCCTGTTAGACACCTTCCAAACTGAGAAGCTTATCTTCTGACACCATATCTTTTACCATGTTAATACTGTCCATAGGGTTTTCTTGGCAAACATAATAAGAGTGCTTTGTCATTTCCTTATGCAGTGAATCTTATTTTGTCAAAATTCTTCACTATGACTTGTCTTGGTTAATCCTGCCTAGCCTAGCTCTTCACTGAGCTATGTAGGCCACTCTGCCATGACAAGATAGTGATCCAGGAGGAGGGTTACTAAAGGGAACTAGTCAGTCTAGGATGATTAATTGGTGATCATCATTAGTTAAGTGCTCACAAATTATCACTTACTGAGTAATGCCTTCTAGAATATGGGAAAGTGTTCACTCTGAACTCCTGTCGTATTCAAAATGAGAAGATTCACCTGGCAGAGAAACCCTATAAGCATAATGATTGTGGGTAAGCCTTTACCCAATCCTTAGGTGTTGTTCATCATCAGAGAATTCATACTGGTAAGAAACTTTTACAGTGCAATGCATATAGAAAGTCCTTTAGTGGTGAGACAATCCTTACTTGACACCAGAGAGCCCATATTAGTGAAAAACCATTTAATTGTAATGAATGTGGGCATGCTTTCAGTCAGAGGTCATGCCTTGATTTCAGAGAATTCATACTGGGGAAAAGCCAAATAAATGTATTAGTAGAGATAATACATGGTATAAGCTAATATGTAGTACACAGAGTATGGTCTTAGAAACTTGGAAAACTTATGTTTTTAAGTGCCAGGGATAAATAGAGGCAGCACTTAATAACAGATGTCACATAAATAACTGAAATTCTTTAGAATAAAGTGCTAATTCCTCACCCTAGTATTTAAGGCCCCCCAGAATCTATTGCCAACCTACCTTTCCAGTTTTATTTCACATTACTCACCTTTCATGCTTTACGTGTTCAATAAAACTGTACCACTAGCTGTTTCCCAAATTCAACACAGTATCTCCTGCTTCAGTGCATTTGCTCAAGCTATTCCCTAAACCTGGAATGTAGCAGGATGTAGTAGAAAAAACTAATATTACCTATAGAGTCAGAGAACATAAAATATAACCTGGCACTTAGTACCAGTATGATTCTATAAAACAAAATCATTTATCCTCTCTGGCCTCAGTTTCCTCATCTAGAAGATAGGAAGTTTGGACTACACAACTTCCAAAGTCACTACTTAAAGTCTAATCCTAAAATCTGTGACCTGAGAATGCACACTTTCCAATTCCACCTCTCTGAATCTTTGTCTTTCTTAAAGATGTAATTCACATGCCATCTCCTCTGTAGAAACAGCCTGAGTCCAACCCCTCTCCTCACTACCACCTCCTTCTGGGAACAATATTAAGGTGCATCTGCTAGCTGAAATCTAAATCAGTCTTAAGTGACAATGGATGTCCGTGTAATCTGTTTATATCATCCTGTCACCATTTTTGCTGTTGATCACATTCTAGCCCGTTGAGATCTTTCTGGATACTGACTCTGTCATCACACGTTAGCCATCCCTCCTAGTGTTTTTTTTTTAATTCACAAATTTTACATAACTCTACTGTCTACACTTCCATTCAAGTTGTTGGTAAAAATGTTGAATACAAAAGGGGCCGTGGAGAGATAGCTTTCCTACATGGACTTCCCTCTTGGTTGGTGTTAATTCATTAAGCATAACTCTCTAAATTATGTCATTCAAGAAGTTCCAAATTCACTTATCTGTACTGTCCTTTTATTCTTGTATTTCTAACTTGTTAATAAGAATATAAAGAGAAACTATCAAATGTCTTGCTGAAATTCATATATAACATATTTGGGGCATTCCCTTGATCTATCAGACATGTCAAAAAAGGAAGTGAATTTAGTTTGGAAATGAATGTTTAAAAAGTTTTATTGATGACTCTTTTTAAGCCTATGGTTATTTCTTGATATACCACATTCTCCCATTCAACTTATGCTTATAACAAAGAAAAACAATTGAACAAAACTGACCAAGAAAGTAACTGCATCTGGCATATGCAACTTTATATATCTGTAGTCCCACTTCCTTCTACTGATAGGAGGTATTTATATGTTAACTTTTGATGTATAGTGTCTTTTTTTTTCCACTTACATGTAAAGACAATTTTCAGTATTCATTTTTTTGTTTTTCATTACGAATCCAGTAAGTATTAACAGACATAGTCATTTTAATATACAAATAATAGAAGAAAATCACAAAGAAGCTTTTAAGTTTCATTATGTACAGTTTTAAGTCTTTATTATACTTAACAGTACAACTGTACTGCTTGTCTATAGCCTCTTTTGAAATTCCTTCTACTGTTTTCTCTGAATTTTTTAAATGATTAACTTGTTCTTTTTTATTTCTTTTTGAAAAATTAATTTATTTTTAGTTTTCAACATTCACTTCCACAAGATTTTGAGTTCCAAATTTTTTCCCCATCTCTCCCCTCTCCTTACTCCAAAATTATCCTTTCCCCCAATCTGCCCTCCCTTCTATCACCTCCCTCTTCTCTTATCACCTTCCCTTCTATTTTCTTGTAGGGCAAGATAGATTCCTTGCCTAAATGTCTTATTTCCTCATTGCCTGTAAAAACAATTTTTAACATTCGTTTTTAAAACTTTGAGTTCCAAATTCTCTCCCTTCCTCTCTCCCTACCCATCCCCATTGAGAAGGCAAGCAATTTGCTGTAGGTTATACTTGTGCAGTCATGCAAAACACTTCCCTAACAGTCATGTGAAGAACTATATTTCCCTCTATTCTATCCTGCCCTAGGAGGGGGTATTTAATCATTTATTCTTCAAGGACCAAAATTGGTCATTGCAATGAATATACAGTCAACTGCCTTTTAGAAATATTTTACTTACATCATGATAATTATGAATATTGTTCTGCTGGTTGTGCTTACTCCACCCTGAGTCATTTTATGTACATTTTCCCATGTCAAGTCAACAGTCATTTATTAAGTACATACTACGTACCAGGCACTGTGCTAAGCACTGAGAAAACAAATACAGTTATTTCTACCATAACCTTGTTTTGAAAGCATTAATTTCTCCCACTGGTTGATATAAGTATTTGTTTTTAATTTAAAATCCCCTTCTATATTATCTCCCAATAAAAGTGTTAGGCTATCTTTAGACACTAAATTCAGGTTGAATTCTGTCTTTTTTAGCACAGTAAGTTCTGGAAGGCATTCTTTCCCACTAAAAGCCAAGTTAATCCATATTAAAAAGGTGTGTTCACATCTTCAACTACTTCAAAACATCAAGCTATTTGTCTGCCATATCCTCATCTACATTAGATACCATTCTGATCATTTTAACATAATGAAAATAAATTTGATCTTTAGAGTGATCAAACCAACCAGGACTTGAAGTAAAAGTTTCTTTACTACCCACTTCACTTCCATTTTCTTTCATTATCTAAAGTTGAAGCTTCTACTTGAATGGCTTATCTAAGATTGCATTTTTTCTAATCCATATAGCTAAAAGTTACTCTATTTCTATAATTGTAATACTTCTAACCCTTGTGGTTATTTGTGAGCCTCAGAAAGCTGATGTAACTTTGCCTTTTTTTTGTATTTTACATACTGATTTTGTAATATCCTGTACCATAAATTCAGGCATTCTAACATCTTATGTTATTTTAGCATTAATATGAACATTACCATGTTCATATAATTTTATTTCATTAAATTTTTGTTCTAATGTAATAATAAGTGTCTTCTTTTTAGTGCTGGTATTGTTCCTATCTGAAGCATTCTTCCTTTTGTCCATTTTGCTAAGGGTTCTTTTTAAAACAACGAGCACAACTGTCAGTAATGTAGGACACAACAGCATATCACATCCACATGTAATGATGGGCAAGTACAGAATGTGATAGAGGCATGTGAAAACCTTTCACTACCTCAGGTGTCTCATCAATAAATTTTGGCAAACATTAAATGTGACCTTGTATCATTTTATAATTTGTACTAAATTGAATTTTGTGTTATTCAAACTCATATGAACTGAGACTTAGGCCTATCTAATTTGCACATAGTTATTTGCAGGTTTTCTCCTCCATTAGAATGTGAATTCCTTGAAGGCCAAGACCATGTTTTTGCCTGTCTTTGTATCCCTAACACTTAGCATAGTACCTGGAAACTAGGAAGCACTTAATAAATACCTTTTCTTGGACAAAACCAGGGAAGAATATCTTTTGTGGGAAGACTCTCACAAAAAGACTTCCAGCAGTTGTGATTTGATCCTTTTACATATTTTTTAATCTTGAACTCCTTCTCCCCTGGACTCTGTATGTACTAGAGGGAGAGTGTGACAGATACTTTGGGGACAAGGTTTTGCACCAACTATACTGATGTAGTAAAATACTCCTTTCAAAAAGCTAATAAATTTGAACTGATTAATTGGTTATCAACTGATGATCAGAGCAGGAAGCTGTTATGGGGTGCTCAGGACTTGTCTTTTTGAGCTGCCATATTTTCTAGAAACACTGGACTCAGAGGCCCTGGACAAATCAAGGACAAACTCTCCCCCAACCCAGCTGACATAAATTTATTTTTTGCTTCCTAAGCTGGAGTCCCTGTGTATCCTTCAGGGTCAAGACAGGTGTCTGCCAGTCCATCTGCACTAGAGTGAAAAACTGCTTGTACATCTGGGACCCTTGTAGATAAGCAGGTCCTCTTATCTTTATGGTCACCACTTTTGCCATCACCTAAGCCTATCAGAAAAAATTCCTAGCACACTATGGTTGTTGCTGTGTACAAAGTTCTCCCGGTTCTGCTCCTTTCCCTCAGCATCAATTCATATAAGTCTTTCCAGGCTTCTCTGAAGTCTTCGTGTTCATCGTTTCTCATAGCACAACAGTATTCCATTACATTCATATATTGTTCAGCCATTCCCCAATTGATGAGCATCCCCTTGATTTCCAGGTTTTGGCCACCACAAAGAGAAGTGTTATAAATATTTTTGTACATGTGGGACCCTTTCCCGTTTCTATGATCTCTTTGGGATAGTGTCCCAAAAGTGATATTGCTGGTTCAAAGGGTATGCACATTTTTGTAGCCTTTGGGCATAGTTCCAAATTGCTCTCCAGAATGGTTGGATCAGCTCACAGCTCCATCAACAATGAAATAGTGTTCCAACTCTCCCACATCTTCTCCAATATTTATTATTTTCCTGTTTTGCCATGTTAGCCAATCTACTAGGTGTAATGTGGTACCTCAGAGTTGTTTTGATTTGCATCTCTAATAAATAGTGATGTAGAATATTTTTTCATATGATTATACATAGATTTAATTTCTTCCTCTGAAAATTCCCTGTTCATATCCTTTGACCATTTATCAATTGGGGAATGACTTGTATTCTTGTACATTTGACTCAGTCCTCTATATATTTTACAAACTTTATCACAGACACTAGTTGCAAAAATTCTTTCCCAGTTTTCTGCTTCCCTCCCAATCTTGGTTGCCTTGGGATTGTTTGTGCAAAAACTTTTCAATTTAATGTAGTCAAAATTATCCATTTTGCACTTCATAATGTTCTCTATCTCTTATTTGGTCATAAATTTCTCCATTCTTCATAAATCTGACAAATACACTATTCCTTGCTCCCCTAATTTGTTTACAGTATCAATCTTTGTACCTAGATCATGTATCCATTTGGATTTTATTCCTGTGTACAATGTCAGGCATTAGTCTATGCCCAGTTTCTGCCACATTGTTATTCAGTTTTCCCAGCAATTTTTGTCAAACAGTGAGTTCTTATCCCAGAAGCAGGGGTCCTTGGGTTTATCAACTAGTAGATTGCTATATTTATTGACTACTGTTTCTTGGGTACCTAACCTTATTCCACTGGTCTACCCCACTATTTCTTAGCCAGTACAAAGTGGTTTTGATGATTGCTGCTTTATACCCAATTTGAGATCCGGTAGGACTAGGTCTTGGTGGATTTGTTCAATATTTATTTTACCCTCTGGTTTTACACTATCAGGGCAATTTTCCTTGATAATTTCTTAAAAGATGATGTCTAGTCTCTCTTTTTGATCATGGCTTTCAGCTAGTCCAATAATTTTTAAATTGTCTCTACTGGATCTATTTTCCAGGTCGGCTGGTTTTTCAATGAGGTATTTTACATTGTCTGCTATTTTTTATTCCTTTGGTTTTGTTTTATAATTTCTTGATTTTTCATAAAATCATTAACTTCCATCTGCTCCATTCTTATCTTTAAGGAATTATTGTCTTCAGTGAATTTTTGGGCCTCCTTTTCTATCTGGCCAATTCTGCTTTTTAAAGAATTCTTCTTCTCATTGACTTTTTGGATCTCTTTTTTCATTTGGGTTAGTCTATTTTTTAAAGTGCTACCTTCTTCAGCATTTTTTGGGTCTCCTTCAGCAAGCAGTTAACTCGTTTTTCATGATTTTCTTCCATCACTCTAATTTTTCTTCCCAATTTTTGGTCTACTTCTCTTACTTGATTTTCAGAGTCCCTTTTGACTCTTCTATGGCCAGAGACCAATTAATATTTTTCTTGGAGGCTTTGGAGGTGGGAGCTTTGACTTTGTTGTCTTTCGTTTGCATAATTTGATCTCCTTTATCACCAAAGCAAGATTCTGTAGTCTGATTCTTTTTCTGGTTTTTGCTCATTTCCCCAGCCATTTACTTGACTTTTGAGCTCTTTGTCAAGGTAGTTCTCTCATTCCAGTGGGGGTATGGGTATGGGTGTACTATTAGCAACTTGATCCCCCCCAATCTGTTGGCCTAGAGTTCCAGAAGCAGTGACTGAAATGGGTTCCTCTGTCCCCTCCAACCTCTGCCACCCTGGGGTTTGCACCACTCTACTTTCTCACACAGGTCCTACAGGTTTTTTCCCACTGATCTTCCAATTTGTTGTTTTGGGGTTATGAAGTCTATAAACTACCACAGGTGTGAGAGATTCAGTGACCCTAAGTCTCCTCAGCTGTCTTGGGCTGGAGATTTGCTTCACTTTATCATTCCGTGGGTTCTGCAGCTCCAGAATTTGTTTAATTTTTTATAGCTATTTGACTGGGTTTGAAGGAAGAGCTCTAGAAAGTCCATGCTCTTACTCTTCCATCTTGGCTCCACCCTCTCCCAAACCCATATTTCTTCTAAACTTTACTGTTTCTGTTGACAATATTACTATCTTTCTAGTCATCCAAGTTTATAACCTCAGAGTCATCCGCAATTTCTGCCTTCACTTTATCACTCAAATAAATTCCCTTATCTCTGCCTAGAGTCACTCTAGTCCAAGTTCTCATCATCTCTCACCTGGACATTTACAATATCTTTCTAATTACCTTACATCTAGTCTCTTCCCTTCTCCAATTCATCTTCCACATACATTTGACCTTCATTGGCCTACTTAAAAATCTTTGATGACTCCCTATTATCTTTTCTAGGATAAAATACAAACTTTCCAGCCTGGTCTATAAATCCTTTATTCTAAAAGCCAGGATTCAGCATATCTATTCAGACTTATTTCATATTACTTTCCTTCACACTTTCTACATTCCAGTCAGTATTGATCAGAAGTGTTCCCTGAATCTCTCCATACATTTTGCTGGGTTTTTCTCCATGTTTGGAATTCCTGGTCCCCCTAAAATCCTTAACTTCTTTCAAAGCTTTAGCTCATGTGCCATGTCCCACTCAAAGCCTTTCCTGATCCCTTTAGTTGCTAGTTCTCTTTCCTTCCTGAAATTATCCGGTGGTGTTTTAAGTTTATGTGTTGTTTCCTCCAGTAGAATGCAAATTCCTTGAGAGCAAGGACTGGGTTTTTTTTGATTTTTTTTAGTCTCTACATCAGTGCTTTCACAAAGTCATATACTGATGACCTATCGTGGCATGGAGATGACCCTTGGTTCCTTTTTTTTTTTCCTCTTAATAGTATTTTTCCCCAGTTACACATAAAGATTATTTTTCAACATTCATTTTTGTAAAATTTTGAGTTCCAAATTTTTCTACCTTCTTCCCTCTCCTCACCCTTCACAAGACAGCATGCAATCTAATATAGGTTATATCTATACAATCATGTTAAACATATTTTCACATTAGTCATATTGTGAAAGAACAATCAGAACAAAAGAGAAAAACACACGAAAAAGAAAAAACAAAAACTGAAAAAAGTAAAAATAGTATGCTTTGATTTGCATTCAGACTCCATAGTTATTTCTCTGGATGTGGTTAGCACTTTCTATCATGAGTCTTTTGGAATTGTCTTAGCTTCTTGCATTGCTGAGAAGAGCTAAGTCTATCATAGCTAATCACTGCACAATCTTGCTGTCACTGTTTACAATGTTCACCTAGTTCAGCTCACTTCACTCAGCATCAGCTCATATAAATCTCTCTAGCTTTTTCTGAAATCCACCTGCTCATCATTTCTTATGGAACAATAATATTCTATTACATATACTACAACTTCGGCCATTCCCCAGTTGATGGACATCCCCTCAGTTTCTGATTCTTTGCCACCACAAAACGAGCTGCTATAAATATTTTTGTACATGTGTGACCCTGCGTTCTTGAAGGCTATACCAGTGGAGAGCAAACTCTGTTAGGTTCTTTGACATCAGAAAGGCTTCCATCATGGATCAAGTATTAAAATGAATATTCTTTTGGAGGACCAGACAAGAACAGAGAAGTTGATTACCAGTAGGCTGACCCCTTGGTGATAAATTCATTAAACAAAGAAAAATACAAAATGTCCTCAGTCCTAGGTGGCCCACTTCCACTTGTGTGGTAACAATCGCAGACTGGCAGGAAAGGAAGTAAAGAATGCTAAGAGTCATGATTTTTTTGAGAGTTCGTCAATAGTAATTTACCTGTTGGTACTTCAATTGTGAGATCCTTGTCCAGTAAGCCCAAAGTGGTCATACTGTCGAAGGAAGTGAATCATACGTTGCCTTTTTTACCCAGAGGAAGCAATAGAAAACGTGACTTGGTCAGAGGCTGAGAGTCAAGGATGGCTGACGGCCAGCTCTCGGCGCTCTGCTGGCATCTCAGGGCGTCTGTGGGAGTCAATGGACAGAAGCGGCACAGCCGCGCTCCGGCGGCATGGACAAGTCGGTCCGCGCGTCCCGCGGTCACGTCTACACTGGCGATCCACAGCAGCGGACGCGCAGTGTGCCAGGAGATCCCCAGCACGTCAGGAATGACTGGTGCAGGGCACGCGCTGAACCGAGAACTTCGTGACACAAAACGGCGCTGAAATTAAGAAAATTAAGAGAAGCCTTTTACGACCGACCCGGCAAACTACCACTTCATTTAGGGAAAGGCAGGGGAGGAGAACGAAAAGCCCAACGTCAGCGCACCACCGAGAGCGCCGGAGAAGGCCTCCCGCACGCAGCTGGCGGGCGCGGCTCCGCTCCTTCCCGCGCCCTTCGGGGCTTCCGGCCCGCGCCCTTCGGGGCTTCCGGCCGCCAAAGCGCCCGCCCCGCGCCGCCCAACGAGACGGTCCTCCCGCGTCCTAGAGCTCCCCCGGAAGTGCGGGCAGTGGGCGGAGCGGGCTGCGGCCGACTTCCTGGCCAGGGCCGCGGCTCGGGCCCCGCAGGCGAGCGAGGCCGCGCCTGAGGAGGCGGGTCCGTGGGCCCGAGCCTGCCCCCGCGGAGCGCTCCCCGGGGGTGCACTGGCCGGCGGTGAGGGGCCCCGGGGCCAGGCTCCGGCTGTGCCCTGACTGCCCTGCCCGGGCCTCAGTTTCCACACCTGTGCGATGAGGGGATGAGCGCGCCATCCTCGACGTGGAGCGGGACCTCAAAGGTCAACCCCCCCGCCTTGTATCCCGCGGATGAAGAAACTGAGACCCAGCCGAGGGAAGCGACTTGTCCAGGGTCACACGCAGGTGGTCAGGGGCAGTGGCGGGATTGGAACCCAGGCCTCTGACTCGGAATCCAGGGCTCTCCGCACCGCACCGGGCCAGAGTCTCCCCTTAAGGCCCTTGCGGGTTGTTGGGGTCAGGGCGACCACTCAGTGACCGTTCCCGTGGCCCCCTAAGGAGCAGACTGGTGTGTGTGAGCTCCGAGGCCAAGGTCAGTGCTGAGGGGAGGGGGAGGGGCTCCCAGGACGGCGCGATTCCGTGCTGCTCCTGATGGATGCGCCGCCCAGCGTGGCGCGGGCACCCGGCGGTGCCCGGCGGTGGGAGGCACGTCCTCCCCTAGCGTATCCGGACCAGCTCCCCTGTGGCACGCGTGTCGTTCTCGGTGTTTACAGAGGTCAGCTTTATTAACAACCCGTCTGGAATGAAATAGGCTTCATCCCAGCGAGGCAGAGGGAGTTCGGAGTCACTTTCGGTCCTAGGCACGAGGTCTCTTGGGGCAGTTGTACATCCTTTCGAGGAGGGGAGAAGTAAACTTCCCTCTCCCTCACTCCCTCCTTCCTTCCTTCTTTCCTTCCTTCTCTCCACCATTTCCCCCAGTGCTTCCAGTTCTGCCCAAACAGAATCTGCCTAATCAGTCGTTCATGTATTAGCCCTTCAGGTATCTGAAGGCTGCTATCCCGTCCCTGCCCCCATGGCCCGGGTCTTTTTCTCTCCAAACAATCTAATCAGTTTTTTCTGTTCTTCCTGCAATGACCCTTTATCATCCTTTTTCTCCTGATCACTCTCTGGATACTCTCTCGTTTATCAGTGTCCTGCTTAAAGTGTGGCTGTCAGAACCAAAGGTCCTTCCTTCCTTCTTTTTCTTTCCTTCCTTCTCCCTCCTTCCTTTCTTCCCCTTCCTTCCTCCCTTCTTCCCTTCCTCCCTTTCTCCCTCCCTTCTTCCCTTCCTCCCTTCCTCCGTCCCTCCCTACAATGGCTTAGAGTGAATGTTAATGGTAATTGGAACAACAACCCTGAGGGTCTTCCCCTCCCAGCTTGATTTTTTTTCTTTTTTTCTAATTAAAGGGGCCATCCCTTGACTCACTTCTTAAAGAAGCTTATTTACTGAACGGGCTTTACCTCACTCTGAGTACCTGAAAAGGCCTTAGCTTAAAAGGGCCAGGGTCTCCCATTGCATCCTGGGCCATCTCCAGTCATCCTCATTAATATCTGGCCACTGGATCCAGATGGCTCTGGAGGAGAAAGTGAGGCTGGTACCTTTGCACAGCCCTGCATCACTCAAATCAAAGTCAACTACTAATTACATCATCATTTCACTGTTGTCATGGTCCTCTTTGAAAACAAAGGACAAACAAGTTCTCCCTCCCTCCCCCACCTCCTCCTCTCTCTCTCTCTCTCTCTCTCTCTCTCTCTCTCTCTCTCTCTCTCTCTCTCTCTCTCTCTCTCTCTCTCTCTCTCTCTCTCTCTCTCTCCCTCTCCCTCTCTCCCTCTCTCTCTCCCTCTCTCTCTCTCTCTCTCCCTCTCTCTCTCTCTCTCCCCCCCCCCCCTTTTCTTCTTTATTGCCTTTATTCATGTATCGCTAGTATGGTCATGTAGTACCTCAGTGTTTCAGATAAGACAGGATAAGTCTCCAGTCTGGAGGATGTCATCTGAGTGCAAGATGAAGCCAAACCCCAAAAAAACCTTTGCCCTCTTTTGCTTTTTCCAGATCTTTTCTTAAATGATCTTCTTGTTGTCTACTGGTTATCAGTCTCATCTATCACCATGCATATCCTTTAAGGTAAATATACTTTATTTTCTCCAGTAACTCAGCTGGAAAATAGAGAGGGAAATGCAGTTAACTGACATTCACTGCCTTTTCTCTTTCAGTCAAATTTGCAGCCCTTGAAAATGACATGGGATATCATGTGTCAAGATCATGCAAAGTTCATTTGCATATAGTGAGAATATGCAGTAGTGTTCATGCAAAATAAATTTGCATACAGTATACTTTACTTGAATTCCATTGCTGGCCTGCCATTTCTCCAGTATGCAGGAGACTCTCCCCTAGGTACTATGGGATGACATCCTTCTTGATTATTTTATGGTGCTAGGTATTAGCCTAGTTGGGACTGGATAGTCCAACCACTTCTTCTGTGGTTTATTCTCAATTCGGAATGTTCTTTTTCATTGTTTATGGGGTAAAGCCAATTTTGGATACATTGGTCAGTGACTGAAGTTCTAGACCTATGGACACATGGGATCTATTGGCTTATCTGCTATCCTAAGTAGAAAGATGTTCCATGTGGCCTCTGCCTCCCTGAGACATCAAGTGACAGAGTAACAGGAATGGAGTTGGTTTCCTCTGGGTTTAGCTTCTCTCATGTTAAGGCAATTGTTTTCTGATTGATTGAGTAAATATTGAGATAGATTTGGTAGCAGTCCACATTTTCCAACATTACAGAGATTAGATCTCATCATCCTTAAAATCCTGATTAATGCCATCTCCATGTTGGATCTCTTCTACATTGGGATATGGGTATTTGGCCATGATCTATGGATTCACTGGGCCCAGTCCCTTGACTCCCCTAATTCTTATGTTCCTGCCCAACCAGTTCCTCTACAGATAGCAGTTGGTTACCTATATTGTCTTTTAGGGCCTGTTCATTTTTCAGTACTGTTGTGTAGACTTGATACTTTGTGGTTTCACTTATATAATATGTTACGACTTTCCACCAATACTCTGTTTTGTGCTTTACAGAATTACTTCCCAGGAATGTCTTACAAAATTGTTTCCCATTTGGAGTTCTTAAGCAAACTCCAAGGTAAAAATATTATTTGTTCTCCTCAAATGTTTTTCTTTGCTGAAGCCATCAATAGATGGTAGGTTTCTCTTGATTCGTCTCTCAGTCTTGTAACCTGCTGGTTATGAATTGCTACTTTACTTCTCTCTGTGACATTCTGAGCATATATTAACATTTAGTTCTTCCAAACATCTCCAAAATAAGGTGGGGACATATCCTGTGGCATCATTCCTATAGTCACTGTGAGCTTATGTCACATATTGACTCAATGGACCCTTCTGCCTTGGCCTCAGTGTTCATATTTAATAAGATGCAATTGGCCATTCTTGGGATTCTTGGGATTGGTGAGGCATTGTTCTAGATCTCTTAGGTCAAGTACTTCTTTGAGTAATTTGTAATCAAAATCTCATCTCCGATTTGTGTAGATCCTGGGCAGGAAAGATATACTTTGAGGAAAAACTCCCATAACCCTTTGACTCCCTTGGAGAACCTCTTTATTCTGGGCTGGCTAATCCCCTGAATGTCAGATAAAGCAGCCAGTCACTACCAAGACATTTCTCATGTTCTTCTGATCACCTTCCAAGGACAGGAGGTCTATATGCCAGCTCTAAAGGCATGCTGCTCCTTACACTCATGAGGTAAGTGGTTACAATTGGCATTACTTTCCTTTTGTTACTATTGAAATGAAGGTAAACAAGCATAGAGTTCCAAGCAAGTTCAATTTATTGATAAGGCTAGCAATTACCAATAAAAGGGATCTTTAGCTCCTCAGCAAGCCAAAAGACCCCCTAATGAGAACAGACATAGTTTTTGCAGACAAAAGGAGGAACATCTGAAAACTGGAAGGCAGCCTCATAGATGGGGAAAACAGTATCATTGGTTACAAAACTTGGAGCATCATTGATGCAATATGATTGGTTAGAAGTCAGGAATGTGGGCTAGCAGCCACCCCTCCTTCTATCTAGATTATTATGCTTGTTCCAGTCCATCTGCAAGAATAACTAATGGTGTGTAGATAAGAAATTCCTTATAATTGTACAAGGGTTGTTAGTGGTAAAGTGCTAGGTTTTTTTTTAATTAAAGTAATTGATTAAAGGGAAACTGAACTTTTAAACTTAACTCAGAAAGGAAAACTGAACTTCTGAACTTAACTCAGAGACAAAGAAACTTGGCTTAGGCAGCTTTATGAAATGTCAGCAGTGATATAGAGTAGAATTAATTACAAAATAGAATCCATTTGGTTTTCCCACTTTGATCACACCTAGTATGTATATATATCTTGTACTCATGTATATTTGCGGCTGCCGTGTTGGAGCTAGCAGGATCTCTCCATACCATATCTTCTGTTTTTTCTTGACCTAGTTGTTCAGAATTAACTTAGGCAGCTTTTGTTACCTTGCTTAGTATTGCTTAGCTTTTAATAAAATAATCCATTAATAAGTCTCAGCTTCTGCCAGATAAAACACTGACGTTTACTATCCTGATCCAGTGAGACTGGATCCAATGACTTCACCTCCCTGCTCCTTAGTTTCTTCTCCTGTAAAATAAAGGGTTTGGACTAGATGACTTCTGAGGTCCCTTCTGACCCTATGTTATGATCCCTATAATCCCTACCCTTATTGACTTTATATTTCTTAGGAGGATAAGATAGACATAAATAAGTACAATTCCACCTCAAATGGCAAGTTTTGTGGCCTGTGAGGCTTGTTTGCGTGATCTACAAAATGCAGAGGTTGGATTAGATGCTTTCTAAGGACATTTCTGCCTCTTAACATTTTTTTGATTGTGTGACTGATCTGAAGTTAGCACAGAATCATATTGATCAATTTCTTAAAAGTCTGTGAATTTTTTTGTAATTTTATAACTATTTCAATATTATTGATTTGTATATAACCTACATATTTTAATTTATGCTTTAAAAATATTCTGAAAAGGTGTCATAGGCTTCATCATACTGCAGAAGTATTCTTGAACTAAAAAAATTAAGAATCTCTGATAAAGAAAATTATAGTTTCCTTCTGGAGACACTAAAAATTGAGAGAATAGGGAAGTCAGAAATTACTAGTTTTTATAGCTATTAAAAGGCAAAGTCCTTTTCTTTATCAAAACTGTATTCATTTTCCTGGGGCTAATAACTGGATGTTGTGACTAGCTTTGCTCACTGTCTTTCCGTACTCTTCTCTTGAGGAGTTAACAGAATCAGCTGCTTGCCCCCTTTGTGTACTCCTATAGGACAAATCTATTCTCCAAAATTTTTGTTGAATCGCAGTGACTTCACTGTTCAATTTTCAGTTTCCTGTGATGCTTACCTTCAGATCCTCGTCTCTGTACAAAGACAGGAAGGAGCCTTCTCAGAGAAACAAGAATCCTGGCGGCAGCTCGAGGGTCAGTGCCTTTTCCACCTTCCATCAGCTTCTCTTCATCTGAGATCCTTCAGCAGCAGAAGGTTCTGCACCACCTTAATGGTCTTCAACATGGTATTTATCCTCTATCTCTCTCTCCCTTTAGATGCCAGCCTCCGTCACTCACCCATCTACTGTAACTAAAGTATCTTAATTTCAGTGATTTGTAATCTACATTCCTTACAACATCCTTAAGAGGTTGACATTGCAAATGTTACTCCCATTTCACTGATGAGAAAACTGAAACTCAGAGAGGTTAAGTGATTTGTCCATTGTCACAAAGCTTATGAACAGAAGAACTGGGGCTCAAACCATCTCCAAGTCCAGTGCTCAGTTTTCCTTAATCTGGAATCTTCTTACTTCTGGTCTTACTCTGACAGATAACTGGAGTCTACCATAATATGTATGTGTGTGTGTGTGGGTTTTTTTAAGTTTAGACCTTTGATTTAATCGGTTAAGGACCTTTTGGGATGAAAACTTTCTCTGCTGGTGGAGATCAACCACTTACCTGTGATTTATAAGGTTGGAGAGTTGTCTGCGTCACTGAGGTATTAAATGACTTGCCCACAGTTACAGAGCTAGTAGTGTGTTTCAGAGTCAAGACTTCAACCCAGGTCTTCCTGACTTCAAAGTTGGCCCTATATCTACTGTACCACACTGCCTTTTGCTGTATAAAACTAAGGTAAAATTCAGTAGCTAGACATATTCAACACTCTGTTTAGTCGCTGACATCTGCATCACAAAAGCAGATTGTATGGGGATATTGGGATGGAAGAAAGAAGCCTGATTTCATGCATACTAAGTAGGATTTCAGCGCTATACTCCCATTTTAAAATAAAATAATATGATATAGGCATGTACAATATGTACTAGCTGGATAATAAGACTTTTACTTTCTATTATTATTTCATTTTATTATTTTTTATTATTAAGCTCCTTCTTTGAGTAATCTATACAGGTTTTTTTTACATTAAACTTCACAGAGAGGTTTGACGATTGGAGAGTTTAGAGAATCATTTTCTTTGGGTTTGGTTTGTCTGTCTATAAATGTACGTAAGTTTGTTATCATCTAGCTCTGTGGTATCAAACTCAAATAGAAATAGTTCCATATTGACTTAGAAAAACCACAAATTAATGTTATTTTGTATTATATTTTTATTTATTTTGTTAAACATTTCCCAGTTACATTTTAATCCATTTTGGACTTCACTTTGTAGTTTTGCAGGCCCCCATGTAGCCTGTGAGGTGTAATTTTGACACCCCTGATCTAGCCCACGTTTCTCCGTCTTATCCATAAGGATTTAGTGACAGAATTTATGTTGTAGCTTCCTGAAATAAACGACACCAACAACAAAAACCCTGTTCTACCAGTGTAGTTAACCTATCAGAGAAAAGAAATTAGTTTCATTTGTCTTGACTTGTTTTTAAGGAATTCAGGTTATTTTCCAGTGACCTAATTTTTAAACCTTTTTAAAAATAATCTGTTGTAGAATTTTATAAGGGAATAATAGTAATAATAGCATTTATGTAGCACTTTAAAGTTTACAATGTCCACATGTAATCCTCAACAACCCTTCGAAATTATTATCTTTATTTTGCACATGAGGAAATTGAGGCGGAGAAGATAGATGACTGGTCCAGAGTCATGTTACTAAGGGAAGTATCTGAAGCAGGATTTTAACTCATTTCTTCTTTCCTTCAAGCCTAACACTATCAACTGGGCTTCCTTGCTTCCTCTCTGCTTTGTGGTTTCTAGAATCCATCTCAGTCATTTTTAGAAATCCTACCCATTTTTCATATCAAATCTTAGAGCACTTTTCTCATTTTCGTGATTTTCAAATATGGTTGATCATTACACCACAGAAATAATTAGATATTCTTTATGTCCTCTCAAACTTAAATAAGAAGAAAAAAACTTAAAACTATTGGGGTGGAATCTAAGAAAAAAAATATCCTACCTTATGAGAGATAGTATGCTGAAAAACCATTATAGAATTTTTTATGCCCAGCATGCTGTCTTTATTCTATAGATTATCAAACTGAATAAAATTCAGTTATTGCTGAACTTTGCAAGACTGATGAAACATATGAGAAAACAGTTTACATTAAAACTTTTTTCAATGTGCAAATTATCTCTTAACTGTTTAGTTTTGTGTCTCTAGTCTCTCTTAATCCATATTTTGTGTACAATTTTTTCCTTTACTCGTAATTAGTATAAATATTCTGTTACTGCTTTATTGGCTTTGTATAAGGTTTTCTATATTACTTTGTATTCCCATATTTATCATTCTTAATTGCGTTAGTATATTCTGTTTTATTTGATATGAATGAGTTTATTCAGCCATTCTCCTATCTTTGGATACCTATGTAGTTTCCAGTTTTTAAAAATTGCAAGTTATATATCTTTAAATAGATTTTACAGTTGGTTTTTAAAATAATTACTTTTGGAGTGATCCTAATTATGGATTTATTAGATCAAAGGATATACTTATTTCTGTGTTTACTATACTGAGACAGAGGATATTGGAATTGAAAATCATGCCTGATTGAAGCTAGCATTTAAAAAATTGGTTCTTAATCTTTGTTGGCAGTACACAGAATGTGTATACTTAAAAAAAATTACTTTATATGTTTTGTAACCTTAATGATTCATTTATCATTCATTGTCTTAATCCTTTGTTGATTTTCTTTATCGTTTTTGTTTTTATTAGAATGATTTGTTGTGGGTTCATTTTATCCATTCCCTTACTGAACTCATTGTCTCAATTTTTTTTGTTGAGTCCTGTTGCAGGCTATGACATCTGGCACAGTGATCATTCGGATACCAAGATTAGGGTAATTAGAATTTACTTACAAGATGTAGCAGGTGATATTCCAAGGATGTTTGTTGAATGCAGCTTCCTGTGGTCCACTTAGAAGATACACTCAAGAGCCTCCTGTGGAGGCAGGCCGCACAGAGTTGCAGTTCTGTCAAGTCATCTCATTAATAAAGGCTGAAATCTGTTACTCTTCTCTCCCTCTTTATGTGTGCCATTCTCCCCTTCCTTCCTCCACCATGTTATCTTTCATGTCGATGGCTACATTGGGATTGGGGCAAATCCAGTGGCTCCTACTTTGTCTTCCTCATTAGAATAGCCTAGACTAAAATAGCCTGGACATCCCAATCACTGGATGGAGACTGTACCTCATGTACTCGACCTCAGCATCTCTACTTTGTGAAGGTGGTCTGACATTTCCTGGTCTTGTAGTAAAGGATTCATATGTCCAGTTAAGGAATGAGCATTGCCAGAGTAGTACCATGTTCTCTTCCCCTAGCTTCCGTGCCTTCCATCTATCATGGAGGTGGGGCTCAGGGTAAATCTACCTTTAAGTTGGCCATTTCATCTGGACCCTTCCTTTAATCCACTGAGATGGGGCTGGGCCACCCTGAGCTCACAGTTGTGTAATGGTGGCTAGTTGGGGCTTGAAAGATGAAATTTGGGGTTTTTGTTCCTAGTTACTTAACTATCCCCTTGATCTGCAACATCCAAGAGGCCCGCTGCTTATTCTTTCTGCATATCTTCCCAGCAACCAGATGAGATATGATTTATCAGATAATTATTTACTCTTAGACTCAAGTTGACTTAACTCTTTAACAATGTATCTTAAGAATTCCTGCGCTTGAATAAGGTTTTGACCCACTTTTGAGATTAGCTTGCTCAAAAGGATTGTGAGGGAATGTGGCCAGCTGATCCAAGCTTGGGAGTCCATTCTCTTCCCCGCCCCCCCTCCCATTCCCAACACCAGTCAAGCATAGGTGAGTCAGCCCTCTGCCAAGATATCCTCTTGTCTCCATCAACCTCCAAGAAGACTTTTATTTCCTCCATAATACACCTCCTGAAGGATCAGGGTCAGATCAGGCAGCTTCCCACTGCCACTCAGCCAGGTAAGACTTCTCCTGCCTAGCCCTCAGTGATTCTTCAGACCTATTTCCTTTCCCTATTTCTTGATAACTATCAGGAGGAGCCAGGAGAATATGTTTTTAGCAAAGTTCCTTCCATTCTGATTTCTTTCTTGCTGGACCCAGTAAGCAATGCCCACTGACTTTAGAGGGCTTTTCTCTTTCACCATTAGAGCTTCTTTCACACAGCCACATGATTCTGAGCAATAAATTGCCAGGTGCTTGTGTCTAACCATCCTGGCATCCAGGAGGTCCTAACTCATTCCCTTTTTGTTTCATAAACGAAAAGGTTCTACTCACTACATCAAATGTTACAGACAAAGTAATCTGATGGAGTTGATCCTTCAGGCACCACAGGTAGAGTAATGCACTCTCTATGTAGACGATATACTGACTATCTATGTGATACTCTTTGGGTGTAGCTTCTGAGAATTTTGTCTCCTGAAGGTCTGAAGACCTTCAAGTGGAGATGGCCCACAAAGGACTAGGATTCTCTCAGATCTAGGAAACCTCTATTTTCCTGGGTTCTTATAACTTTATAGGACTCTAGGACCTGTGACTCCAGGCAGAGAAGGTATCATCCCTTTTGGTCATCACTTATCCTGGTTCCATATTATGATTTCTAACTGCCACAGTCATGACCTACCATATGTCTTGAATTTTTTAGGCTCATTTTCGTGTCTCTCCTCTGCGTGGAGAGATAGTTTATCCCTTAAATTGCTCTTTTTAAATAACTTTTCAGGTAGTTCTTCAAGTGCTCTCTTTTCCCTATATGAGTATTACATTTGACATAAATTCGACTATTTGATCTTTCTATGATTGCTGTCAGTATTGGTTCACCAGCAGATATATCATTCTGGTACGCGCTGAGTCCATTTAGAATGCTTTAAAATGATCTTACTGATTTTAGTCTTATTTAGCAACCCTCCATCAATGTCTTATCCTAATAAAGAGTATTCTTACCTATGTATGTCATTAAACTCTTCCATTATTACTTAATCACTTCATTTTATGTTTCCCCAGTCTTGTTGGATATTTCCAGTGCTCCCCACCATTCAGCAACTATTTTCTACTCTTTTTGACTCTTTGCTGTTTTGAAATTGTTCGCTTTCTTCCACATGAAGCCATTCTAGTATCCTCTTTCCCAAACTACCGTGACTTCAATTGCTTTGAATATATTCACATTTATTAATTTTGTGATATATATATATACATATATATACACACACACATACATATGTGTGTGTATGTGTATTAGATGTACTTGGGATTATTCATTCTGCATTTGTGACTTGTACACCCAGCACAGTGCCTTCTATGTAATGGGTGGGACATTATTCTTAGTTAATTAATCCAGTGCCTCATTGTGTTGTGGAGTTGGCTTTAGGTTCTTTAAGATTATTTCATTGGAGTATAAGGCCTTCCAGGCCCTGCTGAGCAGAATAAGTTTTGTGTACGGGTCTAGTAACAAACTATGTATTTCATCCAAGTACCAGCCTAGCTATGTTTGGGGAGGCTTATCCCCATGTAGCCTGAAGGCTGATGAATATTTAGGCTGCAGTAATAATTTTTAAAAAAGTTTTATTAATGTCCAAATGACTCTTCCTCCCCTCCCTGCCCCCAGTCCCTCATTTCACCTTTCCTCATAACAAATAAGCCAAGCAAAACAAATCAGCACATTGGCCACGTCTGAAATGTGGGCTTTACTGCACACCTCGAGTATGTGCTTTTCTATCAGTTTTTTGAAGTCATTGTTGTTACCTGCAGTGATCCTAGTTTGAAATTCTTTCAGTGTAGTTATCTTTCACATTCAGTGGGACAGTGGAGAGAGTGTTTGGCCCGGGTTCAGGAAGGTCAGGAAGTGACCTCTGCGGCTTACTTGTTTTGTGACCCTGGACAAGTCACTTGAGCTGTCTTTGCCTCAGATTCTTTCTCTCTAAAATGGGAATAGTTCATGGGATAAGAATGGTAAAGTGCTTTATAAAGTGCTAGCACATAAATACTATAGAAATGTTAACTGTTATTATGGGGGGTCATGATGTCAACTGCTCTTGTTCTGCTTCAGTTTTTGTCACTTCATACAGATCTTTCCAAGTTTCTCTCAGTTCTTCATTTTTTTTGTAGCACAGCACTCATTCCATTATATTTGTTTGCCACAATTTGCTTATTAATTCCTCCAGTCATTGGGTACATATTTATTTTTTTATTTTTATTTTTTAATTTTTTTGCTTGTTTTTTGTTTTTTTTTAATATTTTATTTTTTCCTTCCTTCCCCCCCTTCCTTCCTCCCTCCCCAAGATGGCATACAATTTTATATAGGTTCTACACATTCATTCCTATTAAATATATTTTCACCATAGTCATGTTGTATAGAAGAATTAAAATGAACAGGAGAAATCATATAACAAAACAAAATGTAATACAAAAGAAAGTGATCTGCTACAATCTACAGTTGAATTCCATAGTTCTTTCTCTGGATGTGAAAGACATTTTGCCTTAAAAGACCATTGGGAATTTTTTAAGACCTTGCATTGCAATGAAGTTCTAAGTCTACCAGAAAAAGTTCTCATACACTGTGGTTGTTTCTGTGCACAAAGTTCTCTTTGTTTTGCTCCTTTCACTCAGCATCAGATCATATGTCTTTCCAGGCCTCTCTTAAGTCTTCCTGTTCATCATTTCGTATGGCACAATAGTATTCCATTAACCCACTTTTCCTCCAGATATTTGATGTAAAGAATGCTAACCCTAATTCCTTGTCTCCTCAAGACTTAACTTCTGCCATCCTAGTGGACTTGCTGTGTCAGAGGTTGCCAGTGGCCTCCTTAATCATGCTCTCCATTGTCTTTCAGTTTTCATTCTCTTTTCCCCTAAATGTAGTATTTGACACATTTAATTCCCTTGTGGGTATGAATTTGGGTAGATTTTTATAATTCAGAATGTATTTTGAAGGATTCCCTGAAGGATATACAGCGAGGAGGGTGAGCACTCTAGACATCACAGGGGTTTAGCTGTGCAAAGACACAAAGAGGCAGGAACTGGACTGTCTCAGACGAAGCATTGAGCAGGCTGGTTTGATAAGAGTAGAGAATGCTTGGAGTGTCATCTACAGTGACTGAAGAAAGGCGGGTGAGAATCTGATTGAGGAGGGCTTTAATTCAGATCCAAGTCTGTGTGTTATCCTAGAGGCCATAAAGAACCATAGCTTTATAACTGGGGGAATGGTGTGGTCAGATCTCTGGATTTGGCATCTCAGGAAGGTAGGCCAGCAGCAAGCATTCATGAGGCATTTACTATATTCCAAGATACTCCTTTCACTCAAAGAGTATATGTTCTAACGAGGGAAGACAACACAAAAAAGGGAGAGGGAGGGAAGGTTCCTACGTGGTGGCAAACTCTGGAGAATTAAAAAACACCTCTGGGAGAAGAGAACATGGCTGGCCATCACCCATCTCCAAAATGGAGGACCTGAAGGAACTCCCCGGTGGGGAAAGGGGGCCAGTCTGGTAGAAGGATATTGCAGGATGAGAAGGCCCCAAGAGCTGAGGGCAGTTCTAGGGCAAGAAAGCAGCATCTCCAGTCATCCTGATGAATATCTGGTCACTGGATTCAGGTGACTCTGGAGGAGAAGTGAGGCTGGTGACCTGCATAGCCCTCCCTCACTAATGGTGGCAAAGTCCTCAGCAGGAAGGCAGTTTGGCAGCTGTGTGGAAGATGGATATTTTGACACAACAGACAACAATCAGTTACCAAGCGTTAGTAAGCACTGGCTGTGTACCAGGCACTATGCTTGGTGATGGACAATGAAACAATCCCTCTTCTTAATTAGCATTTTATAAAATCTGAAATAAAACACTTGATAATGAGATTGCAACTGACAGTACATGTCACATTCTACTTTTATAGGTAATAATAGGAAGCATGCATGCTTTAACCTTATTCATTTGGTCTCAACATTGTCTTATTTTTTTTTAAACCTGAGTGGTCTTGTCCCTGAGTGTTATCTTACAAGCGGCAATTACAGCGAGAAAGTAAGTGCTGGATTGAGTTTGTTTTCTGTCTCTGATACCAACTCTATAACTATGGGCAAGTCACATGACTGTGAGTCACATAACTCATTAGCTTTGTGACCGTGGCCAAGTCACTTAACCCCAATTGCCTCATCCTGGGTCATCTCCAGTCATCCTGATGAATATCTGGTCACTGGATTCAGGTGACTCTGGAGGAGAAGTGAGGCTGGTGACCTGCATAGCCCTCCCTCACTCAAAACAAAGTCAAGTGCAAGTCATGTCATTATTTCTCTGATGCCATGGTCTTCTTCAGCAACAAAGGATGAACACACACACACACACATCACATAACCTAGCTGAGCCTCAGTTTCCTTATCTACAAGATGGGGATAACATTTACAGTGTTTAACTTAACAAAGTTGTTGAGGGAGAACAAACGAGATTAAGCAAGGTGCTTTGCAAACCTAAATGTCAGCTATTGTCTTCATGTTGTAGTTGTGTATGTTCTTTTGGCTTTGCTTTATTTTGCATCATTTCGTACAAATCTTCCCTTTCTCTAAAATGTTTATTATTTGTCATTCCTTAGAGTACAATAATATTCCATTCCTATAATGCAGTTTGTTCAGCTATTTCCCATGTTGATAAGTTTTTACTCCTCCTCTCCCAATAGCTTTTGGGACAGAGAAATATTTGTCTTGAGGGAAAGATAGCTTAGTGGATTAAGGAGACTGTTTCAGACTGACCCTAGCCACAGATTTACATGAACACCTTCCCTCACTCCCCCCTCATCCCCCGGTGCTTCCACCTAGCTGGACTGGATTTGATTCCACCATAAAGGGAAGCTGTGAGCTAAGGGAAACAAGAAATTTTTCAGAGGAGTAGGAGAGAAACAGGGAAGAGTTGTGGGTCACTGATCTGTGATAGAATTTTTATCAGTGATTCATCAATTTAACATTTGTTAAAAGCCTACACTATCATGGAACCATGGAGTTTGAAGGGCTGTCCGAACCCATCCAGTCTAATCCAAATCAACAAGTGGTCACCCAAACAAGTGTTTCAAACTGAAATGGAAGTGGTAGAAGGATCTCTGCAGGATGACTTAATTTTAAAATGCAATGTTATCTATGTTTTATTGTGTTTTTATTTGCTTTGTTAAATATTTTCCATTTACATTTGGGCAGTGAGTGTTGTTTTTGACCCATGTGCCCTAGACTATTTGAGGTTCTCTAGTAAGGGGAACTTCTGCCTCCTGAGTGAGTCATCCTGTTACAGTTTTGGATTGCTTTAGTTGTTGGGACATTTTTTTTACATAGAGTCAGTCTGCCTCTCTGCAACAAGTGAAATATAATCATGAAGATATTCCTGAGACATGGTTTTGACTTTGTCTTCTGTCCAGTGTATGATACATGAATGGATTCTAGAAAGGCAGTACCTTGGAACAGGTTTATGGCCACATTTCTGGGTTGGAGTCCAACCTTTCCACTTGCTGGCCATGTGACTTTGGGGAAATTACTGAATCTCCTTTGTCTTTAAAATGGGGATACATTTTTCTAGTAGTTTGTCTTTCATAGTAATTACGTTGTAGCATATATGCATTCTATTTTACAAAGCACTTTCTTTACAAAGTTCTTGGTGAGGTAGTGTCATTTTTACTATTTCTACTTTACAGATGAAGTAACTTAGGGTCATGGATGTTTTCTGCCCTGCCTTAAGCCATGCATAGGTAGGAAAGGGCAGTCTTTTGATTCTAAATTGTTTGCTTCTTCCACAACCATGATATCTTTCAAGATAATATATGTCAGTAAAGAGGTATTATGGAGAAGTGGATAGTCTGAATTCAAGTCTTGATTTTCATCCACATAGGCCAGGAGATGCAGAGCACATCTCCTCACTTCTCAGTGCCCCAGGTAACTCTTAAAATCTAGAGTTTTCTTAGTTTAGAACTTTCTACATCAACAAAATCTTAGGTACAGATCAATATGTGTTATAATTGTTTTGTAATTTTGAAGCACTATAAATAGTTATCCTCCAGCAGAGTCCTTTCCTACACCTCCTCAAGGTATCTCAGGTTCTTAAAGACCGTGGTAGACTCATGATCTGGCAGGATATTCCAAGCGGGAAAGATTTCAACTGTAGCCCTACAGACAGACCTAGCTAAATAGGGAGAGTTTCTTCATCTGGTTAACCAGAGTAATGACTTCTTTGTTTTTTGCTTGGTTTTTTAACAAGTTTTATTTTTACATTACAGAGGTTTACAAATTAGTCATGTTTTGTGGGAGCTGTTTTATAACAAAGTAAAACACAACAAAATAAAAGTTAAACAAAACCAATAATAATACAGTGAATTTATCTGTAGTACCCCTTACCTCCCTTTAAAAAAATAATAGAAATGTGTTTTTCTCCTTCTCAGTCGCTCCATTGTAGGGGAAAACAGAAAGAGGAAAAAAAAACCCCAGTTTTCTTGTAACAGATACACATTGTCAAACCAAACAAATCCCCTCAGTGACTGTACATCTCTATATATGTACACATGTATATCTTTCTGCACTCTAAATCCATCACTTCTCTGTAATGGATAGCACGTTTCATTAGTCTTCTGGAATCATAAATGGACATTTATGTCATGATTCTTAAAACTTTCACTTGTTTGTTTTTATGGTTTTGTTATTACTGTATAACTTGTTCTCTTTATTTTATTCCTTTCATTCATCTGTTTGTAAAAGCCCTCAAAATTGTTCTCTTTTATAATTTTGATATTATGGTATAAATTGTTCTTCTGGTTCTACTTACTTCACCTTGTATCAGTTCATATAAGTCTTTCTGTTATATTTGTAGATGTAAAGTCACCGTTTGCTTCACTTCTTGAAGCACGATAGTACTGCAGTCACATTCACATACCTCAGCTTATTTAGCCATTCCTCAACTGATGGACCTCCAGTTAGTTTTCAGTTTTCTGTCACCCCAAAAAACAGCTGCTATAAATATTTTTGTACATAAGGAAACTTTTTCTCTTTCTTTGATATATTTGAGTATAGGTCTAACAGTAATATAACTAGGTCAGAAGGTATTTACTATTTATTACTTTTTATGTGTAATTGCAAAATGCTTTCCAGAGTTACTGTACCCATTCTTAAGTCTGCCAACAATACATCAATGTGGCTGTTTTCCCACAGCCTTTTAACATTTATCATTTTCCTTTTTTGTCATCTTTGCTACTCCATTGGGGTATGGGTTACAATATAGGAATTTCTTTAATTTGATTTTCCCTGATTAGTAGTAATTTGGACCATATTTTCATAAACAGCCTGGGCGTTTATTTGAGAACTGTCTGTTCATATACTTAGACTCTCAATTGGGGAATGGCTCTTTAGAGTTAGCGTTAGGGTTTAAATTTGAATCAACTACTTAAATATCCTGTGACAGATCTTTATCAGAGAAACTTAGTTTTTTTTCAACCAAGTTGTTTCCCTTTTATTCTTAGCTTAACTAGACTTGTTTGTGCAAACACTTTTTAATTTTACTTAATCAGAATTATCTATTTTATTTTCCATGATCTAGTGTGACCATTTTTTTCTATTCACAATCTGATAGGTAATTTATTTCCACGTTCTAGAATTTGTTTACAATGTGATCTTTTATAAATAATGGTCGTATAGCCATTTGGAGCTTATGATTGTATAAGACGTGAGGTGTTGGTCTAAATCTAATTTCATCTATACTGATATTTAATTTTCTCACTAATAAAAATATTTACTTATTAATTTACTAATTAATGTACTTATTCAGTGCCATTCCATTCAAGCTACCAAAGGATAGTTCATTGTACTAGAACAAAATAATAGTGAAATTCATGTGGAACGAGATTTTGAAAGGTCAAGAATCTCAAGAGAAATAATGGAAAGAAATAGGAACAAAAGGAGCCCATCAATGCCAGATCTCAAACTATAATACAAAGCAGTAATCATTAAAAACAATTAGGTAATGGCTAAAAAGTGGAACAGATTAGGGATACAACCGACAGAAGGAAATGTATCCAATACTTTAGTGTTTAGTAAACTCAAAAATACTTCTTTTAATCATCCAAGGTTCATTTTCTCACTGTGTTTTTCAAAACAGAACTCATTACAAATATGTATGTTAATCATTAAACCTTTATTAAGTACCTGCTCTGTGCCAGGCACAGGTACAAAGAGCTGGGGTTACCAAAACCCACAAAATATAGTCCCTGCCTATGAGGACTTTACAATCTAATGTTGGAGATAACCAACAGACAGGTACATACAAATAAGCTAAAAACTGGTCAGAGAGGGAAATAATTTAGAGAGTAAAGGCACTAGAATTAAGAGGGTTTATGGGAAAGGTTTCTTGGAGAAATTGGGGTTTTAGTTGGCACTTAACAGAAGCCAGGGAAGGCACTACATAGAGGTGGAGATGTATAGTCAGTAATGGAGTATATTTCAAGTAAGTGAAGATTATGAGTTAACCTGATGTAGTGGATAAAGTATTGGTCTTAGAGTAAGAAAGTTTGGATTCAAGTACTTGTTTTGGCACTTCAATGAAAGAATGAATGAAGAAGTCGTAAGCACTGTGTGCCACTCGCTGGTATCCCCACTTTCCTGGGGATACAGATATAAAAATGAGACAGTCTCTGCCCTGAAGGAGCTTTTACTCTAATAGAAACAGCACATATAGGAGAGTAGTGGCCAGGGAAGGATAAAGTCACAAGCCTATTGAGTGGAGCCACAGAGAAGTTGAATACCATGCCCTTCCCAGTAGAACTGAATAGTATTGATTTGATTACTGTTCCCAGATCAAAAGGTAAAGGAGGATGTAAGGGTACAGAGATTGAGTTATGGGAACAGCGGCATAGCAGGAAGATGACATGGTCAGGTGGCTGTAGCCTTCTAGGTGTAGTGAGTTTTCATCAATAATTAGCAAAACGTGAATTCTAGTTTGGGGAGTGCAGTGGCAGCCCTGGGGAATATGGCAAGAAGTTGATGCGGTTAGAAGACTGGGGCCAACTAGATACTATGATGAACTCTTACCAATCAGCATGGCAAACCTGGGCAACAGCCCCTCTCTGTTCCCATTTCCTCTTCTATAAAATGATAGGGTTGAACTAGGTAATCTCTAAAGTGCCAGCTCTAAAATTCTATGAGATTTTTAAAAAAATCTACATGAATAGTGTTCACTGAGATGGTTAATGATAAGTAATCCTTGCTGACAAAATTATATGCAGGACAATACAGTGGCATAGTTTATGGATTCTTTTTGGGGGGCGGACTTGGACCCCTTCTTGGAATAATATTTTTAATACATAAAATAAAATACATAGGATTACAAAGGACAATTACATTGAAATACAGTTATCTGAATATTTTCAAAAACAGATTAATGGAACCAAGGTTAAGAACCCCTGGTCTAGGTGAAAGAAGATAAGGGCCTGCGCAATGAATGAGTTACTGAAAAGCATTAATTCATATATGTCAGGTATTGGGTGAAGTGCTATAGATACAAATACAAAATCGCGACCTCTTCTGCTGTCTTGGAGTTTAATCTCTAATGAGGAAGATAGTACATTGGAAGGTAGCAATAAGGGAAGGAAGTTATTGTCTGGGAAGTCACAAAGATGTTAAGTAGGACATTGGATTGCTCTGCCCTTTCCAGAGGCAGTGGTAGTGTTGTTTTTAACAAAGTTCTTAGAGGAAGAAGTAGAAAGGGTGGTATGGAATGCAGGCACCTAGAGCAGGGCAGAAAATGTTCAGGGTGAAGCAAATTTGACATGACATGCTAAGTTGGGGAGACTTTATATTCAAGTTTCTTACCAAGGTACCAAATACTTAGGTTTATAAATTATGTCTAGTACTAAATAGGAACCAAGCAATATATTCTTCCTTATAAATAGGGTTTTTTCCCCCATTTGGACCTATGATTTCATTGGTTTATGGAACTCCTGGTAAGTAAATTTCTACCAATGCTGAACAGCTTCTATTTGGCCATTGGTTTTAGAGATTTGTTTGGGGCACTAAGACTTGCTGTGGTTCATGTGGTTAGCATGTACCAGAGGTATGACTTGAACTCAGGTCTTCCAGGTACTGCAGCTGGGTGTTTGCCTACTGTGTCATATTGCCTTTATGTAGTATGCTACATATTTAAAAATTCTAAAATCATTGCAAACTTCCATGAGGCAGCAGGAATGTGTTCTTTCAGGAGCTGGTGACCTTTGAAGATGTGGCTGTGTATTTCACAAGGAAGGAGTGGGGATGGCTTGATCCTGCTCAGAGGGATCTTTACAGAGATGTGATGCTAGAGAACTATGGGAACTTTGTTTCAGTGGGTAAGAAGTCATTTTTATGGCAACCATTTCCAAACTAGCCACCTTCTAAAAAGAGATTATGGAACTCAACTCAGAGGACATTTAAGTATCTCTCATTGGACCTTTCCATATATTAGCTATAGCTTTAAAATCACTCCCTATCTGTCTCCTGTAGTCTTATATCCTAGGAGTGAGTTTAGAGAGTTCTGGTATTTTAACATGAATAATCATGTTCTATATGTCCTTTCCTAAAATCAGGGCTTCTGTTCTCTAAACCTGATGTTATCTCCCAGCTGGAGCAAGGAGAAGAGTCATGGATTGAGGATATGCCAGAACCTGAGGAAGGAGAACTTTCTTCAGTTGTTTACAGTGGTGAGTGAGTGAGATCAGATCCCATTGGAGAGAGCAAAAAATGAGAGCACAGCTGATTTGTTGACTGATGAGCAATTTTAAATGCTAGGAGAAGATTTTAAGGAGTTGAACTTGGAATTGGAGTTGGGGATAGAACTCCTCGCCCCTCTTAGTGGACATACTTAGGTCTTTGGGCTTACCTTTTCTTCTATCCTGGATGTTCTTCTTAGGGAGGTGATCATCTGAATACCTTTTCTTTCCTCATGTTGTCATTGGAGCTCTTAGTTATTTCTAACACTTTGAAAGTTTTTTAAAATTATTGTTCTAATTTTATTTGTTTGATAATTCTTTTTTTTCTTCTGTAGTTTAATTTTTCTCAAGAAAAAGTGGTTATCTTTACTTCCTTTTTTTTTCAGGTTTTAAGAACAAGTCTGAGAATGAAAATTTTACTCTAAGGGAAGAAATACCTAAAACATTTGAACTATATGGAAATATGATAGAAAAATCCCCAAGGGATGTATTTCAAACCACAGAATTTGGACTAGCCTTTGGACAGGAAAATAGTATAGAAGGGCAGACAAGACATTTCTTAGAGGAGAGATGGAGTAAGTCAGCTTTGCAGTCAAGAAGCTCTCAGCAACTGACAATTTTCCACAACCAGATGTCTAGAGATGGAGGCCAAGAGTATAATGAATTTGGTAAAACCTTCAATTGGAACTCAAAGCTCATAACTCATCAAAGAATTCCTAAAAGAGGAAGAGGCCGAAATTTTTCTCAGCATTTAGCCCTTATTCAACACCAGGGAATTCACAGTGGAGAGAAACGTTATGGATGTCGTGACTGTGGCAAGACCTTCAGTCAGAAGTCAGGATTCACAAGGCACCTGAGAATTCACACTGGAGAGAAGCCCTATGAATGCAACGAGTGTGGGAAAAGCTTTAGTCGTAGCTCAAATCTCACGGAACATAAAAGAATTCACACTGGAGAAAAACCCTACAAATGTAACAAATGTGATAAGGTCTTCAGGCTAAAATCAAATCTTAATTGTCATGAGAGAGTTCATACTGGGGAGCGACCTTATGAATGCAACATCTGTGGGAAAAACTTTCCTCAGTTATCCAGTGTTATGAAGCATCAGAAAATTCATACTGGAGATGGCACTTGTAAATGCATTGAATGTGGGAGAATCTTGAGTAGTCAGCTTCGCCTCATTGAACACTGCAGAATTCATACTGGTGAGAAACCTTTTCAGTGTAGTGAATGTGGGAAAGGCTTAAGCAGCAGGTCAAGCCTTCTTCAGCATTATAGGATTCATTCAGGTAAAAAACCTTTTAAATGCAATGAGTGTGGAAAATCCTACCGTAAATTCTTAGGATTAATTGATCATCAAAGATACCATACTGGAGAGAAACCTTATATTTGCAAGGAATGCAAAAAAGCTTTTAGCCGCCATTCGGTCCTTATTCGACATCAGCGATCTCACACTGGAGTGAAACCGTTTAAATGTGATGAATGTGGAAATACTTTCACTCGAAGGTCTGTCCTTAATGAACATCTAAGAATACATTCTGGAGTAAAGCCATATGAATGCAATGAGTGTGGGAAAACCTTTACTCGAAATTCTACCCTTAATGAACATCAGAGAATTCACACCGGGGAGAAACCTTATGAATGTAATGCATGTGGGAAAACCTTCAGATGTGGTTCATATCTTACTATACATCAGAGAATTCATACTGAGGAGAATCCATATGCATGTAATGTATGTGGGAAAAACTTTAGTTTGAGCTCCACACTTATTCGACATCAGAGAATTCATACTAGGGAGCAACCTACTAGGCTCTAAGCTCCTTGAGGCCAGTGACCTAATCTTAGTTAAATTTTGCATTTTCCCCTACCTCTGCACCTTGCTTAGTTAATGGTTGAATTGAATTAAATGTTATGAACATGGAAATGCCTTCAGAGTTTTGATCTTATCAGACAGTAGAGAATCCATACTAGAGAGAAGCCATGTGAATATAACATAAAGAAAAGCCATTATTTTCCAGTCATTTCTACTCAAGACCAGAGAACTTACACTCCAGTTAACTTACAAATGAAATAGTCATTGGGAATGGACAATCTTATAGATAGGATGATCTGTGGTATGTCACTTTTTAAAATAGACTGTAAGGTTTTTGAGGGTAATGACTAAATTTTTAAAAAATCACAATGTACAGCATCCAGCCTTGTGCCATTTTTAGAGACATACTCAACACATACTTGTTCATTAAATGACTAAATTGAGGACTGTAAATTCCTTCAGTGGCAGCTACCTTCTTAGTCATTATTGAGAATCCCATCTTGAAGGAGGAGGAGGATAAGTAGGACTGGAGATTGTCATAGGAACACATGTAGTAATTAAAATCCTGTGAATTAATACGGTCCCTAAACAAGTGTATCCTTAGAGAAACATGACCCAGTCCTGGCATGTAAGAAGTACCAGCATTTGAAGAATGGTAAGAAATGGAATAGGTACTTAGGTAGTTGGAAGGAAGTCATTGCATCACAGAAAAGTAAAACTAAATGAGTTTTAGATATCATTTCTCCAGCTTCAGTTATGCATGTTCAAAAGTTTACTGAATACCCCACCACGCTGTCCTGTCAGCATCAAAACGGAGCTCACACTTGCCTTCCTAAATCTGTCCCTCCTCTAAGTTGCCCTTTTTCTCTTGAGGGTACCATCATCCTCAGAACTTTAATTCTCATAGTCCTTGCACAGCTCCCCTATGTCTGGTCAGTTTCCATGACTTGCTGTTTCTTTTTTCACAATGTCTTTTTAATCCAATCCCTTCCTTTCATTCACATAGACATTGCCTTAGCTACTTAATACCCTTCTAATTGGTCTTCCTGCTTTTAGTCTCTTGTCTCTCCATTCCTTCAAACAACTTCCAGAACAATCTTCCTAAAGTACATGCATTTCTACCACTCAGACTACTTAAGCAGCGTTATAATGGAATGGAATGCCCTTGAGGGCAAAGATTTTTTGTTTGTTTTTGTCTTTTTATCTTCAGACCCTAACACAGTAAAGTGTCTTGAAAATAGTAATCATTTAAGAAATCTTTTAAATTAAATTTGTTGTTCTAAGTTGAAAGAAACTGAAAAACAAATGGGGAAGTCATGGACCTAAGGAAGCCTAGAACTTAATTCTCCTGACTTTCAGGTCAGTACTCTTAACTGTTTGCTACCTCTAATAAAGTATTACTGTAATTCAGCAGTCAGATGGATAGAAGTTCTCCCCTGGCAAATCTAGTGGCAAAAAAGGCTCTTGACTGTGTAGTGGTGAAAGATGTAGATGGGAGCATTAAGTGACAGGACCCAAACTATAGAAAATTGCTGAATGGCTTTGATGGCCTGGGTCTGAAAAACCTAGGATCAGCTTGGTCTGACCTCTTGGGTGGGGAGTAGCCTAGAGGAAGAGTTGAAGAGAAAACTGAAGAATAGTCACATTATGGCACTTAGATAGTGGTGGCTTCAGAAAACCTTAAGAAACTTAATTGTTTCCCAGAGGATATTTAATCATGTGCAATATCACTAAAATCATGAGAGGTGAGGATTCAAAAGACATAATTGTATTGAGCTGGGAGAGCATAGATAGCTTCAGAGATGTTTGGTACCAACCTCACTACATATTTGCTGTGGCTATGAACCGTGTTAGAGTGCCTAAAAGAGAAGATAGACTCCTTGAGCCTGTTGAATTTGAGCAGCATGAAGAGGGAGGTATCCAGAGTTGTTGCTGTGCAAAGGATCATGGGGAGGGACTCCTGGGGGAAATCAAGAAGTTATGATTTTAGTGTGGTATAATGGAAAATACCCTGAATTCATTACCTCCCTGGTAAAATTAGGGAATTGGATTATTCTGGTAGTTCCCAGACATGAGTCCTTGGATGCTACAAAATTATCGTGTCATAAAAGTTCCTGAATCCATATAAACACTAAGCTGTGTGGTTTGGGTCTTTAACTCCAAAGAAATAGGTTAGTATGAATAATGGGTTTTTTGTTGACCAGTTTTATATTATTGATGTTTCAATTGTGCCTAATAAGAAAAATTTTTTCCTGACCTTTCAGAATGAAATATGACCTTTACTTTTGCTGAAACCTGCCCCCTCCTAGAGTGGGTCTTTGGAGTTGTCTACTGTCTGATTTCACGAGGTATCCAATTCACTTTTTCACTGATAGTACTGTTTTGGTTTTGAATGATTATATTCTCTTTCAGCTTAATGCAGTTTATATTTTTTTCTATGATGAAAGATTCCGAGACAATGTTGTTATATTTTAGAGAATAAGTTGCTTGTGAATTTTTGTGATGTCAATGGTTATTTGAGCTTGGAGACTGTCCTACCAGAGATCCGTTTTGGATGCTTAATTTATCCAGGATAGCTTTTTCCCTATCAATTTGTAAGATGTATTTTAGTGAGAATGCTGAAAAGAACAACTCAAACATTCAGAAACAGATGGATTCCAGTGCCCTTCAAGGAGCCTTCATATGGCAACATGGTGAGCACTAGCAAGAGGCTTGCTGATTGAATTACTTCTGAGGCATTGTCTTTATGGCTGTGAACGGTTGCTGTATTTTCATTTTCAATGGAGGCTACTGTGTTTACAACAGATTTTTGGAGTAATGTCAGTGTAAGTGAAGTAGAATTATAATAAATAAGCAAAAGTACCATCTGTAGGCTGAATAAATAATATCATAATATGTATTACCTTTTTCAAATGTGTGTGGATTCTGTTGTGATTAATAAAAATATAAGATTATTTAAAAGTGTTACTGAGTTCTTAGTTGCCTTTTTATGATACATTTTTCTCAGTCATTGAATGCTGATAGTACAATTGTTACTGCAGTGGGTATCTGACGGTTTTTTTTTGTGATTAAAAAAAGGTCTTCATACTCTTAAAACCTGGAAACCAATCCTTACCTACTTCTCAGGGATCTTCCTGCTTTAAATCCTATGATTTGAATTCCAATTTCATATCTTTGTGACTTTGGGGTAGTAACATGCCCACTTTGAGCCTCAGTTTCCTCACTTGTAAAATGAGAGGATTAGACTGGTGATGTCTGCAGCCTCATCCAGCTCTGTAATCCTGTGAGCCTGAGAACAGGAGGTCATACTTGGTGAACAGAAATTCAAAGTTCCAGAGCTTAGAGATGTGGTAATTTAAGGAGAAGGGAAGATTAAAAGTCGACATTCAGGAAATAGAAAAGAAGGCTATTGAATTTGAGGAGGTTTAGAGATTATGTAATCAGATCAAAGGGGTGATGTGATTAATATGAATATTGAAATGTCTGAGCATGTTAGCTAGGACTGGAGAGGGAAGATAGCCTCACAAGTCCACTAAAAAAAGTGAGACCCACTGGAGGACAATAAGGACAGAGAGAAGGCAAACGGACATTCAGAGTGGGAAGAGACCCCAAGTGATCTAGCCTAACCCCTTTATTTTAATTATAAAGATTTTTCTTACATTGAGTCTAAACTCATGCAACTTCTACCTATTGTTCCTAATTCTGCCTTCTGTGACCATGTGGAACAAATCTAATTTCCCTTGAGCATGTGAGCCCTACAACCATCACATACCCTTTATATCTTCTCTTCTTCGGTTTGAATAATCCCAGTTCCTTTAACCAGTGTTCATATTGCATGATTTCAAGGCCCATCACCATTTTGATCACCCTCCTCTGCATGTTCTCTCATGGCTTTAAAAAAAAAAGAGGTACCTAAACAAAACACTACTGAAGATGTAGTATGGCCAAGATGAAGTATAACAAGACCTTTTCCTAAATTTGATGTCTTTCTCAATTGGAGATTAAAACTGTATTAATATTTTGGATTGCTGTATCAAAGAGTTGAATACATTTACAGTCTAAAACTCCCCATGCCTTTTTTTTTCAGATGAATTGTCTATCCCATACTTGTATTTGTGAGGTTGATTTTTTAAACCCAACTGGAAGTCTTTACACTTGTCTGTTAAATTGTACCTGACTAGATTCAGCCCAGTGTTCTAGCTTGGTAGGATCTGTTTTAGATCTTCTTTCTTTCATCCAACATGTTAACTATACCTCCTAGCCTTGTGTTATCTTTAAATTGGATCTGGATATCATCAAATCCTTTGTAGAGGCATAGTAGATAAAATGCTGAACTTGCAGTCAGGAAGACCTGGGGTAATACCTTACCGCTGATATTTACTGTCTGTGTGGCCATGGCCATAACCCACTCAATCTCAGACTGTTTAATTGCCTGTATTATGAGGATATTAATAGTTGCCATATCTACCTCACATGACAGGCAGCATGACATAATGGATCATTTTCCTGAGCAAGACTCTTCACAGGGCTCTAGACAGATCTCAAAGATTCTAAATTATAGAGAAGGCACCAGCCAGCTTTGGTAGAGGGAGTTTTCTCATCTGAGAGTTCCCTAAAATGAGTTCCAGTACCTATCCCTAGCCTACCTACCTCACAGAATTATGAAAGGCTTAAATGACGTGATGTTTATGTGACAACACAGATCTACTACTGGGCCAGCAAGGCTGGAATGTGCATCTTTCCTAAAGAGACCCCAAGCTCTGACCCATGCACATAAATTAGATTCAGTCCTGAGGATTGGTCCTTCATCCTCCCACATCAGAGCCTTGGACAGAATCACTTAAAGCTTAGGTGTAGTTTATACTTAAGGTCTCCCTCAAAAGTAAAGTAGAAAGATAGTACTCAATATACTGTGTAGATCAGGTATAAGATGTATATTTCCTACACAAAATAAATTCTTAATAGAATCATAAGCATGCATTGATAAAAGACTTAAACATAAAGCAGTCACTTATAGACACTATTTTACTCTCCCAGGAGTTTGATACATAAAACATTAAAACATGAGACTGTTGAGTAGATATTTGAACTTTATATCTCAGCTCTTTACTTTCTGAAGAATTTCATCAAAATACAAATATTCTGGAGAATTAGACCAGTGATTGTGCTCATCCTTCTGCCTGTGGTCATCTCCTCCAAGAAGCACTGTAGTAGCTATGAGAGATACCTGCTTTAGTTCAACCAGCACTGAAGAGGGACCCAGGAGCTCCTGACATCTCAAATTCACAAGCCAATGCTAGAAACATTCATTTCACGATTACTATTTAGGTACTTATGCTCAGGAAAAGGAACAGAAGAGTTCTTAGGGTCACCTGGATGAATACCTGCTCCAGTAACCACATGTAAGCAGTTGAAACTTTTGCCAAGGTAGAGAAAGATTGTCCCTTTCTCAGTCCTTCCAGGAAGTCCAAGAAGGATTTCCCAGTCACAAATTCCTGGCTAAAGTGAAAGAAAAAGAAAGTGTAAGCTGTCTCTCCTTCTTAAACTGATGTAGTCTCTCACAGCTGGAGCCATTATGGGGGATGTCAAAGGATCAGCTAGGGTTTACAGCATTACTCTAAAGTACCAAATCCTTCAGCACCAAGATAGAACATAAAAGAAGGGGCCCAAGGTCCTTCAGTGGGGGGTCAGAGGAGGTTACCTATTTCCACTTTATACAAAGAGCATCTTGCAAAATTTAAAGCATTGTATAAATATCTGTTAATATTCTGCTCATTCTTATTCATTTATTTATTTTTGGGGGATGGTTAGGTAGAAATCCATTAGCATGTGAACTCCTTTAACTCAAGGACTGTCTTTTGGCTCTTTTGGTATCCCCAGCACTTAACACAGTGCCTGAAACATTATAGGCACTTAATAAGTGTTTATTGATTCTGGGACAAGTTGTTATCCAATTATTCTTTTTTATCTAATGTTCTACAAACTTGTATAGGTGGGTAAAATAACTGCTTTTTAAGTATTGAGATGAAGTTCATTTTCTTTAGGGTCACTGTGAGCATCCTTGGGACAACTCCAGTAGCAGATGAGATGATGGAGATATACCACATCTGGTTTCCTGGGGTTTTTTATTTCTTCCACTTAGTCTTCCATTTTTTTTTTATTTAACTTTTTACATTCATTTTCACAAAATTTTGGGTTCCAAATTTTCTCCCCTTTTCTCCCCTCCCCCCACCCCAATACCCCAAGCAATCTAGTTTTCCCTATCTCCAATCTGCCCTCTCTTCTGTCATCCCTCCCTTCTCTTGTCTCCATCTTCTCTTTTGTCCTGTAGGGCCAGATGACTTTCTATTCCTCATTAACTGTATGTCTTCTTTCCTAGTAGCAACACAATACTAAACAGTTGTTCCTAAAACTTTGAGTTCCAAATTCTCCCCATCCCTCCCTCCCCACCCATTCCCTTTGGGAAGGCAGGCAATTCAATATAGGCCATATCTGGGTAGTTTTGCAAATGACTTCCATGATAGTCGTGTTGTGTAAGACTAACTGAATTACCCTCCATCCTATTCTGCCCCTCATTGTTTCTTTTCTGTCTTTTGATCCTGTCCCTCTCCAAGTGTTGACTTCAAATTGCTCCCTCCTCCCTTTGCCCTCCCTTCCATCATCCCCCCCTTGCTTATCTCCTTCTCCCCCACTTTCCTATACTGTAAGATAGGTTTTCATACCAAAATGAGTGTGCATTTTATTCCTTCCTTTAGTCAAATGTGATGAGGGTAAACTTCTTGTTTTTTGTTTTTTTGTTTTTTTTTCTCAGCTCTCCTCTTTTTCCCTCCACTAAAAAGTCTCCTACTTGCCTCTTAAATGACATATAATTACCCCATTCCATTTCACCCTCTTTCCTCCCACTACATTTCTCTCTCACCATTTACCTTAATTTCTTTTAAGATATGGTCCCATCCTATTCAATTCAATCTGTGCTCTCTGTCTTTGTATGTGTGTGCATGTGTGTATGTGTGTGTGCATGCATGCGTGTACATGTGTGTGTATGGACCTACCAACTACCCAGATACTGAAAAGTTTTAAGAGTTACAAATATTGTCTTTCCATGTGGGAATGTAAACAGTTCACTTCTGGTAAGCCCCTTAATACTTCTCTTTGCTGTTTCCTTTTTCATGCTTCTTCTCATTCTTGTGTTTGAAAGTCAAATTTTCTTTTCAGCTCTGGTCTTTTCATCAAGAATGCTTGAAAGTCCTCTGTTTCATTGAAAGACCATATTTTCCCCTGAAGTATTGTACTCAGTTTAGCTGGGTAGGTGATTCTTGGTTTGAGTCCTAGTTCCTTTGACTTCTGGAATATCCTATTCCACGCCCTTCGATCCCTTAATGTAGAAGCTGCTAGATCTTGAGTTATCCTGATTGTATTTCCACAGTACTGGAATTGTTTCTTTCTAGCTGCTTGCAAGATTTTCTCCTTGAGCTGGGAGTTCTGGAATTTGGCCACAATGTTCCTAGGAGTTTCTCTTTTTGGATCTCTTTCAGGTGGTGATCGATGGATTCTTTCAATACTTATTTTGCCCTCTGGTTCTAGAATGTCAGGGCAGTTTTCCTTGATAATTTCATGGAAGATGATGTCTAGGCTCTTTTTTTGATCACGACTTTCAGGTAGTCCCATAATTTTTAAATTGTCTCTCCTTGATCTATTTTCCAGGTCAGTTGTTTTTCCCATGAGATATTTCACATTCTCTTCCATTTTTTCATTCTTTTGGTTTTGTTTGGTGATTTCTTGGTTTCTCGTAAAGTCATTAGACTCCATCTGTTCCATTCTAATTTTGAGAGAACTATTCTCTTCAGTGAACTTTTGAACCTCTTTTTCCATTTGGCTAATTCTGCTTTTGAATGCATTCTTCTCCTCATTGGCTTTTTGAACCTCTTTTGCCAATTGAGTGAGCCTATTTTTCAAGGTGTTATTTTCTTCAGCATTTTTTTGGGTCTCCTTTACCAAGGTATTGACCCGTTTTTCATACTTTTCTTGCATCTCTCTCATTTCTCTTCCCAGTTTTTCCTCCACCTGTCTAACTTGCTTTTCAAAATCCTTTTTGAGCTCTTCCAAGGCCTGAGCCCACCCGACATCCCCCTGGGATGTCTGGGGTACTGAGGCCCCGCCCTCCACGTCTTTCCCTGATGGCAAGAATATTTCCTTGTGGTCGTCAGATCCGAAAGTCGGGATCATTTGCATCTGTTCGAAAAAACTTTCTATAGTCTTATTTTTCTTCCCTTTTCTAGGCATTTTCCCAGCCAGTTACTTGACTTCTGAGATTCCTGTCCACCCCCGTCTAGATCCGCCCAGCTAGTGCTTGGAGTCTGAGGTTCAAATGGGCTTTCCGTGCCGCGTGGCTGCTAGTCAATGTGAGCTTTAGTTCTGGTGCTGGGGTGGGGGCAGGGCTGCCTCCCAGGCTCAGCTCCCTCAGGGGCTTTATGCAGAGACCTTCAGTTATGGAGCGGGTGGGGGCGGGGCTGCCTCCCAGGCTCAGCTCCCTCAGGGGGTTTATGCAGAGACCTTCAGTTATGGAGCGGGGTGGGGCAGGGCCGTCTCCCAGGCTCAGCTCCCTCAGGGGGTTTATGCAGAGACTCTCAGTAATGAAGATCCTGCCTGCTGCTGGGGGAGTCCCGGGCCGCCGCCGCAGCTGCTGCCTCCGCCGCCACCCCTGCCTCTGCCTCCGCTGCTTCCTGCCGCCGTCTCTGCCACCGCCACTTCCTCCCGAGGGGGCCCGAGTCATGGAGACACCCCGCTCCCCTCTTCCAGCCCAGCTGTCTCTCTCACTGACCTGTAGCTTCTGTGGGCGGAGGGACCTTCCCGGCCGGCAGAGATTCCGTCCTGGAAGCCTGCTCGGATCAGCTTCTCTGGGGCCGCGGCCAGGGCAGCGCTGGGGTGGGGTCCGCTTTCCGGGGCACGACGGACCCTGGGGACGGCTCTCCAGGGCTCTCTGGAACGGAAATCTCTTCCACTCTGTTTCTGCACACTTTGCAGTGATCCAGAACTTATGGGGATCTCTTTTTACATTAATTCTATGCGCTGTGGGTTCGGAGCGTGCGTCTTTCTACTCCGCCATCTTGGCTCCACCCTTGGTCTTCCATTTTAAAAGCTTTTCATTCATTGAAGTTTAGAGATTTTACATATTGGTTATGGTATCATTGTCAGAAACATTTTTAAATTTTCAGGGTTCAGTGTTATGTCCAAGAGATTGTGGACAAGGGTTTTGTCTGTGATAACACTCATATTTCAGGACAGCTTATTTGATGTAGTCTCAAAGATATTTTGAAGGCTGTATTTGGCTCATGGGTATTTGGCGTTCGTTGGTTAATGAGAGTGAGCTTTTAGCATATGAGTCTGGTCACAAATATATATCTTGTTGGATGTTCAGTACGTATTGAGATTTTTGCAACCTGTAGAGATGTGTTGCATGGTTTTTGCTTTTGCTTACATCTGATCTCCATGAGGATAATAACCTATCTAAAATTTCTGGGAACCTGATCCTGAATTGACACCATAAATCCTTCCTTTCAACAAATCAATCTAAAGATAGCCATTTTTTTTTAGCAAAGAATTGTAGACATGTTGTTGGTTATGTTCATGCAAGTGTCACCCATAGAATGTACTCTTAGATCTTCACCATTTCATAGGTTTCATTGGGAGCTAAACCACTTCTATGTACATTTGAAATATCCAGCAACATGTACCTTTTGTTAGCCTTTTCTATTGCTTAGCGAAGTGATGTCTGTTCCAAATGTATTTCTATAGGTTTTTAACCTGTTTATCATGTGATCTGAGAGCATCTATCAGTGTTCTTACTACTTTTTGACAAATTTAGTATTATTATTTTGATAATTATAATTTTACTAGTTAATAAATTTTATCAACAAATTAATTTATTAATGGTTATTATTTTAATAATAATTTTAATAATTAATACTTTCCCTTCACTTGTTTGAGGTAAAAATTGAGGCCATTTGCTGTGAACTCTCCCCTGTACCTCAGATGCCTTCTGCCACTATCTCCTCCTTCATCCCTGACACAAAGATATAGCTTAGTTTTACTCCTTATGAAGGTCCACTTCTCCATCTGTACAAGTAATCTCAGTCCTTTCCATCTTGTCCGCTAGACTGCTTCCCCTCTGTCATCTGCACTATATCACTTACTTTCAGTCTGTGTTTACTAGCTGCCTCCCTACTGCCTGTGAATATGCCTATGTCTCCCACATCCTCAGAAACACTGTCACTTGACCATTCCTCTTCACTGTCATTCTTTATCTCTTCTGTGCTTTGTGATCAAACTCCTTGAAAAGGCCATCTATAACAGGTGCCTCCACTTTCTGTCCTCTCACTTATTTCTTAACCCCTTACAATCCAGCTTCTAACTTCATCATTCCACTGAAACTGCTCTCCCAAAAGTTAATGATGACCTCTTAGAAGCCAGATCCAGTGGCCTTCTCTCTCTCTCTCTCTCTCTCTCTCTCTCTCTTTCTCTCTCTGTCTACACACACACATATACATATATGTATACACACACATATATATGATTTATTTTTACTGTGTTTTTAAAACATTTTGAGTTCTAAATTCTCCCTTTCCCACCCCTCTCCCATCCACTATGAAGGCAAGCAAAATTATATGAATTGTATATATGAAATCATGCAATGTGTATTTCCATATTAGCCATGTTGCAAAAAACCCCAAACAGACCAAGGAAAATATATATTTTTTTTTAATTTTTATTTATTTATTTATTTATTTAGCTTTTTACATTCATTTTCACAAATTTTTGGGTTCCAAATTTTCTCCCCTTTTCTCCCCTCCCCTCACCCCAATACCCCAAGCAATCTAATTTTCCCTATCTCCAATCTGTCCTCTCTTCTGTCATCCCTCCCTTCCCTTGTCTCCATCTTCTCTTTTCTCCTGTAGGGCCAGATGACTTTCTATTCCTCATTAACTGTATGTCTTCTTTCCTAGTTGCAACAACAATACTAAACAATTGTTCCTAAAACTTTGAGTTCCAAATTCTCCCCATCCCTCCCTCCCCACCCATTCCCTTTGGTACGGCAGGCAATTCATTATAGGCCATATCTGTGTAGCTTTGCAAATGACTTTCCTGATAGTCGTGTTGTGTAAGACTAACTGAATTGCCATCCCTCCTAACCTGCCCCTCATTGTTTCTCTTCTGTCTTTTGATCCTGTCCCTCCCCAAGTGTTGACTTTCAATTACTCCCTCCTCCCTTTGCTCTCCCTTCCATCATGCCCCCCCAATATCTCCTTCTCCCCCGCTTTCTTATACTGTAAGATAGGTTTTCATACCAAAATGAGTGTGCATTTCACTCCTTCATTTAGTCAAATGTGATGAGGGTAAACTTCTTGTTTGTTTTTTTTTTTTTTTTCCTCAGCTCTCCTCTTTTTTCCCTCCACTAAAAAAATCTCCTACTTGCCTCTTAAATGACATATAGTTACCCCCTTCCATTTCCCCCTCTTTCCTCTCACTCCATTTCTCTCTCACCATTTACCTTAATTTCTTTTAAGGTATGGTCCCATCCTATTCAGTTCAATCTGTGCTCTCTGTCTCTGTATGTGAATGCATGTGTGTATGTGTGTGCATGCGTGTACATGTGTATGTGTGGTCCCACCAACTACCCAGATACTGAAAAGTTTTAAGAGTTAGAAATATTGTCTTTCCCTGTATGAATGTAAACAGTTCATTTCTGGTAAGTCCCTTAATACTTCTCTTTGCTGTTTCCTTTTTCATGCTTCTTCTCATTCTTGTGTTTGAAAGTCAAATTTTCTTTTCAGCTCTGGTCTTTTCATTAAGAATGATTGAAAGTCCTCTGTTTCATTGAAAGACCATATTTTCCTTTGAAGTATTATACTCAGTTTAGCTGGGTAGGTGATTCTTGGTTTCAGTCCTAGTTCTTTTGCCTTCTGGAATATCCTATTCCACGCCCTTCGATCCCTTAATGTAGAAGCTGCTAGATCTTGAGTTATCCTGATTATATTTCCACAGTACTGGAATTGTTTCTTTCTAGCTGCTTGCAAGATTTTTTCCTTGAGCTGGGAGTTCTGGAATTTGGCCACAATGTTCCTAGGAGTTTCTCTTTTTGGATCTCTTTCAGGTGGTGATCGATGGATTCTTTCAATACTTATTTTGCCCTCTGGTCCTAGAATGTCAGGGCAATTTTCCTTGATAATTTCATGCAAGACGATGTCTAGGCTCTTTTTTTGATCATGGCTTTCAGGTAGTCCCATAATTTTTAAATTGTCTCTCCTTGATCTATTTTCCAGGTCAGTTGTTTTTCCCATGAGATATTTCACATTCTCTTCCATTTTTTCGTTCTTTTGGTTTTGTTTGGTGATTTTTTGGTTTCTCATAAAGTCATTAGACTCCATCTGTTCCATTCTAATTTTGAGAGAACTATTAAATTCAGTGAGCTTTTGAGCCTCTTTTTCCATTTGGCTCATTCTGCTTTTGAATGCATTCTTCTCCTCATTGGCTTTTTGAACCTCTTTTGCCAATTGAGTGAGCCTATTTTTCAAGGTGTTAATTTCCTCAGCATTTTTTTGGGTCTCCTTTACCAAGATATTGACCTTTTTTTCATACTCTTCTTGCATCTTTGTCATTTCTCTTCCCAATCTTTCCTCCACCTGTCTAACTTGCTTTTCAAAATCGTTTTTAAGCTCTTCCAAGGCCTGAGCCCACCCGCCACCCCCCTGGGGTGTCTGGGGTACTGAGGCCCCGCCCTCCACATCTTTCCCTGATGGGAAAAATATGTTCTCGTCCTCGCCATCAGATCCGAAGGTCGGGATCATTTGCATTTGTTGAAAAAAACTCTCTAAAGTCTTATTTTTCTTCCCTTTTCTAGGCATTTTCCCAGCCAGTTACTTGACTTCTGAGATTCCTTTCCACCTCCACCTGGATCCGCCCAGCTAGTGCTTGGCCTCTGAGATTCAAATGCGCTTTCCCGCGGCAAGCTTTAGTTCTGGCGCAGGGGTGGGGGCAGGGCCACCTCCTAAGTTCGGTCCCTCAGGGGCTTTCTGCAGAGACTTTCAGGAACAGAGCAGGTGGGGGCGGGGTGGGGGGCCCCGCCTCCTATGTTCAGCTCCCTTGGGGGTTTTATTCAGAGGCGTTCAGCAGTAGAGCAGGGTGGGGGCAGGGCCGTCTCCCCGGCTCAGCTTCCTCAGGTTGGAAAGACCTTCAGTATTGAAGATCCTACCTGCTGCTGGGGGATTCCTGAGTCCCCGGCCGCCGCCTCAGCCGCCCGCCCACGCCTCTGCCTCTGCCGCTTCCTGCCCCCGTCTCTGCCGCTGCCGCTTCCTCCCGAGGGGGCCCGAGTCACGGAGACGCTCTGCTCCCCTCCCCTATCGGAGCCTTCTTTCTTACTGACCTGTAGCTTCTGTGGGCGGAGGGACTTTCCCGGCTGCCGGAGCTTCCCCCGGAGCTTCCCTCTCTGAAGTCTGCTCGGGTCAGCTTCTCTGGGGCTGCGGCCAGGGGTGGGGGTGGGGTCCGCTTTCCGGAGTGCGATGGACCCCGGGGACGGCTCTCCAGGGCTCAGTGGAACGGAAATCTCTTCCCCTATGTTTATGCACCCCCTACAGAGATTCAGAATTTATGGGGATCTCCTTTTACCTCAATTCCATGGGTTGTGGGCTCGGAGCTCGTAAATGTGCGTCCTTCTACTCCCCAGACCAAGGAAAATAAAGTAAGAAAATTGTACTTCAGTTTGTATGGATAGCTCATTGGTTCTCTCTCTGGAAAAGGATAGCATTTTTTTCATCATGAATCCTTTGGAGTTGTCATGGATCGTTGTATTTAACTGAATAGTTAAGTCTTTCACAGTTGATATCCTGGTTCTGCTCATTTTACTTTGCATCAGTTCATATAGGGCTTTTTTCTGAAATCATCCCCTTCATCAATTCTCATAGTACAGTAGTATCCTACCACAATCACATGCTGCAACTTGTTAAACCATTTCCCAATTGATAAGTATCCCCTCAGTTTCCAATTCTTTGTCACTACAAAAAGAACTACTATAGATATTTTTGTGCATATAGTTCCTTTTCCTTTGATCTCCTTGGTGTATTGCTGGGTCAGAGGTTATGTACAATTTTATAGCCCTTTAGGTATAGTTCCAGACTTTTCTCCAGAATGGTTAGACCACTTCACAACTCTAACAACAGTTCATTAATATACCTATTTTCACTCATCCCTTCTAGCATTTGTCATTTTTCATAGTTGTGAGGTGGTACCTGAGAGTTGTCTTAATTTGCATTTCTCTAATCAATAGTGATTTAGATCGATGTTCTTATGACTTTAAATAGCTTTTGTTTCTTCTGAATACTGCCTATTCATATCCTTTGACCATTTGTCAATTGGGATATGGCTTTTATTTTTATAAATTTGACTCAGTTCTCTATATATTTGAGAAATGCCTTTATCAGAGAAAACTTGCTGTAAATGTTTTTATATTTATTTCATTATCTATGGTACCTTTTAGCAAATGTAGTTTCTGTGATTATCTCTTTTTAATGAGGCCTAATTTTGCTTCTGCCTTGCCTAAGATCATGATTGCTACCCTGCCTTTTTTTTACTTCAGCTAAAGTGTTATAGATTCTTTCAGCTTCTTATTTTAACTTTGTATATGTTTTTCTGTTTCAAATGTATCTTTTGTAAACAACTATTGTTGGATTCTAGTTTCTAACCCATTCTGCTATCCATTTCCATTTTGTAGGTAAACTCATCACATTCACAGTAATGACTACTTGTATTTCCCGCCATCCTATTTTCTTCTCTTTGTCCTTTTCTCTCTCTTTTTATCCTGTACCTACAATGAAGACATCAGCACAATGGCTCGGTAGATAGATTTTCAGTTTGGTAGTCAGCCTAATATCTATTCTCTTCCATGCTTTCCTTTGAAGTCTCCCAAATACTGAGCTAGCTCTGCAGTGTGTTTATCCACCTAATCATCTTTGTGTACATCCCTGGAAAGTACACAACCAAGTTAAGTGAACTTATTCACAGTATTTGCTGTAACCGATGATCCCATATATGGATGATGTGGTGCAGGCTGGTACAGAACCAGTGTTTTCTTGGTGTTGTTAGGCCAAATTTTGCACAAGCAATAGAGAATTGTCCATACTTTGTTGCATCTAAGCTTCAGAAACTGTACTGAGTGCACAGTCATCTACGAACAGAAAAAACCATGCACCAACTCTCCCTTGACTTTAGTCTTGGCTTGTAGCCTTTTCAATATATGAAATAGATTACCAACAGTGGTAGCTGACCTTCTACCAGTGCTATACCAAGAAACTGAATTGCTTCCATTTGAATGGGAATCTTAGGAAGATTCTGGAGGTCACTTGACAAGGTAAGCATTCAACTTGTGCTCTATTACAGGAGCACAACTCTGATGAACTGGCCATGTTGTTCCAATGCCAAATATACATTTACCCAGAAGAGTATTTTACAGAGAACTCAACCAGGCAAGCACTCACAAGGTGATTAGCAGAAGTGATACAAAAACACTCAAGGTTTCTCTGAAGAACTTTGTAGCCAATTGGGAGACATGGGCGACATTGGCAAAGGACCACATAGCATGGGATGCTCGCATCAAAGAAGAGGGCTGTGCTCTATGAGCAAAGCAGAATTGTAGTAGCTCCAAAGAAATGTGAGATGGGCAAATTTAGAGACATCTCCACTCCAAATGTTGTTCATTTGGACTATTTTGTCCAACCTGTGTAGAGCCTTGTGAGCTCGTGTTAGTCTGATCAGCCACAGTTGGACACACTGTACACCGACTCCAACATATGGAGTCATTCTGGTCCTCTTCTAGCCATCCTGTACTTCCTCAAAAGTCTGTTTTGCTTCTGGCCACCCCCTTTCTTAATTCACCCTCCCTTTTATCATTGCTGCCCTCCCCCTTCTTCTTGTCCCCTTCTCATATTTCCCTGTTGTGGAAGGTAGATGTAGGAACTTTGACTTTGTTATTGTGTGTGAGTGTGTTTTGATCTTCCATGTCACCATAGTAACTTCCAATTGTCAAGAATTTTTTTTCTGTTGCTCGTTCATTTCCCCAGCATATCAGTTGATTTTTAACTCTTTGTTAAAGTAACTCTGCTTCCAGAGTGGAGGGCTTACTGTCCCAAGTTTCAGGATTTTTGTGCAGCTGCTTTCAGAAATATTTTTCGAAACCTGTAAGTTTTCAGTTCTTCCAGGCTGTATGATCTAATGAAAAGTGTTTACTCCTTCCCTAGCCTGTGCTCTGGTCTGTGAGCGACCATAAGCACTCTTTTCTGCCCTTGAACTGTGAGGAAAGTGCCTTCCTGCACTGCTGCCACAAGCTTTTCTGTGCTAGTGACCTTCCTTACCCAGAGACTGCCACCCAGGACTATGGCCTGGATCTGAGTATAGACAAAACAACAGAGTCTTGCCTCAGTGGTAGCACAAAGACCCTTGTAATCTACTTTTTACCAGTTGTTTGACCCCCTTACCATCTGTGGGCTGCTGCCACTGCTGATTCAGTAGTTCCCAAAGCCTGCACCTGATTTGCTGGGGTTGTGGTTGTGATGGTGTGGCCTGTGCTTTCTCACCCTGGTGCATAAGACCTTTCCTGCTGACCTTCCAAATTGTCTTGGGCTGGAAGTTTGTTTCATTCTACCTTTGGGGGTTCTGCTACTCTAGAATTTATTTAGAGTCTTTTTAAAAGGGATTTGGAGGGATTTGGAGGAGAGCTCAGGCAAGTCTCTGCCTTTACTCTGCTATCTTCCTCTGCTTCTTATAATTTCTTAAAATATGATGGCTAGGCTCTTTTTTCATAGCTTTCAGGAAGTTTAATAATTCTTAAATTATTTCGCTTTGATCTGTTTTCCAGGACAATGGTTTTTCCATTTTCCAGGACAATGGTTTTTCCAATGAGATGTTTCACATTGTCTTCCATTTTTTCATTCTTTTGACTTCATTTTATTGTTTCTTCCCGTCTCATGGAGTCATTAGCTTCCATTTGTCCAATTTTAATTTTTAAGGAATTATTTTCTTCAGTGAGAATTTGTACCTCTTTTTTCATTTGGCCAGTTCTGCTTTTTAAGGAGTTCTTTTTTTCAGTGTGAATTTTTGTGTCTCTTTTAGCATTAGGCCAATTCTGTTTTTTAAGATATTATTTTCCTCAGTATTTTTTGTGCCTCTTTTTACCAAGCTATTAACTCTCTTTTAACAATTTTTTTGCATCACTCTTATTTCTTTCCCCACTCTTAGCTCTTTCTTTAAGTATTCCAGATATTCTTGTTGGGTTTGAGTTCAATTAGCATTTTTCTTTGAAGCTTTGCTTATAGTTATTTTCAAAATATTGCTGTCATCTTTAGAGTTTGTGTCTTGGCTTCCCTTTCACCATAATAGCTTTCTATTGTCAAGTTTGTTGTTGTTTGCTCATTTTTTCCCCTGACTTTGAAATTTGTGTTAAATTTAGGTTCTGCTTACCTGGGGATGGGAAGATACTGTCCCAAGCTTTGGGCTTTTTATGTTGCTGTTTGCAGAGGTAGTTCTGAGAGTGCAAATTTTTCATGGTTCCAAGCTGGTATGATCCAGGGAGAGGTGTGGTCACTGTTCTTTGTTCTGTGCTCTCATCTTTACCCAGGAAGAACCCCTGCTCTTCTACAGCTGCAAGCACTAGCACTCCTGATGGCCTTGAAATTGTGACCAGGTCTTCTCTTTCCCTGCAACTGCAAGCACTAGCACTGCTGTCTCCCTTGGAACTGTGACCAGGACTCCTATTTCCTTCTGGCTGACTACCCTAAAACTGTGACCTAGAACTGTGTATGGGCAGCAGAGTTGCCAGTCAGCACAGAATCCCCTGTAATCTCTGATGACTTGTCTGATGTTCTTACTGTCTCTGGACTGAGAGCTGCCAAAGCTGCCCGTGCTGCTGTTGCTGGTTCTTTAGCTGCATGTGCTCCGAGCTGTCTCCCATCCCAGTGTCACAGACACTTCTGACTTCCTAACTTGTTTTAAGCCAGAAATGTCTCACCTTGACCTTTTGCTGGCTCTCCCACTCCAAAATTCAGTTTGATCCATCATTTTAAAGTTGTTTGGAGGGGAATGTTGGAAAAATTTGGCTGGGCCATTGTTTCTATTCTGCTGTCTTGGCTCTGCCCCCCAGTGGCCTTTCCTCATTCTCAATCATTCTATAGCCTTTGACACTGTCCCTGATGGATTCCATATTGCACTCTCCACTGTTAATCACCCTGTTCTTGAAACTCTCTTCTCCATATGTTTTGTGGATAGCACTCTTTCTAGTTCTCTTCAGTCCTATCAGACTACTCTTTCACAGTCTTCTTTGCTGGATTATCATCCAGGTTATGCCCATTAACCTTGGGTGTCCCACATCTGTCCTGGGCCTTTTCTTTTCTCTATATATATTCTTTACTTGGTGATCTCATCGGCTATCATGGATTTAACTATCATCCTTAGCTGATGATTCTCAAATCTGGGCAGCTAGGTGGTGCAGTGGATAGAGCACTAGTACAGGAGTCAGGAGGACCTGAGTTCAAATCTCACCTCAGACACTTGACACTCACTAGCACCAAGTGACCTTGGGCAAGTCACTTAACCCCAATAGCCTCATCCTGGGTCTTCTCCAGTCATCTTGATGAATATTTGGTCACTGGATTCAGATGGCTCTGGAGGATAAGTGAGGCTGGTGACTTGTACAGCCTTAACATGGTCTTCTTCGGCAACGAAGGACAAACACATTCATTCTCAAATCTGCCTGTCTTGTCTTAACCTCTCTGTTGACCTCCAGTCTCATATCACCCAGGAGGCATCTTAAACTCAAAATATCCAAAACTGAACTCATTATCTTTCCCCTAAATCCTTCTCCCCTCCTAACTTCCCTATTATTATTGACAGCAATACTATCTTCTTAAGCCCCCCTCAGGCTTGCAACATAGGTGTCATCATCAGCTCTTCTTTATCTCTTGTCCCTCCCACCATTTCCAAACTGTTTTCAAGGCCTATCAATTTCACCTTTCCATCTTCTCTTTGACATTGATACCACACATGCCCAGGTCCTTATCACCTCATACCTGGATTATTGCAAACAACTTCCTGGTGGGCGCCTGTCTCAAGTTTCTCCCCACTCTATTCCGTTCTCCATTCAGCCACTGAAGTGATTTTCCAAAAGCATAGACCCCATAAATGCCACACTCTTCCCCCATGGAACCTGTTGTCTCCAGGACCAAGTATAGTTAAATGCTTTGTTTGGCATTCAAAGCGCTTTTTGGCTTAGCTTTCTCCTACCTTTTTAGTTTCTTTATACTTTACTCTCCACCATATTCTCTTTGATCCAGTGACACTGATCTCTTGGCTATTTCAGAAACAAGACACTCCATATCTCAGCTCTAGGCATTTTCTCTGGCTGCCCCCTGTTCCTGAAATGCTCACCTTCCTCCTCAAGTGCCAACTAATATCCCATCTTATATAGGAAGCCTTTCCCAACCTATCTGAACTCTAGTGCCTTCACTCTCTTAAGTTTTTTCTATTCATCTTGCATAGATGGTTATTGTTTCCTCCATTGTGAACTTGTGAGATTGTGAGAGGTGAGGGCTTTAGCCACTTTTTGTAGCCTCAGAGGATAGCATAGTGATTGGCACATAGTGGATACTTAAATATATTGACTGACTGCTCAACTCTTACATGCTCCTTGATATTTCTGAAGGAAGCAACAGAACTGTGATGACTGAACTGGTCACCAATTCATGTTATCTAACTTCAGCTGGGCTTTTATTTCACTATTACTCTGATTGTCTCCTACCATTTGACCAATTCTGACTTTTAAGGAGTTATTTTCTTCAGTATTTTTTGTGCCTCTTCTACCAAGATATTAATTTTCTTCATAAAATTCTTACATTGTTCTCATTTCCTTTCCCAATTTTCCTTTACTACACAGCTGTGGTTCTCTTGTCTCTTTATATTCCATAGGGTCTCTGTCTCATAAAGTATTGGGTCATTTTCCTTTGTTTTACAGTATTTCTTCATAGGTGTCTGAATTTGTTTACTAGATCTGAAGGCCATGTTTTTTCTGTTATTAATGTTTTTTCTCTGCTTATGTTCAAGGTCTCTCAGTTTTTTTCTTCCTAGGATCTTTGATAACTTCAGCAGTTTTTTTTCTCCCTTTATTTTCCCCTGTGCTTGTTTTTTTTTTTATTCCCTCCCCTCTGATGATGGTTTTCCTGGAACCTGGATCACAAAGCATTTCAAACCTCCTCCCATGCTGGGCAATATACCAGCCCAGATCTCTTCCCCAGGTGACTTTTGGGGGCACAGAATTGACTTCAGAAGGATGCTAGACTCTTTCATGCTTAGTAGAGTACTGCCCAGTCTCCTATTCATCTACCCCACCCCAACCCCCGCCAATGTCCTGCAGAGCACTGCCACCCTGGTGCCATTGTAGCTGGGGGCGATTTCTATGGTTGGGAGTTTGGATCTCTGAGGCTTGGCTTTGGGGCAGGTTTTATTAGGTTGAACTTTGTTTCAAGCCCAGGCACCTGATCCTTTTCTTCTGTTCCTCAGCTCACCTTTAGAGATCTTTTGCAACATAGAATGCTGCCAGGGCACTGGTCACTGAGAACCTAGCCAACTCCATCCTAGAACTAAGTGCTCCACAGAACTCGAAGAAGGGAGGGAGGAGCAGGGTCTGGAATTGGGTTTTCTTGCAAGCCTATGGGTCAGTTTAGCTAGTACAGCCTCACTGCTGGTAGCATGGTGGACAGTGGGAAAGGGAATGCTACTTGAACTCAGATGTATGTTCATTCATAGTTTCGGGGGTTTTTTGAACTGTTTTGGGGTTCCATTTGTCCTAGACCTTGGAGACACCTGTTGATTTATCTTTGGTGCATAATTTCTATTTTGGAGAGGTTTGAGAGGTCACACGAAGCAGAGAAAATGTCTAAGCCTTCATCATGTTTGTCACACAACCAAGAAGTTACACATATCGTGTATATGTATATATGTGTATGTGTGTGTATACATATATATATACACACACTAACATCTGTTTATATGTGTGTGTATATGTATATTAGTAACCCAGCTGAGGTTTCTAATAACATCACTCATGAGCTACCACTGGTCTGTGTTCCATTTTAATCAGTCAACAGACATCATTAGTCTTTTTGCAAAGGGCATTTACCAAGGTGGTATAGTGAAGAGAGTTGGTATAAAACATTCCTTCCTGCAAAAGTCTGGGGCAGACTCTCCCACAAGTACCTAGAAGTCCATGGCAGAGAAAGGTCTCACAGATACCTAGGGCAAGCTCATAACTTCTAGTTAAAGATCATATACCAAGGAAAAGAAAATGAAAATAGAAGCTTCTTGGGTCCCCATCACAACAAAGGTTCAACTAGGAGGCAGTGAACTCACCAGTCAGCCCACTTAGGAAAACGGCACCTCCTTCACCAGCCTTCCAGCATTCAGAGTCATCTTTACACCTGTGTCCAGCAGATAGGGAAAAAAAAATTAAGTTTTATTAGTGCCTTTTAACACAGTTCTCCAAGCTCATATGGTGACTGATGGGAAAGTTATAGGATAGCTGTGCATGCTCTAAAGTCAAAGGCAAGTGAGTGTCCTTTGTTTAGCTTTTTAGAAAGCAGGATCCCTGTGCATCCACATGGATTACAACAAGGCAGACTCCCCAGTGGCAGGGCCAGGTCTGTAGTACTTTCTTCAATCCATTACCAGCCATCCAATTCAGGGGTTATGCTCCCAGAAGCTGCATTCCTCCTTGGGTGGCTCTCTCTGTATTTGTGCCTTCATCCTCTGAGTTTCTCTTTTATTGGTTGGAAATGTTATCTACTGCTGGTTCAGTCCGGGGAAGAGAAGCGTGCGAGACACTTTATCTCGGCTCCCTCCTGTCTCCTGCCGTAAAGGTCCTAGCCCTGGCAAGCATTCTGGAGTCTAGACTGGTGCACAGCTCAGCTGCCCCACCCCCATCAGCTACTTCAGTACTCTGGACCCTAGACCATTTTGTCTGTACATTTAAAACCCTGTTATGCTCATACACTGCTTACATAACAGTAATTGAAAAGAAGGTGTGGAAATCTCTCCCTCTTCCCCTCTCCCCCTCAGTTCCTTTTCCACAAAACAGGTTAGGGTGGGCGGGAAGAAAAAAACTGGATTAAGTTAGGAAAGAGACCTAGCAGGTATCAGAAACAAGGGTGGGGACAGCAAGCAGAATGAATCTTCTGCTCTCTGTAACCCTTTTCTCTATGGGGTTTAGGATATGTTCAGGGAGGACCAGAACCTTTGGTGGGATGGCTGTCGAGTCCCTTTCAGGGCTGCTTTCCACCTTTGGTGTCTACCTGTTCTTACGTGATTGTAAGGAGAAGAGACAGACAAGATTTGAGACTGACAAAGGCAATGTATTGTGCAGAGTGCCAGACTGATTATAGACTTATCCTTTCCAAGCTAAATATTTGCATTCAGCAAAAGTGCCACTGGCAAAATGACTACCAGAAGAATTAATGTCCACAAATTAGAGCTGAGCTCTTTGAGCATGAACAGTTTGTTGCTAAATTGGAGGGAAAGTTGAGCCAACGCACAGTTGGCAACAGTGGAGCAGAAAAGGAATGGGCAACTTTCAGAGATTTGGTATACAGCACTGTATTTGCTCATCAGAGTCAGGACACTTGCAAACACCATGACTGGTTAGATGAAAATGATGGGGAAATTCAAAAACTACTAAATGAAAAATGAGAACTCCACAGGATTTATCAGCAGGATAGTTCATTCATTTCTAAGAAGGCCGCATTTAATTCCATCAAAAGTAAAGGACAAGCAAAGCTTAGAGAGATGCAGGATTCCTGGCTCAGTAAGAAGGTAGGTGAAATTCAGTTTTATGCTGATAGTAACAAAAACCTATAGTGCATCACAACTACTCAGTGCTGATGGAGCCACATTGATTAGTGATAAGGACATGATCCTAGAGAGATGGACTGAACATTTCCATAGTGCTCTTAACAGACTATCATCAATCAGTGTTGAGGCCATTGACTGTTTACCTCAGCTTGAAGTCGATTGACCTCCCTAGATGAACTTCCAACTGAAGAAGAGATTGTGAGGGCCACTGGGCTCCTTTTATGTGGCAAAGCACCTGGTGCTGATTCTATTCCAGCTGAGATTTACAAGGTTAGGGGGTCCATTGCTCATACAAAAGCTGACTGAAATTTTCCAGGTTATATGGCAAGAGGAGGTTATCCCCCAGGAGTTCAAAGATGCCTCCATTGTCCATCTCTATAAAGGTAAAGGAAATGTGACAATCACAGAGGGGTCTCTTTCTTAGTCATTACTGGCAAGATTCTTGCTAGTCCTCCTTAATAGATGGTCATCTACCTGAGAGCCAGTGTGGCTTCAACAAGGGCCAAGGAGCAGTAGATATGGTGTTTACTGCCCAACAACTCCAGAAGAAATGCCAGGAGCAGAACAGAGGTCTGTACAGAACATTTGTAGATTTGTCCAAGGCCTTTGACACTGTTAGTCATGAGGGCTTATGAAAAATTATGTCAAAATTTGGTTGCCCAGAGCAGTTCATCAGAACTGTATGTCAATTTCATGATGGCATGTTTGCCTAGGTTCTGGATAGTGGACAATGCTCTTGTGTCTTCCCACTCACCAAAGGAGTGAAACAGGGCTATGTACTTGCTCCCATGCTTTTTAGCATGATGTTTTCAGTCCTGTTGTCACATGCTTTCAATGAGGATGAACATGACATCAAGGTCAGCTACTGTACCTACTGGTGAATTCTTCAATTTGAAAAGGCTAGAAGCCAAGACCAAAGTGGAGGATGTTGGTGCATGATTTTCTGTTTGCAGATGATTGTGTACTCAATACAGTCTCTGAAGCTGAGATGCAACATAGCATGGATCAATTCCCTGCTGCCTGTGCTAATTTTGACTTAATAATCAACACCAAGAAAACACAGGTGCTCCATCAGCCACCACCACACCATTCATATGTGGAACCATGGGTTACAACAAATGGAGAAGTTTTGAATGCTTTGGATAAATTCACTTACCTTGGTAGTATACTTTCCAGGGATGTACACACTGACAATGAGGTTGATGCATGCATTGCCAGAACTAGCTCAGTGTTTGGGAGACTTGGAAGAAAAGTATGGGAGGGAAGAGGTATTAGACTGACTACTAAACGGAAGGTCTACAGAGCTGTTGTGCTGACCTCATTGTTGTATGCCTGTGAAACATGGACAGTCCACCAGCACCATGTCAGGAAACTGAATCGCTTCCATTTAAACTGTCTTAGGAAGATTCTGAGGATCACCTGGCAAGATAAGGAACCAGACGCTGAGGTTAAACTAAACTGCCAAGTATTCAAACTATGCTTCAGAGAGGGCAACTTTGATGGGCTGGCCACTTTGTTTGAATGCAAAATGTAGGCTTGCCAAAAAGACTATTTTATGGAGAACTCACATGGGGCAGGCTATTGCATGGTGGCCAGATGAAGCCACGCAAGGACACTCTCAAGGTCTCTCTCAACAACTTTGGATTTGATTGTGTGACACGGGAGACACTGGCACAGGACCACTCAGAATGGCATGCCCACATCAGAAAAGGTTCTGTACTCTATGAGCAAAGCATAATTGAGACAGCACAAAGTAAGTGTAGGATGCACAAATTTAGAGTATCCACCCTAAATGTTCACACAGACTATCTGTGCCCAACCTGTATTGGTCTGGTCAGCCACACTGACACTTGACTTTATCATGGTGATGTCATGTTGGTCCTCTTTGGGAAGGACAACAACCAGCCCTTTTCACCTCCCCTGACTTTCACCTCCCAGAATTTGGGTAGGATTGGGGGTGGGGGATGGGGGTGGCAGGAGCACTTCTGCCTGCTCAGCCCCACAGAGGGACTATAGAGACACCGATTCCTAGAGCGTCCCGGAAATAGGAAGGTGAAGGCCGGCGCAGGGCTGGGGCTGGATGCTTCTGGTCCGTTGCCAACATAGCGGCAAGCCAGGTGAGCTGATACAAATGGAGGAGGCGGGGTCTGGGTTTGCAGTCGGTGGGGTCCTCCTGCTTATGGCGGGGGGTTGGAGGGGAGAAGGGAAGGGGGCTGCCCTGCTTCGCGCTGCCCAGGGTCCGAGCCCCACTCCTGTCTCCCCCAACCACCCCCGGCTTTCCTGGGCCTTAGGCAGGCGGCCGAGGTGCGCTTGGGGTTCCTGTTAGAGACTCCTGGCGGGGTGCTGAGGACTGAGGCGGTGAGAGGCCCGGGGCTCCCCGGAGCGGTGGCGGCCTCCCGCGTGGGAGCTGAAGGCGCCGGACGGGCCTTGTGCCGGGAGCGCCGCGACCCTGGGGCTCGGGTGTCCGTGGAGGTGGGGTCGGGGACCGTGGCCGTGGCGGGGCCCTCGGTCTTGTGCCCCGGCACTGCGAGCGATCCGGCCGAGGCTCGGTCCTGGTCCGGCCCTGCGAGATCCGGCGTTGGTGGGTGGGTGGGCGCACGTCCAGGCCCAGACTGAGGGACGGCCGGTGGGAAACTGGCCGGTGCGGATCTCGTGGCCGAGCCGAGCCTAGGAGAACCCGTCTGCGATTTCCCGGGCTGGCATTCGGCCTCGTTCCTTTGTCTCGCGTGGGCAGAGCCAGCCCCGCCGGAGCGTTCACAGCCAGTCTGCTGCGCTAGGTGCCGGGAATGCCTCCAGGTGTCCAGAGAAGCCGCTATCCACCCCCAGGGTGCTTTCAGCCTTTCTGGAGGTTGGGGCTAGGGCTGGGGAGTGCACCCAGGGAATGGGAGAAGGACCAACACGAGAATTCCCGGAGGGAGCGGGCATGCCGCCGCCCCTGCCGCCGCCACCACCACCACCACCTAACGTTGGTGTAGCGCTTGCTGTGTACCAGGCGCTACAGGCATTATCTCCCTTAATAGTCACAACAACCCTGGGAGGTAGGCGCTCTTAGGATCGCCATTTTACACATGGGGAAACTGAGGCAGGCAGGTTAAGTGACCCCCCCAGGGTCACACAGCTAGTAAGTGTTTGAGGCTGGATTTGAACTTAGGTCTTCCTGACTCTGGAGTGTCTGCCCTCTGCGCGCTGCACCACCTACTTATTCCAACTAACAGCCATAGGAATACGGAGGCAGTGTTTTTAGAACTGGTCCTGAAGGTAGCTAGGGAGTCTGGCTAATGGAGGAGAGGGTGAAATGCATTCTAACCATGAGAGACAGCCAGCAGATGGGAAGGAGTGCTACTGGAGCATTCCTCCCCTTTTAGCTGAAACCAGCGTATGTGACGACTTGAAAAGAAAATGGCTCTGCAAAGGTAGTTCCCAGAGTGCCTGGTGGAGTTTATGTTGTGCTCTAAAGGCATAGGAAGTCAATGAAGACTTTTGGTCAGGATTATGACATTTTCATGCCTGTATCTTAGTTTCTTAACTCGACAGCCATGTGGAAGATGGATTGGATAAGGGGGAAGACTTATGTGTTAGTGCAGGTGAAAGGTGAGGGCCTGAACTACAGTAGTCGCTATGTGAGATAAGATCATAGGGTAGTAACTTTAGGGCTGAGAGAGGCTTTTGAGACCATTGTTTTGTAGGTGAGGAAACGGAAGCCCAGAGAGTTTTTATTCCAGCAGGATAAATCTGTGCTGTGAGGTTTTGGCTGAATACAGTTACTTTTTTTTTTTAACCCTATTCTCAACTTCTATACCTTTAATTATCTCTAGGATCCATCTATGCCCAGAGAAAGGAAGCCTCAGGGTGACAGGGGCCTAGGAGGTAGCTCAGGAGTCAACACCTGCTTCATCTGCTATCAACTTCTCTTAACCTGGAACACCCCTTCGACTTCATCATCAGAAGGTTCTACTCCACATCAACATGGTACTTCAACCCCTGTAGCTGAGCTCATTTCACTTGCTAAATTCTTTAACTATTTTATTACCCTATTGCCAGAAACCCACTATAACCCTAGACCCTCATCATAATAGCTTATATTTGTATAGTGATTTGCAAAACATTTTTCATAATAGCCCTAATGCAATAGATATTGCAAATATTATCCAATTTTGATGATGGGGAAACCAAGCATCACAGAGGTTAGGTGATTTGCCCACGATAACATTACTTCTGAGTGATAGCCAGCTACTAGTACTAGTCTTCTGTCTTTGACTGTTGAAACCCTCCACCTCTGGCCATCTTTCCAAAATGATTGTAGTATACCCATTTAGAAATGAAAAATTGAATTTAATAGTTAAGCTCATAAGGTTAGCTACCTAATATCTGTATCATAAGGGAAAAATGGGGCTGTTGGACATAGGAGAGCAGAAGAAGACCAGGAGTTGGAGCTCATCATATTCTGAGTACAATTTCACTATGTAGTTCCATTTTTGGGGTTGGTTTTGTTTTAAATAGTCTAATTTTATATATATATATATATATATATGACAAGGAAAAGCCCAAGTAGTAGTAATCACTGTATTTACCTTTGTTAATAAACGCATTAGAATAATGGATCCCTTTTTTCTCATTGAACATTACATAGAAAGTTGAAAAATACACCGTTCAGAAATCATACTTTTTTGGTTTATGAACTATAAACCTATTTAAGTGTGTTCTCCAGACTATGCTGCTACATCTTTTCCCAAGCAGATCATGGGAGAATTTCTTAGCCATCTTATTAAAATTTAGATAGTCTCCTGTTTTGCCAACCATGTTAATATCAAAATGAAAATGGTTTTTAGGATGTGTGGCATTACTAGCCCTTAGCACTAGTTGCCAGCATTGGTTCCCTGTGTATACAATCTCTCTTTTTATAAGTTAAAGTTACTTTCTTGTTTCCAGTGTCCTGACAAAATTCCCATTTACCATATTTTTCAGATTACTGAAAATGCTTCTACTGTGATAATTCAGTATTCCTTATGTCCTCTTAAACAAAAACCTGGATGAAAGGAGTTAACATCAAACCCTGAGTAATTAGAAAGGAATAGAAGCAGTGGTCTCTCATTTTGTGAGAGAATAGAAGCCTGACAACTGCACCTGATCTTTTTCCCCCTGGCATACATTTTATGGAATCTGAAAGTTGTATCCCATTGTAAGTACTATTTCTTAAAGAGGCCATGTAGAGAAGTAAGAGAAATGATGGACATGAGAGTCAGGAGATTTTAATTGGAGTCCTAGATCCACTACTTACTAGCAGGGTTTCCTTGGAGTAATCACTTCACCTCTCTGAGCCTCAGTTTCCTTATCTGTAGAATGGAGATAATACTTTTATTGCCTTCTTTACAGGGTTGTGAGGAAATTGCCTTGTAAATGTCTCAAAACACTATGTAAATATGTTCTATTATTTTTAGTTCTTGATCTTGTAGTATGTAAGAAGGTGAGACATTTTTTTTGGATTTATTTTATATCTTGTTCTTTGCTGAACTCATTTTTGTAATTTTTTTGTTTAGTCCCTAGCATTTTCCAGAAATGCAGTCATGCCCTATGCAAGTATGGATATTTTAAACTCTTTGCCTGAGTTTACCCCTTTGATTTTATTTTAACTCATTGCCATTACTTGCGAGTAATCATTCTAGCATTCTTCCTTTTTCCCTGTCAGAATGTTGACTTTAATCAATGAAAATTCAACTGTTTGATCTTGCTGTCAATATAGATTCACCCAAAAATACATTCTGTTTTGGTACCTGTTTAGTGCATTCCTTCTATGGATTCTAAAATAACCTGTTTGGAAGATTTTGTCTTACCCAGTATTTTTCCAAACTGGAAACTAGTTAATATGGATAAAGTGATGTGAGAGACTTTTTCTGTGTAGTGTAGACAAATGGGCAGCTAAATGGCACAGTGGATACAGTGCCAGGTCTGGAGTCAGGACGACTCATCTTCCCTAGTTCAAATCCAGCCTCAGCCACTTACTAGCTGTGTGACCCTGGGTAAGTCATTTAACCTTATTTGCCTCAGTTTCCTCATCTGTAATATGAGCTGAAGAAGGAAATGACAAACCACTCCAGTATCTTTGCCAAGAAAACCCCAAACAGGGTCACAAAGAGTCAGACACAGATGAAAGTGACCGAACAACAGTAGACTCTGCCTCTCAGGTCACCAAAACAGGGATAAACCCCAAGCTGGTATTTACCCAAAAGCAAGAGCAGGAGTTCTGAGGGAAGTTCTGCCATTGGTTCCTTGTGATGCCTTTGGATTAGCTGCTTCACTCAGCTTGTAGGGGCTTAATCAGTTTTGCTAAATTGAATTGCAAAGGATGCTGTGAAAGTCAAGAATTTAGGAGTCTCAAACAGAAAGCACCTTCACCTTAGTGGTTAAGCATATTTTGGTTTGAGTCTCCTCGATGGCCGAGGGAATAGAATGAGGCATGAATATCCTAAACTAGCTAGCTGAGTTGCACACCAGGGTGAAGGGAAGCCTTGAGCTCAGGCAGATACCCGGAGAGTGAGAAGGGAAGTTAGTAGTGGTCCCTGCCCTGCAATACTGTTGACTGTAATTTGCCAGTTCAGCAGAGATTTATCAGAGGTATACAACAGACCTGCACAACTTGGCAGTAAGTAGGGATCAAAATTAAAATAGGCTAAACTTTTTTTGGGCCACAGATAGGTTTTTAGTGGTTCACTTTCCAAGTAAAGATATCATTAAGGATTAAACTGTTTTTCAAAAACTCTTATTATCAGAACATAGTCCAGAAACTGCAATTAGCAAACCCTTTTTTAATGGAGTCACCTTGAGTAAAAAATTTCCCAGCAGCAGCAATTTCTTTAGAAATATGAAAACTAACCTTAGTAGTGGCCTCATTTTCTGAGTTTATTTTTTTGAAAAACTGTTGTTTCCTGCTAAGATTTTTTCAGCAATTTGGATGCACTTTGTGCAGGCTGGCGTACAAGGATCTGTTCAGCCTTGAGGAGAGAAAGATGATAAAAGATATAAATATATTTCTGTGCTTGTCACTTTCCTATCTTCTTTGCAGTTTGGTTCCTAGTCAGTTGGATGGACTATACAGAGACAGCAAAGTGGAAGGAACATTCTTTGAGATTGGTTTGAATCCAGCTTCCCTGCTTTCTAAAGCAGGTCACTAGTTTATATGTATAGAGGGTGTGACACTTTTGCTGAGCGCTTTCCTTACCAAAACCTGCTGAGATCAAGGTAGTGCCAATGTTATTATTACCCATTTACAGATGATGAAGCTGGGACTCAGAGAAGTTAGATGAGACATTGGGAAGGTGTGACACCCACATGTTGGAAGTAGTGTAACTAGGCTAGAACTTGACTTCAAGTTCTGTTACTTCTTCTTACTGTAATGCTGCTTATCAGTATGGAGGTTCAGATATAATAGTATATAAATTATCATATATAAGTAGAAACCATTATTCATATTTATCTATTCTCTCATTCTTAAACAGGACATTCAGTTTTCCCCCCTTCCTCAGTAAATACTAAAAGTGACACTTAAATATAAATTCTAAAACCAACCTAGTTCTTTGATGATTTCCTATCCTTTGCCCCATCCTCCCATTTTTCTTAAGAAGTTTATAGTTTAGATGGGGAACCTGAAGGTACACACAGTTGAGAAAGATGCATCTAAATTAGGGCAAGTTGACATAAAGTAATTCCTGCATGCTGTTCACACTAGATAAATGTATCAGTGATTACATCTGGGTGGGCCCTTGCCAGTGATGCAGGTTAGAGCCCATCCACATTCTACCATTCCATGTATCCTGTCCTGCCTCCTATAAATCCATGAAAGCCTTCCTCTAGGCCTTGTAACATGTTGTGGCTATAGGCTCAACCCCGGGCCTATCCTCCTCTCACGACACAGGCAACCCCCTCATCCACTAATCAGACTTAGACCACTTTTTTCATACTAATCAGAATCCTACAATGCCATTGACTGTTCAGTTCACTTTAGTTATCATTAATAATTCAATGCAGGCAGCTTCTATCTACCATTTATCTCTTCATTACCCTTTGGGTCGCCTTAAGGTCCATGATGTACAATCGTGTCACTTCTCCTCAAGAATTTTACTGTTGAAAAAGGTGGGGACAACTATCTCTCCATGGAGAGAATGGCATAGTTTCTGAAGTGCAGTCCAGTCAGCTCTTCCTCTTTTTTGACTGTGAATACTCTGTTTTTTATAGAGAATATCAAGGGTATGTATAACTGGGATGATGTAGCAAAAGCAAGGAAAAACTCGTGGAGAATCTTAGCCCTGAACTGTTTTTTTTAAAAATTAAAAAAGGAAGACCTCTGACTCACTAAATTAGATTTCCCAACGTAAGACTTATGCTGGCATACGCAAGAATCCCACAGCATGAGAATGTAGGAATGGGTTGCAGTCTGCTTAGATGAAGGGATACGCATGTTAACCAAATCATGTACCCATCAAAATACTGAAATAGGTATCATACACAAATACAACTACAATTATTAACTATTTCTGCCACCCACACTTGTACCCACGGTGTTCTGAGTGATGAAAATTGTGTGTGGGCATTTCATTTCTGAATTTTTAATTTTAGAATTTATGTGATTTAAAAAAACTGATCAAATTATAGTAGAAGCTATACAAATCCTCCCTCACCCCCCACCCTTTTTAGCATCCAATTTTAATGAAACTTCTCCTCTCAGTTTCCCCTCTCCCCTCTGAATCCTTATCTTCCTTCAAGGCTTAGGTCAGGTGCCAGCCACTGTGGAAATCATTTCCTGATACCCCCATTTGTTGGCACTCTTTCTCTTCTCAAATGTGCCTTGAATTTTCTTAGCTTTGCACATTTTGTTGTAAGCTCCTTGAGGCAGTGGCATATTTGAAAGATCTCTGAACCTTGAATTAGAAGACCTGGGTCCATGTATCTTGACATTTAGAGTAGTGATGTGAACTTGCACACTAAGTTACTTCATTTTTCTGGAGCATAGTTTCCCTATCTAAAGAGAGGTGGTTGGACTCAATAATGTTTAAGATCTCCTCACTATACATTTGGTGAGTATAAGATGGAATTGGGGAAGAGCTAAGATTCCAGTTGATTGGACCATAGAGTACATGGAGAATATTGTGAAGGAAGAGTAGAGGTTGTTGGAAACTAGAGTGTAGAAGATAGTAAGTTTTTTGCTAACTGCTTGGCATTTTATTCTACTGATAAATATTTTTGAACAGAGGAGTGACAAAGATCTTAGTATTAGGAAGATAATTATAGCAGCTGGGGGAAGGATGTATTGGAGGGGAAACATGGGAGGCCAGTTAGCAGACTGTGACAAAGTTAAAGTGAGTGGTGATAAGGACCTGAACTATAGTGGTAGCAATTTAATAACGTAAGTGATGAAAACTTGAACTTCAGATTTCTTATTCAGTCCCTGAATGTATTTTATGTCTCTACTTGTTCTTGGAGACCAGGCAGTGTCCATATTCCTTTAGGTATGAACCATATCCTAAAATTCCTTATCCCCTCAAATTACATATTGAGGTGGTCCCTGAGGTAGCAGAAATGCATTGTATTGTTTCAGGAATTGGTGTCCTTTGAGGATGTGGCTGTGTATCTCACACAGGAGGAGTGGGGACTTCTGGACCCTGCACAGAGGCAACTCTATAGAGATGTGATGCTGGAGAATTATTGGATCCTTGTCTCCCTGGGTAAGAAATAATTTCTTTTGTAGCCCTTCAGAAACTATCACATGTACATTATCTCCATTGTTGTATACTCCCATTTTCATTTTTGATAATTGTGTATTCCTCTCTTTCATTTTTATTTGCTTTTATCAATATTATGTATTAATTTTATTGGTCTTTTAAAAAGGTTCTTTGTTTTATTTACTAGTAATTTGTTCTCACTTTATATTTCATTATTTTCTCCTTTAATTCTGAAGAGTTTTGGTTTGATATTTGCTTGGAGTATATTGATTTGTCTGATTTTTTTAACTGCAAACTTAACCATCTCTTCTTTTTCTCTTTTGTTCAAGTATGCAAATTTGCTTCTGAGAACTACTTTAGCTGCAGCTCTTAAACTTTTAGATGATAAATTTATATTTTCATTATTTTTAATTTTGGTATCTCTGTAATATGCTCTTTGACCTAAGCTTTATTCAATAATTCCCTCTAGTGTCCATTTAAATATTCATATTTTGATATTTTCTTTTTTATTATTATATGTATTGCAGCCTGTTAATTTGGTGTTTATATTTTCTCCCTTTCAAAATTTATTTATATTAGAACATGCTTGGTTTTTATGAATATTCCATATGTATATGAATAAAAAGTACATTTCCTATTTTCTCCATTCTCACTTAGATTTTCCAAGACTACTCAAATCTGTAACATTTCTTATTTATTTATTTATTTACTTTATCATATTCCACTAGAAGGATGTTGAAATTTTCCACTTTTCTTTTTGTAATTCTTTTTGCTGTTCATTTTTTCTTTAAATATTTAGTTGCTATGATGTTGGTATATATTTAATATTAATAGTTTTTTATCATCATTGGTACCTTTCCACATTATATATTTCTCAGAATGCTTTCTGATTTGAGGCCCAGAGGCCAGTTGATGCCCATAATCAGACAACTAGTTAAGTGTCAAAGACAAGTCCTCTTGACCTGTCGGTCTGCCATGTTTCCTCTTACTGTAGCTGTTATGTAGAATAATATAAAATGTTTCCCAAGGTTTACTTTTAAATTTTTTCTTTTTAAAAACATGAGTTTATTTTTCCTTGTTTTCCCAAAGACTTCTTGTTTATTTCTCCTATTTTCCCATTTCTGCTCTAAAAGTTGTTGCAAGGCTGGACTTCTACTCAAGGAATTGTTCAAAATCATCTTATTTTTAAATGCCTTTTTTTTTCTTTTTTGAAATTTTTTCCTCCAAATTTATTAATCTATTTGTTTTCAGTTTTCAACAATTACTTCCATAAGTTCCAAATTTTCTCTGTCTCCCTCCCCAAGAGGCAGTCAGTCTTATATGGGTTCTACACATACATTCCTATTAAACACATTTTCACATTAGTCATGTTTTATAGAAGAATAAGAATGAATAGGAGAAACTATGAGACACTACAAAACATAAAAAAAGAGAAGATAGTCGGTTTCATTCTGCGTTCCAACTAAATAGTTCTTTCTCTGGATGTGGATGGCATTTTACATCATGGATCCTTTGGAAATGTTTTTGGTCCTTGCATTGCTGTGAAGGCCCAAGTCTATTAAAAACAGTCCTTGCAAACTGTGACTGTTACTGTGTATAATGTTCTCCTGGTTTGCTCACTTTACTCAGCATCAGTTCATACAAGAGTTTCCAGGTTTTGCTGAAGTCCTCCTTATTGCACTACAGTAGTGTTTCATTACTTTCATATACCACAACTTGTTCAGCCATTCCCCAGTTGATGGGCATCCCCTTGATTTCCAGTTCTTGGCTACAACAGAAAGAGCTGCTATAAATATTTTTGTGCATATAGGTCCTTTTCCTATTTTTATAATCTCTTTGGGATACAGCCCTAGAAGCAATATTGCTGGTCAAAGGTTTATGCACGTTTTCATTGCCCTTTGGGCGTAGCTCCAAATTGCTCTCCAGAATGGTTGGATCAGCTCACAGCTCCACCAACAATGAATTAGTGTTCCAACTCTCCCATATCTCTTTCATCATTCATCATTTTCTTGTTCTGTCATGTTAGCCAATCTGATAGGTGTGATATGGTACCTCAGAGTTGTTTTGATTTGCATCTCTTTAATCAGTAATGACTTAGAGCATTTTTTCATATGACTATAAATAATTTTAATTTCTTCCTCTGAAAATTGCCTGTTCATATCCTTTGGCCATTTATCAGTTGGGAATGAATTGTATTCTTGTAAATTTGTCTCAGTTCTCTGTATGTTTTAGAAATGTGGTCCCTATCTCAGACACTAGTTATAAAAATTCTTTCCCAGTTTTCTACTTCCCACCTAATCTCAGTTGCACTGACTTTGTTTATGCAAAACTTTTCAATTTGATGTAATCAAAGGTATCAAATTTTACATTTCATAATATTCTCTATCTCTTTTTTGGTCATAAATTTCTCCATTCCCCATAAATCTGACAGATAAACTATTCCTTGCTCCCCTATTCTTTTTATAGTATCAGCGTTTAGATCGAAATCATGTACCCCTTTATTTTGGACTTTATTTTGGTCTATGCCCAGTTTCTGCCACACTATTTCACAATTTTCTCAGCAGTTTTTGTCAAACAGTGAGTTCTTATCCCAGAAGCTTGGGTCCTTGGGTTTATCAAAGTAGAATGCTATAGTCATTGACTACTGTGTTTTGTGTACCTAACCTATTCCATTTATCTACCTCCTGTATTTCTTAACTAGTACCAAGTGGTTTTGATGACTGCTGCTTTATCATTTTTTGTTTTCCAAAAGATTTTTTAACTTTACTGGGAAATTGATTCTTGGATTGGGGTCCTTATTTCTAAAAGCATTATAATAAACACTTTTATTAATAGTATATGTTATATTCCAACTGCTTCTATAATTTCTTTTTCTTTTATAATAATTTGAGATTCAAATGGGTGCTCTTTGATAAGTAATATCTTTCCTCCAGCTGCTTTAAAGGTTTTATCTTAATCATAATTTTGATATTTAATAATATGTGAGTGGGGTGAGCTAACTTTTCAAATATGCCATTGGAGGAGATTCTGCAAATTCTTTCTGCCTTTAGTACATCATTTATTTTAAAATATTCCTGGGAAATTTAATTGTTCAGTTTTCTGAAAGATAACGATCAGATTCTTTTCTTTAATTTTTTTTAGAGCCTTGATAATTTTGAGATTGTCACTTTTTCTTTCTTAAGAATCTTTCACTTTTCTCTAAATTACTTTTCAACATTTTTTCACTTGAAATATTTTGCAAGCTTGTTTGTCTGTTTCTACTGCACTTTGCCCAAAGGGCAGTGGACAGGCCTGCTGTGGGTTTGAACAGGCAATAACACATAACAAACGGGATTACAAAGGAAAAGAAATATAAAGAAAGACTGGATTAGTCAACAAGCATTTATTTAGCACCTGTGAAGTGCCACACATTTTATTTAAGTACACAGGATACAAAGACAAGAGTGAAACAGTCTCCGCCCTCAAGAAACTTGTATAACTTATATAAACAGGGGAAACAACATATTCAGGACATATAGTATAAATAGGGATAAATACATTTAAAAATGTCATACTGATATCTGAGTATGACTGGAAAAAAGGACTGATCCTGTACTGAGAATGAGAAATATCTGATGGACAGCCTTTATACTTTATTGATATCGAAGTAATGTCAAGAAAATGTAAGAAAGGCTCCTCTTGCCCCCACAGTCACCCTATAACTGATTTGTGGGCAGACAAGTTGGAGATCCATAAAGGATGGTCAGGAATGGAGGGGTTGTGAACCGCATTGTTGGAGGGAATATCCATCCTGGTGAGGTCACAGATCTATGGATTATTGTGCTTTCTGCCTTTCTGATCTCAGATTCAATCTATTAATGTTTTATATTTTCTCTGGTTATTTCCAAACAGTTTAGTTTCATCTTATTTTGCCCTATAATTTCTTAAGTGCACCTATTTTCTTAATTTGCATGGGTTTTTTATTTATTTAATTTTTTTCATTTAATTCCTTAAATGTATCTTTTCCCATTTTCTTTGATCCTTCTATCCTATTATCTATGCCCTTTTTGATCTCTCTTGCAAACTAAGACTTGTGACATAGTGCTAAGGAAGTTCTGTTTTTCTAAGACAAATAATCATATTTCGTTTTCTTCCCTATGATCAGGATTTCCTGTCTCTAAACCTGAAGTCATCTGCCAGCTGGAGCAAGGGAAAGAAGCATGGGTCTTGGATATACAGGTGCCTAAGGAATGGATGCTCTCTGAAAATACCTACAGAGGTTAGTCTGAGAATCAATTTTATTGAGGTCAAAAGGTAATAATATTCCTTAGCAGATAAGTAATATTTTGATATATAAGTGATAAGATTTTATAGCACTTTAGAGGTTATGAAGTTCTTTTCCTACAGTACCATGAGATGTAGGTAGTGCAAGTATTATTATCCCCATTTTACAGCTGAGGAAACTGAGGCTCAGGGAAGTGATTTCCCCTAAGTCATGTAGTCAGTAAGTGGCAGGGCCAGAACTCTAATGCAGATTCTCTCATGCCACATCCATTGTTGCTTCCACAACGTCCCATGCCTCCCCTGTTTTTTTGTGGGCTGCTTCAGTATGTCCTTGGATCTGGGATTTCGTCCATGTGGGCATTCCCTCCATCCTTGTAAATCATAACCATTCATTCCTTCTCCTTGTGTGTAGCTCTAGCCTATGTTCTCCCACGGGTCCTCCAAGAGATCTTGCTCAGTGTGCTGAGAGGTCATCCTGTAGGTCTTTTTACATTTCACCGATATGCATGCATGCTCATACTGCCCCTGTTTTTTCTCTAGCTCTCAACATGTGAACAACCCACATCTTTTTCTAATCATTCCTTTCTGCATTTTACCTCTTACACCACTTCTTGCACATAGCTTGTCACTAGAATTAAGTTGTAGCCTGCTTCCAACCCACCTTGTTTTTTTCTATTAACCTTTGTGTCACCTACCACTTTGATTCTTTGGAAGATCAAGTGTTCTAAGATTGATAACCATGTATCTTTGCTAATAGAACATTTGAGTTCTATATAGTGCAGTAGGACATTGTTTAGCATTATTAAAAGCACTTTGGAATTTCCCAAATGCCTTTTAGCCCACTGTCTTTGCTCTATTCAATTTTAGGTCTGTTTTATTGGTCATCTACAGTTCAAGTCCCAAATATATATACTAATGTGCTAACTCAGTGAACTGACCAACTTGGTGTCATGGACGATGGGAATTTATCATGCATTAAGGTTTTGCTATGTGTTTGGCTGACCTCTCTTGAATCATTTATGTCATTAAGAGTATCCTATGATATTTAAGTATTTGATGCATGTAGCACAGTATCATCTCCAAAGAGGAACACTCCAAAAAGACTTCATCTGTAGGGCATTTCTGTTCAGTTTACCTTATGCAGGACATCCTCCATGACAGTGGTAGACACTTTAGTGAGCATATGCTTCTCTGTTTTCTTCCTCTTTTGAAATTAATAATCAGAGGCATTCTGAACAGTTGTCTCTGGTTGCACTTATCAAGGAATCTTGTATGATATTACTATGTGATTAATGTTCCCTCCCTTTCTCTCCTCCTTGAGTCTTTAAGGCTGAATTTTCTTTTCTTTTTTTATTTTACTTTATTTTTTTGTTTAATATAAATTTATTTATTTAACTTTTTACATTGATTTTCACAAAATTTTGGGTTCCAAATTTTCTCCCCTTTTATCCCCTCCCCCCACCCCAATACCCCAAGCAATCTAGTTTTCCCTATCTCCAATCTGCCCTCTCTTCTGTCATCCCTCCCTTCTCTTGTCTCCATCTTCTCTTTTCTCCTGTAGGGCCAGATGACTTTCTATTCCTCATTAACTGTATGTCTTCTTTCCTAGTAGCAACACAATACTAAACAGTTGTTCCTAAAACTTTGAGTTCCAAATTCTCCCCATCCCTCCCACCCCACCCATTCCCTTTGGGAAGGCAGGCAATTCAATATAGGCCATATCTGGGTAGTTTTGCAAATGATTTCCATGATAGTCGTGTTGTGTAAGACTAACTGTATTTCCCTCCATCCTATTCTGCCCTCCATTGTTTCTATTCTGTCTTTTGATCCTGTCCCTCCCCAAGAGTGTTGACTTCAAATTGCTCCCTCCTCCCATTGCTCTCCCTTCCATCATCCCTCCCTCCCTGCTTATCTCCTTCTCCCCCACTTTCCTGTATTGTGAGATAGGTTTTCATACCAAAATGAGTGTGCATTTTATTCCTTCCTTTAGTCGAATGTGATGAGGGTAAACTTCATGTTTTTTTCTCAGCTCTCCTCTTTTTCCCTCCACTAAAAAGTCTCCTGCTTGCCTCTTGAATGAGATATAATTTACCCCATTCCATTTCACCCTTTCTCCTCCCACTACATTTCTCTCTCACCATTTACCTTAATTTCTTTTAAATGGTCCCATCCCATTCAATTCACTCTGTGCTCTCTGTCTCTGTGTGTGCGTGCATGTGTGTATGTGTGTGTGCATGCACATGTGTACGTGTGTGTGTGCATGTGTGTGTGGTCCCACCAACTACCCAGATACTGAAAAGTTCTAAGAGTTACAAATATTGTCTTTCCATGTAGGAATGTCAACAGTTCACCTTTGGTAAGTCCCTTATGACTTCTCTTTGCTGTTTACTTTTTCATGCTTCTTCTGATTCTTGTGTTTGAAAGTCAAATTTTCTTTTCCGCTCTGGTCTTTTCATCAAGAATGCTTGAAAGTCCTCTGTTTCATTGAAAGACCATATTTTCCCCTGAAGTATTATACTCAGTTTTGCTGGGTAGGTGATTCTTGGTTTGAGTCCTAGTTCCTTTGACTTCTGGAATATCCTATTCCACACCCTTCGATCCCTTACTGTAGAAGCTGCTAGATCTTGTGTTATCCTGATTGTATTTCCACAATACTGGAATTGTTTCTTTCTAACTGCTTGCAGCTTTTCTCCTTGAGCTGGGAATTCTGGAATTTGGCCACAATGTTCCTAGGAGTTTTTCTTTTTGGATCTCTTTCAGGTGGTGATCAATGGATTCCTTCAATACTTATTTTGCCCTCTGGTTCTAGAATATCAGGGAAGTTTTCCTTGATAATTTCATGAAAGATGATGTCTAGGCTCTTTTTTTGATCATGGCTTTCAAGCAGTCCCATAATTTTTAAATTGTCTCTCCTGGATCTATTTTCCAGGTCAGTTGTTTTTCCCATGAGATATTTCACATTCTCTTCCATTTTTTCATTCTTTTGGTTTTGTTTTGTGATTTCTTGGTTTCTCAAAAAGTCATTAGACTCCATCTGTTCCATTCTAATCTTGAGAGAACTATTTTCTTCAGTGAGCTTTTGAACCTCTTTTTCCATTTGGCTAATTTTGCTTTTGAAAGCATTCTTCCCCTCATTGGCTTTTTGAACCTCTTTTGCCAATTGAGTGAGCCTATTTTTCAAGGTGTTATTTTCTTCAGCATTTTTTTGGGTCTCCTTTAGCAGGGTATTGGCCCATTTTTCATACTTTTCTTGCATCTCTCTCATTTCTCTTCCCAGTTTTTCCTCCACCTGTCTAACTTGCTTTTCAAAATCCTTTTTGAGCTCTTCCATGGCATGAGCCCACTGGACATCCACTTCGGATGTCTGGGATAAAGAGGCCCCGACCTCCACGTCTTTCCCTGATGGCAAGCCTTGTACTTCCTCATCAGAAATGAAAGGAGGAAGGAACATCTCTTCCCCAAGAAAGTAGCTCTCTATGGTCTTAATTTTGCTTCCTTTTTCTGGGCATTTTCCCCACCAGTTACTTCACTTCTGAGATTCCTCTCCACCTCCACCTAGATCTGTCCAGCTAGTGCTTGGGGTCTGAGATTCAAATGCTGCTCCCCAGCCTCAGGGCTTTCCTCGGCGGGAGCGGCTGTTATTCAATGTGAGCTTATGTTCTGGTGCTTGGGTAGGGACAGGGCTGCCTCCCAGGCTCAGTTCCCTCCGGGGGTTTATGCAGATACCTTCGGTAATGGAACTCCTGCCTGCTTGGGGAGTTCCTGACCTCTGCTGCCTCTGCCACTGCCTCTGCCGCTGCCTCCTGAGGGGACCCGAGCCACAGAGACACCCCACTCCCCTCTCGGCCAGCGTAGAAGTCTCTCTCACTGACCTGTAGCGCCTGTGGGCAGAGGGACCTTCGTGGCCACCAGAGATTCCATCCCTGAAGCCTGCTCGGATCTCCTTCTCTGGGGCTGCCCGGCCAGGGCAGTGCAGGGCCAGGCTCCACATCTAGAGCATGACAGACCCCTGTGGACGGCTTTCCAGGGCTCTCTGGAATGGAAATCTCTTCCACTGTGCTTCTGGGGGGCTTGTACTGCTCCAGAACTTGTGGGGAGTTCTTTTTACAGGAAATTTATGGGCTGTGGATTCGGAGCTAGCATACGTGAGTCTTTCTACTCCACCATCTTGGCTCCTCCCCCCTGAATTTTCTTAAATCTATTTCTTTTTTGTAATAATGGAACAAAAAATACAGCTGACTCATATTCCTTATTATTAGTCATTTATTTATAAAGATTTGGTCTTCTTAAAAGAATTGTTTGTGAAAACTTGTTCCTTTTTTTCCATTAAGGCTGGTTTTAGTTTGTACGTAGATCATTATCATAAAACTTTTCTAAGGGCAATAGAAAGTAGGTATGAGGGTTATTAGTGATTGGTATTCTCTTATTTGCCCTTATTGGTGGTAATTATTGTGACCTTAAAAATTATTTAATTCTTTCTCTTCCTAAGATGTCTTCTAAAGTGATCTTTCTATGCACTTACCACAGCAGCTCTTCCACACCTTTTCCTTTCTCGTCAAATCTCCCATGGATCCACTTCCCCTCCCTATCTCAGCTTAGAATTTGTTCTTACTGAAAGAATTAAGGACATTCATCAAGAGTTCCCTCTTCTTATCTCACATCACCCAAATACCTTCTGCCAATATCTCTTCCTTCATCAAGGAAGATGTCTCAAATAACGAAGCAGACTTTCTCCATGCCAAGGCAAACCCTTTGTCATGCACAAGTGATCCCATTCCATCCCCTCTTCTTCAGCAGATTGTCCTCTCTATCATCGCCACGTTCATTTACTTTCAGTCTCTCCTATCTACTGGTTGTTTTCCTACTTTCTATAAACATGACCATGTTTCCCCAATCTTTAAAAAAACTTTTATTTGATCTGTTTGTATCATTCTCCATCTCTCTTTCCATTTATGACTAAACACCTGGGGAAGGCCATCTCCAATCAGTTCCCCCACTTTCTTTCCTGTCACTATATTGTTAATTCTCTGTAGTTTGGGTTTTGTCCCTGTCATTCAACTAAAACCATTTTCTCCAAAATTACTGATGATCTCTTATTTGCTAAATATAATGACCTTTTCCCAATCTTCATCCTTGTTGACCTCTCTAGCATCTGACCTTGTTGATTAACCTCTTCTCTTTGATAGTCTTTTCTCTATAATTTTGATAATACTACTGCTTTTCTGTTTCTCCTTCTACCCATGTGATCACTCCTTCTTATGCTTCTTTGATGGATTTTCATCCAGGTCTGCCCACTAACTGGGACTATCCCATAGAGCTCTGTCCTAGACCCTCTTCTCTTCTCCCTCTGTATTATTTCCTTTGGTGAATTCTTCTGCTCCTTCCATCTGTATGCTAATGAGTCTCAAATCTATTTATATTCCTCCCCTCACCTCTCCACTGACCTCCATCTCACATTCCTGTTGCCTGTTGGACTTCTTGAACTGGATGCCCCATAACATCTTAAACTCAGCATATTCAGAACTTAACTTATTATGCTTCTCCCCCTCCCCCCAATTCTTCCCTTCTTCCTAATTTACTATTACTGTTGAAGGCACCCTCATCTTTCCAGTCCCCCAGGCTTGCACCCTTGATGTCATTCTTGATTTCTCACTCTCTGACTCTCTATATCCAATGTATTGCCAAGACTTGTTGACCTTCATAATACCTCTTGCATGTGCCCTCTCCTCTTCTTATATTGCCACTCCCCTGGTGTCCATCCCTTCTTACCTATAATAGCCTGCTGGTGGGTCTGCTTGCCTCACATCTCTCACTTCTCTAGTTCATTCTCTATTCAGCTGGCAAAGTGATCTTCCTAAAATGCAAGTCCTACTGTGTTATCTCATTAAATTCCAATGGTACCCTGTTACCTCTAGGATCAAATATAAAATCCTCTGGCTTTCAGAACCCTTCATCAACTGGCTCTCCCTTAGCTTTTCAGTCTTCTTATACCTTATATTCCTTCCTTCTCCTTCCTCTCCCCCCATACTTTGTGATCCTGTAATGCTGCCCTCTTTACTGTTTCTCAGACAAGACATTTCACCTCCTATCTCTAATAACTGGACTGTGCTCCCTCCTCATCTCTGTCTCCTGGCTTTTGTCAAGTCCCACCTTCTGCAAGAAGTCTCTCCCAATCCCTCTTAATTCTGGCTCCTTCCCTCTGTTGAGTATTTTACATTTGTTCTGTATGTACTTGTTTGTACATAACCATTGTAAGGGACTCTTTTAGTATGTCTGGTGCTTAGTCCAGTGGCCAGCACGTAGTAGGTGCTTAATAAATGTTTGTTGGCTCACTGACTGAAGACTGTGTTGCCTCCAACATGGATTTGGTCGGGTCCAGAAGTGCCAGTTCACTTTTCTTGTATAGCATTCGGGGACTGAGGCATTTAGGGTCCACATATTGTGGTTTCTTTGTCACCTCTTTGTGTAGATGTACCCGGGGCTCTGTCCTGGGTCCCCTCTTCTCTGCATTCTCTCTTAGTGGTCTCATCGGCTCCTCTGAGTTAGGCCATCATCTCTATGCAGATGATTTCTCAATCTACCTATTAATCAAGAAACATTTTTTAAGTTTCTGCTCTGTCCCAGGCACTGGCAATCCAGAGACAAAGCAAAACAGTCCTTTACCCTTTATTGGGTGAAACAGAAGTGTAAATATTTATATGTCTATACAAAGTAGCTGCTAGCCATTTTAGGGGTTAGGGTGAGGAAAGCACTAGAAGCTGGAGGAATCAGGAAAGGTAATGCTTAAGCTGAATATTGATGGCACCCAGTGACTCTAAGAGGAGAAATGAGGAGAATGTGTGTCACACTTGGGGAATAGTCAGTACAAAGTTGTGGAAGACAGGAAATTGAATGTTTTATATAGGGAGCGGTCACAAGAACAGTTTGGCTTGACCATAAGTCAAGTGGCATGAAGGGAAGTTATGGAAATATGGAAAGGGGTTTTGTGACAGTTTTCTGGCCATAAGGGAATCCCTCTTGGGAGCATGTAGGGTTCCCCTATTGACCTCTTGCTTTCTATTACTGGATTTACAATGCCATACTCCCCCAATATAAGTAACAAAAAGTAATTGGGGTCTGACTATTTGGAGCTTTGACTTATCTGGCCCTCACCTCTTTCCTAACCTTTGGTCTCACATCTACAGCTACTTGCTGGATATGTCCACCTGAATGTTCTAAGGGTACTTCAAACTCAACATTCCCAAACAGAATTCAATCTCTTTCCCCAAAAATTCCTCCCTCTAGTATTTTCTCTGTTTCTGTTCAAGGTGCCACTATTCTTCTTAACAGCAAGGTTCTCAACCCTGGTGTCATCACCTTGACTTTTCATTCTTACCTCTTATATACATTCTATTGCCAACCTATGTTTATTCTACCTTCACAACATCTCTTAAATCATTTCCTTTATTCCTGTTTACCATAGTCTCCTTGGTTAAGGCCCTCATCACCTCTTATCCAGATGGAGTATTTCAATAGACTTCTCTAATTGGACTTCCTCAATCTGTTTTCTCCCCTCTCTAATCTGTCCTCCATATAACCATGAAATTGATGTTCCTAAAGCACAGTCTGACAGTGTTGCTTCTTTGATCAAGAAGCTTTGTTGACCTCCCCTTTCCTTTTGGATAAAAAAAAAAAAAACTATTTAGCATTTAAAGCCCTTCACAATATGGCTTTAGCTCATCTTTATGGGCAGATTATACTGGTCCTCTCAATCAAAAATTCTACACTCCATCCAGCATGTTTTAGTTACTGATATATCTGCCCAACATCTCATTTCCTACCTTCATTCCTTTGCATATTCCCTCATTCCTGGAATACTCTCTTTATGACTACCTCTTGAATTACCTAGCTCCATTCATGTTTCAACTCAAACACTACCTCCTTCAATAGGCCTTTCCTGTTTCCCCCAGTTATTAATACTGCTGCCATCCTTCCAAGTTACTCTATTTATCTTATGTTTACTTGTCTGTGAACATGCTGTATACCCCTAATAGAATATAAGCTGTTTGAATTTATTTGTTTTCAGTTTTCTACAATCACTTCCATAAGTCTCAGATTTTTTCCCCCCTCCTCCCTACCCCCTCCCTCCCAGAGACACGTTTTCTATACATTCATGAATATAAGCTATTTGAGGGTAGGAACTGTGTCACCTTTCTTAATAAATGTTTGTTGACGTATTGATAATGAAACTGACCAACTTTTCCCATTGTTTTTGCTGTCTTGTCAATTTTATCTGTGAATTGCTCTGCAGTGATGGCTCAGTTTAATCTTGTATCATTCTTTCCATAGATTTGTTTTAGTTTCCATTGTTTTTCCTTGTTGCATAAGAAAGCGTTGCCTTTCATCTTTGTAATCTTCATTAGCCTCTTGTGTTTGTATTCTAACCTTTTGCTGTCTTTGGTTGCCTTTTCTTTCCACTTGGAAAGGCTATCAGTTGTTTGCTGGCTAATGCTGACTCTGTTGAACTTTTTAAGGCAATTCCTTTACACTGGTTTGCTTTTGCAGAGAGTGATAGGTGGTAACCAGTGTCAGTTCCTTTGCCTTGTTTTCTTTTCTCGTTTTTCAGCATTGATGGCTCCTTGAGTAAATCAGGTTGTAGTTGTTGACAGCAACTTCTTATCTTTATTCATTCAATTAATTTAATGTTGATTCTTACATTTACTATCTATTTAAAAAAAGTCTGCATATACAGACATCTGATTTTAATTTAACTCCCACATCTGTATCCAGTCTTCTCTTATCTGTTCAAAAATACCATCAGTTGCATTTCTGTAATTTTGTTTGGTGCTGACTACTTCCTTCCTTCTGACTCTCTTCTGGAAGAAAGCATTCATGATTCAGAAATGTAAGGTTCCTTAGGCTTCAAGCCCTGGTAGTCTTTCATTTCTCAAAACGGCAATATTTCATAACATACTTTTTCATTGCCCTTCCTCTGTGTGCACCTTCAGCACTGAAGTCACCAAATATCAAAGTATTCATTGATTTGGTCTGGAGGATCTTGTCAAGTTCTTAATAGAATTTCACGACTCCTCCATCCTCTGCACCAGATGTTGGCACATGAGCTACACTGATCTTCATTGTGATTTTGCTTCTTTTCATCAAGATCTCTATGTGAGGAGATGACTACCTGTTCCATGAAATGCTTTGCTCTTTTGCCTTTGGTTATACAGTGAAACCAACTTTACCAATTCTTTTTCTTCTCCAAGATTCTCCGAACCATACATCTAGTTAGCTGCAACTTCCTTAAGTTTCATTTATCATGAGAACATCAATGATTTGCCTCATTTTCTTTCATTTATTTTCAGTGGACTAAAATCTACTTTCTCTCATATCCTCCCACTTCCTCCATTGAAAAAGAAAAAAGAAAAACAAAACTCTTGGGAGAAATAGGCATAGTCAAGCTGAACACATTCCCTATTGACCATGTCCAAAATTATTTGTCTCAATTTGGGCTCTGAGTGGATCATCTTCTCTCTGTCAGGACATGGGTAGCATTTTTTTATCATGAGGTCTATGGAGTAATAGTTAGTTATTACAGCCGAATTTTTTCCAATGGTATATCAGTTTGTCGGTCATTAGAATAAGAACTCACCTTTAGAGTTTCTGTAGTTAATATTTGTAGAGAATTTTAAAGCTATGCCATTCTTAACCCTTCTTTTTTTTCACCATTCCACCACAGTCTTCATTAAAATAAAAGGGGAGTTTACATTGGACCAAAGAATATTTTTAATGTTTTCTTTGCTTAAATGGGTTCTGTTCCCAAAAAATTCATTACATATGACCAAACAGCTAGGTAGGAAAATCTTTGGCCTTATTTCATGTGGTCCTTGGAAACATACTTGTCAGGAATATACTTGAAGCCTTTTCAGCATGGTAAAAGCTGTCAGAGCTTTTGCTTCTCTGAAATCGTCTTTGGATCACAGGATTACTTTGTTGCTATATTGAGGCATTGGAGTAGGGGTCTTTAAAGTTATACCAAGTGAATAATTTTCATAAGTGCTGCTTTTTATTGGTGCCGTCTTAGTAAAGAATTTGAAGGAAGGTCTGAGGCCATCTCATTTCTCCTATACCCAAAATGGAATACCCCTTATAATATGGCAGTTCACTTGAAGATTTTCAGTGAAGGGAAGTCATTATCTCTCTAAGGCAGCCCATTCCATTTTTGGATAGCTCACTGGAAGTTTTTCTTGACCTCAAGGCTAAATTTGACTCTCTAATTTCATCTGTTGCTTCTGGGCCATCTCCTCTTCAGGGTCATTAACAAGTTTAATCCTTTTTCCATAAGACAGATATTGAATACAACTATTATGTCTCTCCTGAGTCTTCTCCTATTACTTTAAACACTCCTTATATGAGGTAGATTTGTGGCCCTTCACCATCCAGTGCTTTGAACACTCTCCAGCTTAACAAGATCCTTAAGCCATGACATCCAGAACTGAACATAGTACTCTTGATGTGATCCAATCAGCTTATCATCTCCTTGATCCTGGAAGTGGTGTTGTAGCATAAGATTCCATTAGAAATTTTGGTTACCATGTCATATTGTTGTCTTATATAGTGTTCAAAGTTCACTAAAACCCTTAGATCTTTTTTAGACAGACCTCTGCTTTATCATGCCTTTCTCCTCTTCCTTTACTTGTAAAATTGAATATAAGTATAAAATTTCTGTATCCCTGTTAAATTTTATCTTATTAGATTTAAACCTGTGCTCTAAACTGCCAAGATATTTTTAGATCCTGGCTTGATCTTCTCGTGTGTTAGCCATTCCTCTTGGCTTAGTGCCATTTGCAAAGTTAATGAATATGCCATCTGTGGCATTATTCATATCAATGATAAAAACAGCACAGGGCCAGTTACAGGTCCTTGGCACATATCTGGAGACCTCACACTGACATTGAACCCTTAATGACCAGTCTTTGAGTCTGGTCATTCAACCAATTCCAGCAGATTAGGTTTGTTTTATTTGACCACAGAGAGCACAGCTGGAAGCAACAGATGAAGTTAGACATTTAGCAAGAAGCAAATTTAGCTTTGATCAGGAAAACCTGTTAGATGTCCAAAAATGAAATGGGCTGCTCATTTCCTTTTCTCGTTAGAATTGTTAATCACTAAATCAGAGGAGTACTATAAGTATGATTTACCTACATTTTGGCAAAGCATTTAATAAAGTATCTCTTATTTTTGTGGAGAAGATGGAGAGAAAAACTTGATAGTAACATCTGGATTACCATTTATGGTGGGGATTTTTTTTTAGGAATAATCTTCCTTTTCTAGATAATCATTGACCATCTCATTATATGGTTAATGGATGAGCAGCCAAAAAATAATTGTATCTTTCTGCTCTGTTTGCCCCACAGCTCTGGTTAGAGAAAGGAATTGAGGATTTACAGAATATTAGTACTCATGAAGCTAGTATTAACATGAGATTTGTTACTATGCAGTGCAACAAGCAGGCAAAAACAAAAGCAGTATACATACTGTATAGCAAAACAGACAAAGATGCTGCTACGCAGGCCATAGTTACTTTTGTGAGGGAGGTATGTGCAAAGATACAAACCTGGTGGGAGTACATGCTGAGAGTGGGGAAGTCTCATAGCTTAAAGGTGGGCTTGGTTGCAAAAGCACGAGATGCAGGAGGGCAGTCTTTTTTTTAAAAAAAGCACATTCATTAAAGAAAAATTCAGTTCCAAATTCTCTCCCTCTCTTTTGCCCCTCCTCCACCTACTGAGAAAGCAAGAAGTATGATATAGATTTTACATGTGAAGTCATACAAAACACATTTCCGTATTACCCATGTTATAAAAAAAAAGGCAAGAAACATAAAGTGAAAAAAATATGTTTCAGAGTTCATCAGTTCTCCTGGAGGTGGATAGCATTTCTTATCATGGGTCCTTTGGAATTATATTGGATCACTGTATTGATCAGAGTATCTAAGTCAGTTGATTGTTACAATTTTTCTGTTACTATGTATAATACTGGGCCTACTCACTTCATTTTGCATGAGTTCATATAAGTTTTCCTAGGTTTTTCTGAAACCATCCTGCTTAACATTTCTTCTAGCACAGTAGTATTCCATCACAATCTTACACAACTTGTTCAATCATTCCCCAATAGATGGATTTCCCCTCAGTTTTCAATTTTTTGCTCACACAAAGTAAGCTGCTATAAATATTGTTGTACCAATTCATCCTTTTCCCTTATCTTTGATCTCATTGGGGTGTAGACCTAGTAATGATATTGCTGGATATGTATAGGATATCAAAGGATACACCTTTTGGGCATAGTTCCAAATTGCTCTCCAGAATGATTAGACTAGTTTGTAACTCTGCCAACAGTGCCTTAGTGTCCCTGTGTTTTGCACATGCCCTGTGAGGGTAATCTTAGTCAGACCCAGATGCTGTGGAGAAATGTGCCAAGGTTGCTTATCAAAACCAGACTTAAGGGGGGTACAGGAGTCTCCTAATCAGGACTGGAAAGTGAGTGAGGATCCAAACTGGTTATCAGAGATTCTAGAAGTGGTTGTTACTGTGTATGACTGTTGCACTTGACCAGGAGCCTTGTCCAATCAGAAACTGAGGTTATTTACATGTTTGGCACAAGATCAGAATGAGTCTGGACAGTTGAAAAGTACAGGCAGTTTGTTATTGCTTATGTGCTTATTGTCATTAGGACTATTTAGCCTAAGTGACTTCATATTGGAGTCTTATCACTTATAATTACATTTTTTTTTAAAAAAAATCACAATTCATACTTTTCTTTTGTCTTTCTTTTGGAGGGATACTGTTTTCCCAGCAGAAATGATTCATGTGGACCCTACTGTATTCCAATCAACATTAATCATAAATCATATAGGGATAATTAGATAAAATAGGTTCTTGTAGTAGGCCTTTATAATGGGCCTCAAACTTTAATGTAATGTTCACTATTTGTTTACCAGCTATGAAACTCACTTGTACAACCACAAGAATACTGACAAAGATATCTCCATCCTGTTTTACTCAAATGCCATGTCCAAATCCAGCATGGGTGGGATGCCTTGATTCTTTGGAAAGTTCCCCAACTTATTTTTGTACCTCCAGACCACCATCTCTTGGCCAACATGAGCAGGTGATCATCTTATGACCACTTGGCCACTGGAAAGGACTCTTACCTTGCCCATCTTAATTTTTGGTCTTGTGGAACAAGGTCAATCAGCCATTGAGATTTTTGTGTTTTTTTCATGCCTATTTTGCACATTTGGGTATCAAACCCTATAAAAGTAAGGTCCTAGGGACCAGGGGCATCTCAGATGATGAGGAAGACCTGGGAATCCACTTCATTAGAGGGCATCATGGACTCTTTTAATAAAGTTCCATTGGCTCAGAACTCTGCCTCAGTTCATTTAATTATAGGTTGGACAGTTTTAAACTCTATATTCTACTAGGTTTGAAGCTGACTTTTCCTGGGTCACAAATTGGGAAGGAACAAAATGTGGAGGGGGTTGGAACCAGCAGGACTACTTTTGCAAATGTTTCATTGTCTTGGTGATGGTATTTTAAAGATGCTAAAGGAAGAAATTATGAAAAGGGAAAGAATGAAATTCTTCGATGTCTACTAGTTGTGGACTTGCTGTTCCTATCTCATATTCTTTATATTCACTCAAGAAAAGTCTGATCCTAATCCCTCCCCCAAAAAACATCTTCCCACGAGGGAGAAGGTTTCATGGTCTCAGAAGCGTGGAATCACCCACATTTACGTAAGCCCTAGTTTGCCTGGGTTTGAAGCTTCTGTTATGTTGTAAGTCCCTCTCCTTACAGTGAACTTACTTTCCTAACTTCCCTTAAACCTAACTTATTTCTTGACTTCTTGAATTAATACTCAAACTGTTTATTAATGATTTTTGTTCTCTCTTTGCTCCCCAAGCTAACTTTTATTCATTTTATATATATTCTGTATTTATACATATACATGTTGTCGCCTCCGTTGGAACATAAGCTCATTGAGGGCAGAGACTTTTGTCTTTCTATCCCTAGTGCTTATCACAGAACCTGGCATATAACAGGTACTTAATAAATATTAATTGGCTAATTGACAGGTCTCCTCCATTTTACTTGTTCTGCTCAGTCTAAGATTCTCTTTGAGGAGTTCCTTAGTTGACTTGGTTGAAACCTTGTCTTTTCTTCAATAACCTTATCCCCCAGGATTCTTTTCATTTATTATAATACCCTCATCTTTTTTTTCTACTAGGCAATTTCTAGGGCTTTAGAATTTTTCTGTTTTTGTTTTGCACTAATTTTAATCTAATCTTTGTTCTGTAATTTCCTAAGGAAGAGAAATAGACATATTGTTGTTTTCTTTTTTTCTTTCTTTCTTTTTTTTTTGTGCTTTCAGGTTGTAAGTTCAGATCTGAGAACAAGAATTTGACTTTAAGGCCCGAAATCCTGGAGAAAGTTAAATTATGTGAAAACACACCAGAAAGATCTCAAAAAGATATATTCCAAGTACCAGAGTTTGGTGAAATTTTTGAACAGAAAAGTGATTTAGCCAGGCAGATAAGATACTCCAGAGGGGAGAGCCAGCTGGAATACACTTCACAGCAGAGAGGTTCTGAGCCAGTGGAAGTTTTCCAGAGCAAAACAACCAGAGAGGAGAGAAGCCAAGAATATGATGAATTTGGTCAAACTTTTGATTGGAGCTCAAAGTTTATTACGTGTCACAGAATTTCCACAAAAGAAGAAGGATATGAAGGCATTATTTGTGGCCACAATTTTTCCCAGCTTTTAGTTCTTACTGAGCATCAGCAAAATCACTGTGAAGAAAACCCTTATGAATGTCAAGATTGTGGCAATATCTTCAGTCAGAAGTCAGAATTCCTAAGACATCAGAGAATCCATACATCAGAGAAACCTTCTGAATGTAAGGACTGTGGAAAACATTTTGGTCAGAGCTCACATCTTATTGAACTTGAGAGCATTTATACAGAGGAGAAACCTTATAAATGTAACAAGTGTGAGAAAACATCTGATCTGAACTCAAGGTTTATTCTAGATGGAGAAAAATCTTTCTATGAAGGTAATGACTGTGGGAAAACTTTCACATATTTGTCAGGTTTTATTAAGCATCAGAAAATTCATACTGGAGATGGCACCTACAAGTGCAATGAATGTGGGAGAGTATTAAGCAGTAAGCTATGTCTTATTGAGCATAGCGGAACTCATACTGGTGAGAAACCCGTTCAATGTAATGTATGTGGGAAAGGTCTAAGGAGCAGATTAAACCTTATTCAGCATCTCAGAATTCATACTGGTGAAAAACTTTTTCAGTGTAATGAATGTGGGAGAACCCTGAACAGTAAGTTAAGCCTTATTCAGCACTGCAGAATTCATACTGGTGAAAAACCTTTTAAATGTAATGAATGTGGGAAAGCCTTCACTCAGTTAATCAGTTTTATTAACCATCAAAGAAATCATACTGGTGAGAAACCTTATGAATGTAAGGAATGTAAAAAAACTTTCACTAGACAGTCAGTCCTTATTCGACATCAGAGAGCTCATACTGGAGAGAAACCATTTAAATGCAATGAGTGTGGAAAGGCTTTTAATAGGCAATCCATTCTTAATGTACATAAGAGAGTCCATACTGGAGAAAAACCATATAAATGTAACGAATGTGGAAGGACTTTCTGTCGGAGCTCCACATTTAGCCAACACCAGAGAATTCACACTGGAGAGAAACCATTTAGATGTAATGAATGTGGAAAACACTTTGGTCGTAGCTCACATCTTACTGACCATCAGAGAATTCATACAGGTGAGAAACCCTATAAATGTAACAAGTGTGGCAAAGCTTTTGGTCTGAACTCAAAGCTTATTCGACATGAGAGGGTTCATACTGGAGAGAAACCTTATCAATGTAATGACTGTGGGAGAACTTTCACACAGTTGTCAAGTTTTATTAAACATCAGAAAATTCATACTGGAGATGGCACCTTTAAATGCAATGAATGTGGAAGAGTCTTAAGCAGTAAGCTACGTCTTATTGAGCATGGCCGAATTCATACTGGTGAGAAACCCTTTCAATGTAATGTTTGTGGGAAAGGCCTAAGGAGCAGATTAAGCCTTATTCAGCATCTCAGAATTCATACTGGTGAGAAACCTTTTCAGTGTAATGAGTGTGGGAGAACCTTAAGCAGTAGGCTAAGCCTTATTCAGCACTGCAGAATTCATACTGGTGAAAAACCTTTTAAATGTGATGAATGTGGGAAAGCCTTCACTCAGTTAATAGGTTTTATTAACCATCAAAGAAATCATACTGGTGAGAAACCTTATGAATGTAAGGAATGTAAAAAAGCCTTCACTAGGCAGTCTGTCCTTATTCGACATCAGAGAGCTCATACTGGAGAGAAACCATTTAAATGTAATGAGTGTGGAAAAGCTTTCAGTAGACGTTCGGTTCTTAATGTACATAAGAGAGTCCATACTGGAGAAAAGCCATATAAATGTAATGAATGTGGAAAAACCTTCTGTCGGAGCTCCACACTTAACCAACACCAAAGAATTCACACTGGAGAGAAACCTTATCAATGTAATATATGTGGGAAAACCTTCAGGTGTAGTCCGTATCTTACTGTACACCAGAGAGTTCATACTGAAGAGAAACCATATGAATGTAATGAGTGTGGAAAAGCCTTCAGTTTGAGCTCTAGGCTCCTCCGACACCAGAAAATTCATACTTCAGAGAAGCATACTGCATTATAAATTCTATGATGTCAGGGTCTTTATATCTCTCAGTTCTGAGAAATACAGGACATAATAGTATCCTACACAGATTAGTCTTTCAGCTAATTTTAACTGATTATTTTAAATGTGGAAAATCCTTCAGCTCCAACCTCATTATCTGGGGACAGATAAAACATTCTGTTGATAAATTCTGTTTTTACATTACATATATTTAGAGATTATGCCTACTTTGTGAGAAATTTCTTGTAATAAAGTAAAATAAGTAAAATTAATGACAGTGACTTCAACTGAATATTCATGCAACATTTCACATCTGCAACACTATTTCACTTCTTTAAAAAAAAACAAAAACAAAAATAGGTTTTCATAGTCTCCTTCCCCACTGAAAAAATGAAAAAAGAAAAAAATTAAATTTCTTGTAATTGAATTATATGCATAATTTAATAAAACATATCCTCCTAGTGTCTATACACCAAAATATATCTCATTACATCTCAATGTAATGTATCTCAATACATCACCTGTTTAATGGATAGGATGTTTTAGCAATGTTCCTCTGGAATTATGAATAGTCATTGTATTGATCATAATTCTTAGAGTTTCTTTTATAGTGTTGTGATATAAATTGTTCTAGATTTCCTCATTTCATTCTTCATTAGTTTACAAAAGGCATAAAAATTCATTTTCATAATGTTGACATTATAAATTGTTCCTTTTTCTTCTCACTTCATTCTGCATTCATAAAGTATGTTTTTTTTAAAAATCATGTTTCCTCATTTCTTATAGCGTAATAGCACTCTCACTTTCATAAACCAAAATTTAATCAGTCATTCCTAAATTTTCTTACTTTCCATTTTTTTGACACTACAGAAATTACCCATCAGATCTATGGACAGGAGAAAATTTCATGGCCAGATAAGAAACAGAGAGCATCACAGAAGATAAAAATGGATAATTTTGATTATATAAAATTAAAAAAGGTTTTGCCCAAAACTAATAAAGCTAAGATAAAAAGGAAACAAAGGGGAAAAAAATCTTTGCAGAAAGTTTCTGATAAAATTCCCAAAGGTCTGTAAAGAACTGATTCAAATTTATAAGAAAAACAGCCATTCTCCATCTGACGGTTGATGATAGAACTCAAAGGAAGAAACCTATCTATATATCTATAGATAGCCTATAGGCTATTTATAGCCATATGGGGGGGGGGGGGAGAAATGGCTCCAAATCACTACTGAGTAATGCAAATTAAAGCAATTTTAAGATTACACCTTACATCTGCCAGGAAAATGATAAAATGTTGGATTGTGGGATAATGGGCATATTGATGTGGATCTGAAAATTTGTATAGCCATTTTGGAAAGAAATGTGGGATTGTACACAAAAAGTTATTAACCTACAGTTCCTTTTGACTCTGAACTATGCCTCTGCTAGTCTATATTCAGAAGAGATCAGAGAAAGGAAATGTGTGTAGAAATAATTTTGCATCACAAGGAAATCAATTCTTGGCTAGTCAAGGCTCATTCTATAGCAGAAAAATGTTGTCCACATCAATTTGTGTATATAATGATTATTAGGAAGTGAAAACTTGTTTTTTCACAATTAATTTACAAACTTACCTTCTACTGGCATGTGCATTCTAGTATATGCATATATTTTAAAAAATTAACGAAATAAGTGAAACAATCATGCCAGATGAAACAAATCATAAATGGTTGTACACGTATCTGTAAAATGGCTATTTTTTATTATTCCTACCCCCAAAAGATGTGTATATTGAATTTAACATAATAGTAACCAAATCATCCTCATTTAGTGATCCTTTCAGATCTTTACTATGTGTAAAACATGAATTTGTTACTGTCTTTAATTTCATAGTTGCAGTCTGTATTTTTTTAGGATGCTGAGCTTAGTCTACTAAGATTAAATTCAGTAGAGATAAATTTGAAGTCTTGAGAGAGAGGTAGTAGGGTCTAGTTGGGTAGAGGATTGGCCTTGGAGTAAGAGAGACAGTTTTGAGTCTTGCCTGTCACATATCAGCAGTGTAACTAGTTATCTTTGGTTCCCTAGGTATATTTTTTATTGTTACAGATCAGATGTGGTCGTTGAGAATTTCCATACTAAGAGATGATATTGATGAAATTACAGGTCAACCTCTTAACTCCCCTCTCTTACACTTACACACATGTCTAAAATGTGGGTTCAAAAATAATTTCCCAATTAAAAGGTATGAATAGATAACTTTTTTTCTGAAAAAGTTCTACTGATTTTAGTCAATATGAGGCAATATATCAATATTAGTATTTCAATGTACGTACACTACTCCTGAAGGCCTCCCTTCAACAATAAGAGGTAACACAAAGAGCATACTTTCAGTGAATCTTCTTTCTCCATGAAGTTCAATACCCCACAAATTTATAACTCAGCACTTTATCACAAGAAACAGCTTTGGTGAACATCAAATGCAGATGTATACACATGTTAGAAATGTTAAATTTTATATTCATTCAATAATTGAGTGTCATACTTGCCCAAGGAAAGTACACCAGCACTACTGGGCTACATGAGAAGCATCCTTGCCTGTCACACTCATGGTATTCTCTCTGATTGACCACTGGCAAGATTATCTTGGCACTTTTGGATATTGAGTTCTCTTATTCTATGTGGGTGTGGGTCTCCTTGGTCCTACTAATCCGAAGTCCCACTTCGGGGCCATGGATGAGCTAAGCCAATAGAGATGTCTTCAAACCCCTAACGCATCAGGCTTACTGGTTGAAGGATTAAAGGGATGGCTGTGCAAATGTCTTTTGAAAGTTTTCTCAGTCATTTAGTATTTCCAAGTCAGTGAATCTAAGATATATGAAAGGAATGTTAGCAGATTGAAAGCTCCATGAAGGCAGGAACCATCTTACCTAACTTTATATCTCCTTCAGCATCAAGAACAGTGAATTTCACACAGTTGGTGCTTTAATAAATGTTCTTTTGATTACAACATCAATTGTACATTATATACAAAAATATTAATTGGTTAAAACAATCTTAATTTGATCCTTAAAGAACTTGGCCATGGAAACCTTTTGTTCCCCATGAAATTTAAAGGATGGTTGGTGCCATTAGTGATGATGTAGAAATTTGAAATAAATGACCACCTATTGGGATAGTATCACTTTAAGTGCAGGGGTATATAGAAAAGGTAATATTCTTTATATTAGTGAATGTTCTAGTCTGTTAAGGGTGTATAGAATTAGGATTGGTAGATCAGGGGAATGCGGCAGATATAGTTCACCTAGATTTTAACAAAACATTTGGTAAAGTATTCCATATTATTCTTTTGGAGAATAAGGAGGGATATGGACCAGATGATAATACAATTGGAAGAATTCTGAGCTGGTTGAACAGCCTGACTCAAAGAGAATCTTTAATGGTACAGTGTCAGTTTGGCAAGTTTCCGTGGCCTTTTGCTATTTTTAATCAATGGCTTTGTTAAAGGCATTTAACAATAAGATAGTAAGATAGTAACAATAATAGCTATAATTTTATATACCAATTACTATGTATGTGTTATGCTAACTCTTCACTAATACCTCATTTGATTCTCACAACAACCCTTGGAAGTAGTACTATTATTATTCCCATTTTACAGTGAGGAAACGGAGACAAACAGAGGTGAGCTGAATTGCCTAGGATCATTTAACTGGTGAGCATCTGAGGCCAGATCAGGTCTACCCTGATTCCAGGCCCAGTGCTCTACCCACTGTACCACCAGCTGCACCATGGAGCACATGTTAAATCTGCAGATGAAACAAAGTCAGAAAGGATTAATGAAAACATCAGGAGATAGAGTCAGGATCCAAAAATAATTGGCTAGAACATTGGGTTGAACTAAGTAAGATAAAACTCAACAGGGATAAATATAAAGTCTTACATTTGTATTAAAAGAAACACTTTCACAAGGACAGGATGAAGGAGACAGTATGACAGGAATTTGTCTAAAAAGATGTAGGGGTCTTAGTGAACTATAAACATGATATGAGTCCACAATGTGAAAAGAAATCTTGGAGTACATTAGAAGACATAGCATTCAGAAGTAAGGAAGTGATGATCCCTCTGTACTCTAACCTGGTGATACCACACGTGGAGTACTGTAAGTTCTGGCTGCCACAATTTGACACTGATTATTGGAAGTCTTTGAGCAGAGACTAGATACAAGTAATTGTTATAGTAGAAATTCCTTTTGAATATGGGTGGGCTGAAATGACTGCTGAGGTCCCTTCTAATTCTTAAAATTATGTAATTCCATAATTTCTGTATAAACAGGTCTTTTCTTGCTATTGATAATCTTCTTGGATTACCTTTTCAGTAATGTGATCTTTGTTTTCTTTTTTTTTTATTTTTTATTTTTTTAAATGTATTTATTTATTTAACTTTTCACATTCATTTTCACAAATTTTTGGGTTCCAAATTTTCTCCCCTTTTATCCCCTCCCCCCACCCCAATACCCCAAGCAATCTAATTTTCCCTATCTCCAATCTGCCCTCTCTTCTGTCATCCCTCCCTTCTCTTGTCTCCATCTTCTCTTTTCTCCTGTAGGGCCAGATGACTTTCTATTCCTCATTAACTGTATGTCTTCTTTCCTAGTTGCAACAACAATACTAAACAGTTGTTCCTAAAACTTTGAGTTCCAAATTCTCCCCACCCCTCCCTCCCCACCCATTCCCTTTGGGAAGGCAGGCAATTCAATATAGGCCATATCTGTGTAATTTTGCAAATGACCTCCCTGATAGTCGTGTTGTGTAAGACTAACTGAATTACCCTCCATCCTAACCTGCCCCTCATTGTTTCTCTTCTGTCTTTTGATCCTGTCCCTCCCCAAGTGTTGACTTCAAATTGCTCCCTCCTCCCTTTGCCCTCCCTTCCATCATCCCCCCCTTGCAATATTTCCTTCTCCCCCACTTTCTTATACTGTAAGATAGGTTTTCATACCAAAATGAGTGTGCATTTCACTCCTTCGTTTAGTCAAATGTGATGAGGGTAAACTTCTTGTTTTTTTTTTTTCTCAGCTCTCCTCTTTTTCCCTCCACTAAAAAAAACTCCTACCTGCCTCTTAAATGACATATAGTTACCCCCTTCCATTTCTCCCTCTTTCCTCCCACAACATTTCTCTCTCACCATTTACCTTAATTTCTTTTAAGGTATGGTCCCATCCTATTCAGTTCAATCTGTGCTCTCTATCTCTGTATGTGTGTGCATGTGTGTATGTGTGTGCATGCGTGTACATGTGTATGTGTGGTCCCACCAACTACCCAGATACTGAAAAGTTTTAAGAGTTAGAAATATTGTCTTTCCCTGTATGAATGTAAACAGTTCACTTCTGGTAAGTCCCTTAAGACTTCTCTTTGCTGTTTACTTTTTCATGCTTCTTCTCATTCTTGTGTTTGAAAGTCAAATTTTCTTTTCAGCTCTGGTCTTTTCTTTTTTTTTTTTTTTTTTTTTTATTATTTTATTTTTTTTAATGTTTTACAATCATTTCCTTAAAGTTAAGATTTTATTCCCCCCACCCTTCCCTCAATACCCCCCTCCCTCCCCATGACAGCATACAATTCTGTTTAGGTTCTACATATACTTTCCTATTGAGCACATTTTCACTATATTCATGCTATGTAGTCGAACTAAAATAAATGGAAGAAATCATATAACAAATCAACACATATTACACTGAAACCCACCCACACACAAACATGATCTGCTACATTCTGCAAGTGGCTTCCACATTTCTTTCTCTGAGTGTGGAAGGCGTTTTGCCTTTGAAGACCGACATTAGGATTTTTTTTTTTTTCCTCAGTAAGTTCTTGTGTTATTACAAAGTTCCAAGTCTACCAGAAGAAACTCTCGCACACTGTGGTCGTCAGCTCTGGTCTTTTCATTAAGAATGATTGAAAGTCCTCTGTTTCATTGAAAGACCATATTTTCCCTTGAAGTATTATACTCAGTTTAGCTGGGTAGGTGATTCTTGGTTTGAGTCCTAGTTCCTTTGCCTTCTGGAATATCCTATTCCACGCCCTTCGATCCCTTAATGTAGAAGCTGCTAGATCTTGAGTTATCCTGATTGTATTTCCACAGTACTGGAATTGTTTCTTTCTAGCTGCTTGCAAGATTTTTTCCTTGAGCTGGGAGTTCTGGAATTTGGCCACAATGTTCCTAGAAGTTTCTCTTTTTGGATCTCTTTCAGGTGGTGATCGATGGATTCTTTCAATACTTATTTTGCCCTCTGGTTCTAGAATGTCAGGGCGGTTTTCCTTGATAATTTCATGGAGGATGATGTCTAGGCTCTTTTTTTGATCATGAGTTTCAGGTAGTCCCATAATTTTTAAATTGTCTCTCCTGGATCTATTTTCCAGGTCAGTTGTTTTTCCAATGAGATATTTCACATTCTCTTCCATTTTTTCATTCTTTTGGTTTTGTTTGGTGATTTCTTGGTTTCTCGTAAAGTCATTAGACTCCATCTGTTCCATTCTAATTTTGAGAGAACTATTAAATTCAGTGAGCTTTTGAGCCTCTTTTTCCATTTGGCTCATTCTGCTTTTGAAAGCATTCTTCTCCTCATTGGCTTTTTCGTCTTTTGCCAATTGAGTGAGCCTATTTTTCAAGGTGTTAATTTCCTCAGCATTTTTTTTGGGTCTCCTTTACCAAGGTATTGACCCGTTTTTCATACTTTTCTTGCATCTCTGTCATTTCTCTTCCCAGTTTTTCCTCCACCTGTCTAACTTGCTTTTCAAAATCCTTTTTGAGCTCTTCCAAGGCCTGAGCCCACCCTCCACCCCCCTGGGGTGTCTGGGGTACTGAGGCCCCGCCCTCCACGTCTTTCCCTGATGGTAAGAATACGTCCTCGTCATCAGATCCAAAGGTCGGGATCATTTGCATTTGTTGGAAAAAACTCTCTATAGTCTTATTTTTCTTCCCTTTTCTAGGCATTTTCCCAGCCAGTTACTTGACTTCTGAGATTTCTTTCCACCCCCGCCTGGATCCGCCCAGCTAGTGCTTGGCCTCTGAGATTCAAATGGGCTTTCCGCGGCAAGCTTTAGTTCTGGCGCTGGGGTGGAGGCAGGGCCGCCTCCCAGGTTCAGTTCCCTCAGGGGCTTTATGCAGAGACTTTCAGGAATGGAGCGGGTGGGGGCGGGGTGGGGGGCCTGCCTCCCAGGCTCAGTTCCCTCAGGGGCTTTATGCAGAGGCCTTCAGTAATAGAGCCAGTTGGCGGCAGGGCCGTCTCCCAGGCTCAGCTCCCTCAGGTTTTATGCAGAAACCTTCCATAATGAAGATCCTGCCTGCTGCTGGGGGATTCCTGAGTCCCAGGCTGCTGCCGCCTCAGCCACCGCCCACCCCTCTGCCTCCGCCACTTCCTGCCCCCGTCTCTGCCGCTGCCGCTTCCTCCCGAGGGGGCCTGAGTCATGGAGACGCTCCGCTCCCCTCCTCTAGCCCAGCCTTCTTTCTCACTGACCTGTAGCTTCTGTGGGCGGAGGGACTTTCCCAGCTGCCGGAGCTTCCGTGTCTGAAGCCTGCTCGGATCAGCTTCTCTGTGGCCCCGGCCAAGGCCGCACTGGGGTGGGGTCCGCTTTCCGGGGCATGATGGACCCCGGGGACAGCTCTTCAGGGCTCTCTGGCACGGAAATCTGTTCCACTCCGTTTCTGCACACCTTGTATTGACCCAGAAGTTATGGGGGTCTCTTTTTACATTAATTCTATGGGCTTTGGTTTCGGAGCTCGTAAATGTGCGTCCTTCTACTCCGCCATCTTTGCTCCAGCCCTCGATCTTTGTTTTCAAAGAGCATAAATTAATTAACATTTTTTTCATAATTCTGAATTATTTCAGAACATTTAGACCAATTTACCATTATGCCAGCACAGCATCAAGAATGAATTTTCCATCTTTTAGGATCTTTTCTTGTTTAGTGGCTTGTTTTTAACTTCAGGGTTATTTTTATTTACATTTTTCTCATTGATTTTGGATTTTCTCTATGGTTGCTGGTATTTTATATTTTTGTTTTTTGAAAAGTTTGTTTTTGTGCTATGACCAAATGACTTCTTTTCAAGTAGGGCAAGAAGTTTGCAGAGTCCGTAAACAGCATGCTGATTTTGTCTTTTTACAAGGAATAAATGACCAGTGCATACACTGACTATACACATTGCTGTCTCTACAAAGGGAGGAATCAGAAAGGGCAGGAGAAATGCATCGTAGTTCTCCAAGATAACCAGAATAATGCAGTGTTCCTTGATACAATGAAAGAAGTGCTTCAAAGAGAAAATGGAGAAAAGGAAATTTAGGGGCAAAAAAAAGGAATTCTAACCTGTGTCAGAGAGGCGAAGTGTGGCAGAATGTAATTCACAAAGGGAAGGGAGGAAGGACCATTGAATATTTGGGGCTGTTGTTTCAAGGAATTATATTGTGGCCCTACATATGCCACTATGTGAATGGTCATCTGTTCAATGATCAGAGAAAGAAGAAACAAATTGTGGTAGTTGATGAATTCCTAATAAGGGGTAATGGTAGATATTTTCTACCTAACATTCAGTAAACATTGTTTTACTAGTACATGTATCCAGGATATGATACAGAATCTCCTAAGCCCTCTTAAACCTGGTGACCACTATCTCATTCTAGTGGTTCATGTGGGAACAAATTATACACCTAAAAGGAATTTAAGAAGGGTTGCTAAGGAATATGAAGCACCGAAGAAAGTAGCAATATAGATTTTTGTCACTACTGCTGTTTCTCCTACCTTTCCAGTCTTTAATGCTTTACTCCCATCACATAATGATGCTGACCTCCTTGCTGTTTCACAAACAAGACACTCCATCTCTCAGATCTGGGCATTTTCTCTGCCTGTCTCCCATGCCTGGCCCTCATCTCCACCTCCTGCCTTCCCTGACTTTCTTCAAGTCCCAATTCCATAAAATTCCATTTTCTACAAAACATCTTTCCCAATCCCTCTTAATTCTAGTGCCCTCCTTTTAACTACTTTCTACTATTCTATATATAGCTTATTTGTACATATTTTGTTTGCTTTTTGTCTCCCCTAAGCGATTGTGAACTTCATGAGGACACAGTTCCAGGTAGATGTGAGCAGTTTTTATTATACCTCACTTTCCATATCTTCCATTCTGCAGACTCAACATTCCCAGTTCCTTCAGTAGATCATCAAATAGCGTGATTTCTTGTGCTCTTATTTTCCTGGTTGGCTTTGTCTGGACATGGTTCTGCTTGTCTCTGTCCTTCTTAACATGCACTTGGAACTGAACACAATATTCTAGATGTCTGATCAGGGCAAGCTTGAGTGGGAAATCACCTCCTTGGTTCTAGGTACTATACTTGTATTAAGTGTAATATATTGTACTATATTACAATTATAATACATAAGATTACATTAATTTTAGGATTTTAAAAACTTTTTACTTTAAATTACTGTTGATTAACCCTGCATGTTAATCAGTTCCTTAAATAAGTTAGTACCCAGAGATAAGGGTAGAGGGACCAAGAATGATACTTAATGGATGCCAACAACTGACAAATGGTCAGGAAAAGAGCAAGAACTTAGATAAACTGAGAAAAATCATAGTACCATAGAATGGTAAAATTGGAAAAGACCTTAGTGATTGTTCATCTAACCCCATTTACAAGATAAGGAAACTGAGACCCAGAGAAGAGAAGTGACATCAAAGGGCCTACAGCTGGTAAGCAGCTGAGAGGAATGGAATCCAGGTGCTCTCCCTCCCAAGCCAGTGCTCTGCCACTTACTGCTTCTGGCAAGGTAGCTCCATAAAATGATCAGTAGATGATGAAGAAATTATATCTGAGATTACAGCTAGATCCCAATTAGTGCAAATAAGGGATCCTCAGAAGTGTATTCAAATCCTCATTATTTATTGGCTCTAACCCAGCGGAATATGCCAGGTAAATCTGAATGTGACCCCTTCAGGGGGATTCTTTATTCACACTAATTGGGACCTAAGTGTAAAAGGGCACAAAGGCTACTGGTGACATCTATGTAGGGGAACTATGAGGAAAAGTTTGCATGTGTGTTGAGTCATTATAATTGTCTGACCTTTTGGGAAGAATAGGTTGGAGCAAGATTGTCCAATAGTTGGTAGTGAAAAGTAGAGATAACAGGAACTGAAGTAACTTAAACTCACTAGTCTCAGTATCAGCTGTAAACTAAGGGCTACACTAGATTTACAAGACTCTTTCTGGCTTGAAATTTGTGGCCTTATGAAAACTGCCAAAGGAGAGGGTGTTTAATCTTGTCCAAGGTAGCAGACAGAATGGGAGAATGAGAACCAAAAGAGCAGGGTTTGAGTCACCAAATCTCAGAGCTGAAATTGAATTTACACTTCAACAGGAATCCCCCCTATAATATCCCTATTAAGTCACCTTCCATTTGAAGACCTCCAGTGAAGAGAAACTTACTGTCTCTGGATAGTTCTAATCAATTATCTGTTTTTGGATGAAAGTAGGGCAAGCAATGACTGAAGTTACAAACATGAATGACTGGCAGGATACTAATACCTCTGAAAGAAATAATGAAGTTTAGAATTGGGATAGGTTTGGGGGTGGAAGGCAACTAGTTCCATTTTGTTTATGTAGAATTCTAGATGCCTTTGGCACATTCAAGAAGAAATGTCTTATCAGCAATTCAGTGATGCGTGACTAGTTCTGAAAAGCACTGGTTTGCAATGCCCTTGTTCAGAGTGGCTAGTTGACTTCAGGTTCAAGTGAAAGAGGTCACCCTAATTTCTTTCTTCTCCATGTCTCTCTCTCTATTATATATATATATATATATATAATGTATGTATACATATATATGTATATACATGTATATATGGGATTGAGGAGTGGACTGAGATTGGTCAGGGACAACCCACAATGCTTTTTGCCTGATGTGATACAGACTTGAACATACACTGGTATGTTGAACGTACACATTCATAAGGCACTAATTGGCCGAAGGACTCTCTCAAATTTTTTCCCTGGCTGTTAGAGTAATCAGAACATGGTATAAGCTTTTAGGTGGAGAAAGAGGCCTTGAGCCTTAATCTGCCCTACCTGGGCCTATGGATGGCCACGAATATGGCTTCTGTTCTTTACTTTGTTACAGCTGTTCTTTCTTGCCCTCTGCTGAAGTATTGGAACAGGCTGTCACTCAGTGAATTTTGAAAAGACAGAATGACAAGCTCCAGAATTCAGGGAGCTGGAATCCATATTGGAGCTAACCAGAAGCTGAGGACAGGTAAAGCAGTGGCAAAATCTTTGCTTAACTCAGCTCAGTGGTAGATAAAACAGACACTCCACTAGTAGCTTTACAGCACTTGGAAATAACTTAGTGTAGCAAATGCTTTGTAGAAACTGCTTGGAGTTCACCCTCCCTAGGGCCTGAGCTAGGCTGAAGGAATGTTTGTAATTCTATTCTTTCTATGTCTTCTCAGTAAATACCTTTTCTAAAAGTTAATTAATGTCAATTGGGTAAATGAAACTGGGGCTTTAATGACTGGTGGTTAACAGTGGACAGAACATAATGGATTGGGGGCTTGGACTGATTGCATGAGTGAAGAATCACCCTGACTCTGCGGGTGTGACCCTGGAATTGTAAGGGCTTCATCTGAGCCTCCCACCTCATCAGTGTGAGTATGAGACGAGTTGGAATGAGGATCTCCAGAGCTTTATAAGGCTTAAACTGGAGTCTGTATGGATTTCCTTAGCGTGACCTTCTCCCCACTTTTACTGCTTCTGGATTCACTTTTACAACTCTTCTAGTTTGCTTCTTCTACCCAGCTCTGACTTTCTTCTAGTGCATTTCTGGATTAGATGAAGGAGCTCACTTGTTACTTTTATTCCTTCGGTTTTTTTATCATTAGTATTTTGGGGAATAGTTTTTTAGCTATTTGATGGAATTTATGTGGGAGAGCTGGGCTTCTTCATGACATCATCGGAACTGGTAGTCTTTACAATATTCTAAATGTCCTGAATTAGTTCTGTGGAGTTTCAGGTTCAGGATTCAGCATGAGTCTCTGACTATAGTAGTGCTGACTGTACCTTTACTAAAATCATCAAAAAGGAGAGGTACATAATTATCCAGGATACATAATGAAAGTATGATTCAGCTCCACACACCTCCCTAGTTTTTCATAGAGGGAGAGCCTTAATCCTGATGATCAGGTCAGAAGACTGATGATTTCCTCACAGACCGTTTTATACATCAATAACAGCCTGGGGACCCTCGAATAATTGTCTAAATAGAGAAGATTCCTTAGACATTTATCCAAACATGGCCATAAAAGCTAGTATTAAGATTATATGTCTTAATGATCCTTTCAACCTTGCAAGGTGCTACATGTCCTAGGAAGAAACTCATTTATACTCTGGCTTAAAGCTACCTACCTTTAGCAGACTGCAATTTCCCTTCTGGATACAAGAGGGTACTCAAAAACCTCAGGAAGCCTCAATGCCTGAGCATTTTTCCAACCACCACCACGAGCACTTGGAGGTAGGAAATATTTTTCTCCTTATTCTCAAGCCATAGGCTAGAAGATAAAAATCCTGATAAAATATGGAAATTATTATTTTTTGGTTTCAGCCTCCCAATCTTTTAATTAGTTCACTATCAGCTATCTTCCTTTGGCACCCACAGATTTAGACAAGAGTAAAGAAGTTCGTTTTATCTTTATTTTTAGTTTTCAACATTAACTTTAATAAGATTTTGAGTTCTAAATCTTTCCTCCTCTTCCCCTTCCCCTTTCACCAAGATGGCACGCAATCTGATATAGGCTATACATGTACAATCATATTAAACATATTTCCATATTAGTCATGTTGTGAAAGAAGAATCAGAAGGGAAAAACCACAAGAAAAAAACAACAAAAAAAGAAAATAGTATGTTTCTATCTGCATTCAGACTCCATAGTTCTTTCTCTATATGTGGATAGCATTTTCCATCATGAGTCTTTTGGAGTTGTCTTAGATCATTGCATTGCTGAGAAGAGCTAAGTCTATCAAAGCTGGTCATTGTACCTGTTGCTGTTACTGTATACAATGTTCTCCTGGTTCTGCTCATTTAACTCAGCATCAGTTCATGTTAGTCTTCCAAGGCTTTTCTGAAGTCTGCCTGCTCACAATTTCTTATGGAACAATAGTATTCCATTACATTTATATACCACAGCTTGTTCAGTCATTCCCCAATTGATGGACATCCCCTCAATTTCCAATTCTTGGCCACTGCAAAAATAGCTGCTATAAATATTTTTGTATGTGTGGGTCCTTTTCCCATTTTTATGATCTCTTTGGGATATAGACCTAGAAGTGGTACTACTGGTCAAAGGGTATGCAGTTTTATACTTTGGGCATAGTTTCAAATTGCTCTCCAGAATGGTTTGGATCAGTTCACAACTCCACCAACAATGCATTAGTGTTCCAATTTTCCCACATCTTCTCCAACATTTAACATTTTCTTGTTGTATCATGTTAGCCAATCTGATAGGTGTGATGTAGTACCTCAGAGTTGTTTTCATTTGCATTTTTCTAATCAATAGTGATTTAGAGCATTTTTCATGACTGTAGATAGTTCTAGTTTCTTCATCTGAAAACTGCCTGTTCATATCCTTTAACCATTTATCAACTGGGGAATGACTTGTATTCTTATAAATTTGACTCAGTTTTCTATATGTTTTAGAAATGAGGCCTTTATCAGAGACACTGGCTCTAAAAATTATTTCCCAGCTTTCTGCTTCTCTTCTAATCTTGGTTGCATTTGGCTTTGTGCAAAAACTTTTTTAATGTAATAAAAACTATTCATTTTGCACTTCATAATGTTCTCTATCTCTTTTTGGTCATAAATTCTTCTGTTCTCCATAAATATGACAGGTAATCTATTCCTTGCTCTCCTAATTTGCTTATGATATCACTATTATATCTAAATGATGTACCCATTTTTACCTTACCTTGGTATATGGTCTAAGATGTATATATATAAACTATGCCTCGTTTCCACCACACTACTTTCCAGTTTTACCAACAGTTTTTGTCAAACAATGAGCTCTTGTCCCAGAAAGCTGTAGTCTTTGGGTTTATCAAATAGTAGATTACTTAGCATAGTCATTGACTATTGTGTCATGTACCTACCTACTCCACTGAGCCACCATTCTGTTTCTTAGCTAGTACCAAGTTGTTCTGATAATTGCTGCTCTTGAATACAGTTTTAGATCTGGGATGTCATTTCATCTTTAATGTACATAGAATAACAAGTAAAAGAAAAATGTACCTATTCGTCTTTGATAAAGTGATGACTGTGATTGCTATCTCTTCCTTTTGGGTTCATTTCCCACCCTGGATCTTCAGTCTCTAAGCACTGACACTCAAAGGCATATAAAGAAATAGGAAGGAAAAGGTTTTCTCTTCCTTTCAGGTATAAAAGAATATGGAGAGAGAAAGCACTCCCCATGTCCTCATTTCCTTCCCCCACCAGGGACATGAGCAGGAGTCAGTTTATTTAGCTGATTCTGGATTGCAGATAATCACATCTAGCCAGCTTATCCTAGCCCTATATCCATGCAGCTGCACAGCTTTGGTTTGTTGCTGTTGTCACTGAAATTGCAGTGAAGGATAAAGTTTTAGACACTGCCAGTGTCTCTGACCTTCATGCCATTCTAAGTTTTACTATTACTGACTCTGCTCATATAACTGTACCAAGCTTTTGTATTCATGCTTCATTACTCATTACTTCCTTCCTGTGTATAGTACTTATTACTTAAAAAAGACTCATTTAATTACCTTTTATTTTTAACATTACCTTTATTTACAAATGTATTTTTCCCTCTTCCAACACAGTACTTTAGATTTCTAAAAACATTTTTGTTGGAGAGTTCCCTGCACATCGAGATGTCTTTTTATGACTGACCTTTCCTTTTTTCCTTTAAAAATGTGAATCATTCATTTTCTAACCAGTGAATGCTGACAATTAAAATCATATTATGTCTTTGTCATTGTTTCTTCGTATTCAAACTGAATCATGCGTGAACTACTGACTAGATGAACATATTTTCATCAAGTTTAACAGTTCAGGATTTTTCATCAGCTGAAACCCAAATTTTAAAAAATCAACAATTGACAGATTAAGAAACAAGTATACTAACAATTCGATCCCACCATGACATACGGAAAAGCCACTGAAAGAGTCACATTGTAAATTTCTTTTTTGGCACTGTACTGTCAGGACATTTATTTTATAGTACAAGCACTCCAGGAAAAATACTGTGTACCATACAATTGTTTCATCTGAAAGAAAATCTTTTGCTTCAATGTGAAACTAGAGGATATAAAATACTCCTTTTGCAGCCTCAACCATATATGGCCTGCCTTTTAGGTTTCTTTCCCCTTGCTTTCCTTTTTAAAATATTATCTTCCTAAATCAAAGCGGTCATGAGGATAAAAGGAGGTCACTTCTCTTCAATCCGAACAGGTGCACGCTCTGGAGGGAGGATGGATTCCAAACGTTGCCAGCGTTCTGGAGGCCACAGAATATGGGTGGCATGAGCATGCAGAAGTCCAAGGGAAACTGGCCCAAAAGCGTTACTGTCAAAGCTGTGTCCATGATGGTCTCCTTCCACCCACATGTGGCCACGAGGGACTTTCACGTACCTATTCTTATGTCCCATTGTTTTGATAATGTCTCCTTCCAGAGCAATCACCCTCTTAATGATTTTCTGCTCTGGGTTTTTGGGAGATACCAACGACACGATATCGCCTCGCTGCACTTCATAATTCCGAACTTTCCAGTGGTTCAGAAGCACCACATCAGACGAATGGCTTCCCCCAGGATTCAAAGAAGGCTGCATGGAGGCTCCTTCCACTCTTGCTACACACGCCACTTGATCTAAGACAGTTACTGTTACAGGCACGGCCACAAAGAAACCTTTCAAAAAGGCCCTCATGTATCTTCGCCCAAAACCTTGTGCCGGCATCGCACGTGTCCTCCTGTTCCTCCTTGGAAAGAAGGAGAAGTGGTTATTTTTGTGCCCTTTCCCAGACCACAGCTCAGCAGTGGGGTGGGGAAGGGGAGGGGATCTCACGCTGCCCCTCTTCTGGTGTCTTCAGAATTTCCTTCCAGAGAACTTTTCCCTGCTTGTAGAATTTTAGCTCACGGAATCCTCCCTATCCTTTCTCTGAAACCCTGTGAGAGCTGCTTTCTCCAACTTGGAGCATCCATCAGATCCTGTTCAATTTTGTCTTCTCTCACAGATCTTAGATGGAGTTGTCACTGCCCCGCTCAAGTTCCCACCACGTCTGCCCCAGCGAAACGTTTTCTCTGCTGGTCAGAAAATCCGTTTTCCTCCTCGAGTCCTCCCATTTTTGAAAGGTGGAATGATCATTGAGGCAAGAGCTGTGAGCCCCGAGACCCGGGAGGCAGGTTCTTCAGTGAATTCTCATTCTGGAAGCCTCTCCTCCCCCTCCCCATTTTCTCTCCCCCCTGTCCCATTCCTCTTCTCTTCCTCCTCCCTTTTCACTCTCCCCACCTTTTTCTCTCTTTCCGCACTGTTCTCTCTTTCCTTTCTCCTGTCTCTCTCCCCTCTCCCCTTCCCCTTTTCTCTCTACTCCTCTCTCCTCTCTCCGGGCCCCCACTCCCACTTAATTCTCCTACTTTGTGAGGTTCGTCCGCTCCCAGTGCCCTTCAGACCGCTACACGGGTTACCGAGGCGCCGAGTCCTCCGTGCTTCCCAGAGCGTCGCCGGAAGCGCGGCGGGGGCGGGGCGGAAGAGGAAGGACACGTCCTGGATGACGCCGGGTCTGAGGAGTCGGGTTAGTGAGTGGGGCCGGCGGGGTCTCTGGCCCCTCAACGGCCCACGCTCGGCTTGCGGGACTCGGCTCCGCCCGCCCGAGGAGGACGGAGTCCCTCTCCCCGCCCCACTCCCGGCGCTCCCAGGACACGACTTCCGATGGGGGCGTGGCAGGGGCGTGGTTTGACGGCCCCGCCCCCTCTCCCAGGCCCGCCCCTCGTTCCCTGAGGCGCTAAGCTCCTTGGCCGGGGCACTTGGGTGAATCCTGGGCCAGGGCGCCCAGCTGAGTGTCTGACTCCCCGTATGACGTAGGGCTTAGTCTTTCTCCCTCCCGAGGCCTCCGTTTCCCCGTTGTGAGATGAGGGGTCGGAGGGCCATTGAAACTGTCAGTGTCAATATCGTTGTCAATGTCATTGTCTGAAGCTTAGCACCCGCCAGGATAAAGGTCACTTCAGGGAAAAGGCTTCAGGGAGAGGCAGACCAAAGGCGGGGTGAGGCCAGCGGGGTGAAGGAAGGTGTCATGGAGGAGCTCTTGTCTGGGCTTGGCTTTCGGGGGGACGCGAATGGGGTTCCAGAACGGAGAGAACTTAAGAGAGGAGCTGCTCCCAGTCCGCTTTGGGCAGAGCTAGAACTCTAAAAGAACGTAAGTTCCTTCCTTCTTCCCCCGCCTTTTGCCTTTGTGTCCCAAGATCTAGCATGGTGTGTTAGTAAATGCGTCTTAAATAAATGAATGAATGGCAGAAAGGCTTTGAAAGCTAGACTATGAGCGATGGCTTTCTTTTGATGAAGTCTTGATTGGAACCATGGCACGGTGAGTCCCGGGATATCAAGGATGGACTGGATTTGGTTACCTGTTATCATGTTCAAGAGGGAACAGATCACCTGTAATCATATATACCTGCGTTGAGATAGAAGACTACAGGGATTCTGTTTATCATAACTAGGAAAAGTGACGATAATAGGAAAGGTGGGAATGATTCTGGAACAATTAAAACGCAAAACTTCTGGACGTATCTTATAAAGAAGGAAATTCATTTCAGAAGTTTGTAGGTAATTTCATTAGTTATTGGTCAGCATCTGCCTTTCCATGTAATTTTCTACTTTCCTGAAAGAAATGCCTATCCCTCTTTAACTCTTGTTAGATAATTTTCTACTCTGAAGCGTTGATTGAATGATAACGTCTTTCCTAACCTACTCTCAACTTACTGTGACTTTTAATCATCCTCAGGTTTCCATCTATGCATAAAGATAGGAATGTTCACTGGGTGACAAGATTTGTATAGGCAGTTCTACCTGCTCTACCTGCCACCAGCTTCCCTTCATCTGGAACATCTCTTGGACTTCATCATCGGAGGGTTCTGTTCCACTTCTGTGAGCTTCAGTATGGTACTCACCCCTTTGTATCTGAGCTCCCTCAAAGTATTTTAAAATTGAGAGGTCTTTTATTCCAAGTCCTCTATGACACCTGAATACCTTTATTGGCATATATTTACCAATAACCACAAGATATCCCATTCTGATTTTTTAGTAAACCCACCCTTTATTAAGTTTTTATAAGCCATTAGTTTAATTATCTATCCTAGAGTTCTGCCAATGATTAATGTTAAACTAATGAATGTGTGGTTCTCAGAATCCAGTTATTTTCCCTTTTTTTAAAAAGTTAAGACAATATTTTCCTCCTTTCAGCCTTCAATCTCATCTCTAATCTTTCATAATTTTCCAGATTAGTGATAACACAGTAATGATCAAAAACAAACAAAAAAAAAACTCAAGCAATTGGCAAGTGACTTAAGGAAGACCCTGTTACTATGATGGAAATAAAACTCCCAAAATGCTGTTTGAGCACTTTATTTGCTGACACTCATTTTAGAGGGCTTTTAATAGCATAAATTATTTGTTTTTCTTAACTCCTAGACAAACTTTGTTTTATATCCTTCTCGTAGAATTCAGTAAGGAAGATGGATTTTCTTTTGGTGTAGATTCCAGGGGTTGTAGAACCAGAAAGAGACCTTAGAGGGCATCTGGTTCTACCTCCAAATCATTTACAAGTAAGGAAATTGTAGCCTAGAGAGATGACTTATTCAGAACTACATAGGAGTTAGTAACAGAGACAGGAATGAAGAGTAACCGTCATATCTATAGCACCTCAAGGTTTATACAGTGCTTTATATGTATCATCTCACTGAATCTTCACAGCACTGAACTCCATAATGTTGGAATCTGGGTCAGTAGCAGAAAAATCCCTTCCCTACCAGATGATGCTGAGCAACTCCTTTATGCATTTGAAAACTGCATGATCACAAGGTTTCACCTATTCAGAAAACTTTCCTCAATACCTTATCCAGATGAGGCATTCCTTCAGGCTGTGCTGATAAAGTAAATGGCTCACTGGTTCAAACTTTTTACTTCTTCAGTCACATTTAATATTTCTAGCATAGTCTTACTTTCCAAAGTGAATTGCTAAGCTCTGTGCATCTCTGGGTTAAATTGCAGGAAACAGACAATATCATTCATGGAGTCCCGGCCTTAAGTCTCCTGCTTAGCAATTCACTTTATTCACAAGGACTTCCTTACCACAGGTCAGTGATGTCATTGGTGCCGAAGTATAGAACACTCAGCTATTCCTCCCTAGACTTTGTTAACCTCCCTTCTTTCTATCCCATAAAGCTTGTTTTCTTTGCCCCAGTGGCCTATTCACTAATTCTGTCTTAGGGTCATCAGAAACCAAGTGTCTATGCTTGTAGTGAGATGGCTGAAGATAAACAGTCCTCCTAATTAGTTTTTGAAAATATTATTATTTTTTGTTTTTATATAACCTTCATTTACAAATATACCTCTTCTCCCCCACCTCCCCAGAGAGTCATTCTTTGTAACAAATAATAAAAATGAAGAGAGGCAGGGGGAGAAAAAGCAGTTAAATAAAACTGCTGGCTAATTATTAATACAGGTTGACACCACAAATGGTGACAGAGTCATTACTACTTGTAGATTTGGTTGGTTGTTGTCCTTCATCTTCAAAGAGAACCAAAATGACATCACCATTGTAAAGTGAAATTTCAACGTGTCCGACTGTGGCCAATCAGAACAATACGAGCTTGAACTGCTCTACCACAGATTGGACACAGATAGTCTGTGTGAATATTTGGGGTGGATATCCCGAATTTGTGCATCCTACATTTACTTTGTGCTATCTCAATTCTGCTTTGCTCAAAGATCACAGTACCCTTTCTGATGGGGGCACACACATGCCTATACCAGTGTCTCCCATGTTGCACAGTCAAATCCAAAGTTCTTGAGAGAGACCTTATTCATCTGGTCACTGAATATGTATTTTAAGCCACCTCTTTTTGTTAGAGGTTAAGTAATGAAAATCTCCTACAAATAGGCACTATATTCAATCATTCCTACTAGAATTATGTTTTTTGAAAGGGAAGGGCCCTCTGCAATCTTCTGGGAAACTGAGGTCCACTGAGGGGAAGTGATTTGTCCAAAGTCACGTCAAGTTATAAGCAGCAGACCTGGTCTCCCTGAAGCCAGATCCCAGCCCTCTTTCCATTACACCTGACTTCCATGCTGAGTTTATCTCTGAAGAAGCAATAATGTGATTTTTAGGACTTGGCAACCTTTGAAGATGTGGCTGTGTATCTCACACGTGAAGAGTAGAGACTTCTTGGACCTGCTCAGCGTGACCTGTACAGGGACGTGATGTTGGAGAATTATGGAAACTTTATTTCACTGGGTAAGAAAGAACTGATTGGTAATACTTCCTGAATTACCTTCCTTCTAGAAACACTTTCAGGATTGAAATCACTCAAGGATTGAGTGATTCAATCACTTGAATCACTCAAGGATTATTGGATCTCACCTCACTTTCCTATCCTATTAGCTAGGGCATTTTTTTGACCTTGTAGTTTTTCATTTTTTTTTTATCATGAAATTGACAAACATTAAAAAATCAAACTACGAACATTTACATAAATAAAGAACAGAAAAGAGGATTGTATGTGAAACCATCAGTCTCTACTAAAGTATATGTTAAATTTAACATGGTAGTATCAACACTGCCCTACTTGTCTGTGTCCCATTGTGAATTTCCTTCTGTTCTCTTCTGTGTATTTTTTAAATGTTTCATTGGTGCATTTTTCTTTTTCCATCACTATCATTACTCCTTATCCTACCCTCATTCTCTTTGTCTCTCCCATTAAAACTGTTCTTTGTAACATAAATCAAGCAAAAGAAATTCATACATTGGTTGTATATGAAAATGGATGTCTTGTTTTGTATTTATAATCTTTCACATCTCTGCCAAGAGATGGGAAGCATGATTCATCATGTGATGTCTGGAATCATGATTGGTCATTTCATTGATTAGAGTTCTTACGTCCTTTAAATCTGTTTTCCTTTATAGTATTATAGTCTATATTATATTCTATAGACTATATTATAGTCTATAGTATATATTATGTATTGTTCTTCTCACTTCACTTTGCACCAGCTCCTACAAATGTTCCTCAGTTCTTTTGAAACCTTTTTGTCATGTCTTCAGTGTGCAATAATATTTCATTCCATTCACATTTCATTATTTGCTTAGCCATTCTCAATTGATGGAAATAAGTTTGTTTATAGTTCTTTAGAAGAACAAAAAGAGCTATCACAAATGGTTTTGTACATATAGAACCTCTACTCCTGCCTTGGATCTTAGTTCTTCCTGTCTACTGCCTGCTGACCTAGGATGTTGGAGACACCTCTAAGAGACGGTTGATTTCTTAGCATAACCACATTCAATTTTCTCCCTCATGAAAAGGATTTCTAGCTCCAAGCCTGATGTCATCTCTCCACTAGAATGAGGGGAAGAATCCTGGGTCATGGATGTTGAGAAGCCTGAGAAAAGGGCACTCTCGAGCAGAAAGGGAACTTACAGAGGTGAGTTTGGAAGAACTTGGCAAAAGATAGAAATAAGAGCACATATTTTGTAGTAAGGTGCATAATTTGAAATATCAGGGAAGCATTTCTCTTTAGTGTTTCATACTTTAATTATGTTCAAAAGCCTCAGAGACAGACTTTCAGGCTAAAGCCTAATTAGCACAGTTGGGCACCAAACACTATTTCTGGTTGCCTTTTTACTCATTTTGATTTGCACCACCCCACATCTCTATTAACAAAGTTGAAACTAATACCTCACAAGAATTCCTCAGTGTCCAAGGGGCACATAGATAGGATTCCTCTTCTATGTTTCAAAACCATCAGGGTAAACCTTAGGAAAAGAACACATCAAGTGAAAAAAATAGGATTTCCAAACTATTGTGGGTGGACAGTTCAGTCTTCCAGGAGCTTATACTGGTGAATTCACAAAGCTTTCCTACTGCAATGACTGTCCATTCTCAGATGCTGTTGGTTTTTATCAGGTGGACTGATTCCATCTTCTGGAGTGAGGACTTAGTTGTGGAGGGTGTGTCTCCTTATTTTGGAAGTTGTTCCTCTCAGCTATTGTATACCTGTAAGCAGCTTCAATTCTGCTTCTGTTTTTATGAAAACCACCTTCATGATTGGAACATGATTGGAGGTGTTTGGTATGTTCATTGCTCCTTTGTCAGATGCTTTAGCAACCAACCAGGTCTTTTGCTTTTTGGGGTTGGCTATGACTTTTGATGGCTAATAATTATTCATATGTTGTACCTGCAGAAACAGGGGAACTCTTTCCCTTTCCCTGTTTTTAAGGAGTTGCTTTTTTGCCCAAATACGGTTCTTACTTCCAGTCATCTCCCAATTTCAGCTATTCTAATTTATGCTGTCAGCCATGCCCCCTCCCCATGGACTTCTTTTCTTCAATTCCCTTAAATCTCATCCCTTCTTGCCACTCTCCTTTATTTTCATTCTTTGTCCATCTGTGGCCCTTTTATGTTTCACCCTATCTTTTATTCAGATTTTTTTGGCATCATTGGTGAAACAATCCATTTATTTGATTGGTTATCTTGTCTTCTAGACATTTCTGCCACCAGTGTTGCAATCTTATTACTTCCTCTCTGTTTCTCATCTTCTCATTTTTAAAGGTTGTTTTCCTTTTTTCCATTCATGTCATTTCACTATCTCTATTCTCCAGAAGTTACTGTCTTCTCAAAAGAACAAGACACAGTATTTGAATTTTTGCTTTGTTTCAGGTTGTAAGAAAAAATACAAGGAGAAGTTGTTTCTAAGGCAGAAAGTTCCTGAAAGGAGAAAAATGTATAAAAACCCATCAGCAAAATACCCAAGGGATATATCCCAGGTCTTGGACTTTGGAGAACGCTGTGAAAAACAAAGTAATTTAGAGGATCAGATTAGAAACTTCAGGGGAAAGGGAAAGAGTGAGTCCAATTCTGAACAAATGCTCATCTTGCAACAGAAAACAACTGAAGAAGAGAAAGGCCAGGAACTTAATAAATTTGGTAGACTGGTCAGTTGTAGCTCACACCATATTATAAATCAAAGAATTCATACAAGAAAAAGAAGTTGTAAGTGTGGTACTTGTGGTCAAGATTTCATATGTCATTCAGCCCTTATTCAGCATCAGAGAATTCACACTGGAGAGAAGCCCTATGAATGCAATGACTGTGGGAAAGCCTTTAGTCGAAGTTCAGATTTAAGAAACATCAGAGAATTCATAATGGAGAAAAACCTTATGAATGTAATCAGTGTGGTAGAGCTTTCAGTCATGGCTCACATCTTACATGATATCAGAAAATGCATACTGGAAAGAAACCCTTTGAATGTAATGTATGTGGGAAAGCCTTCAGTGAGAACTCAGATCTTATTCTACATGAAATATTTCATACTGGAGAGAAACCTCACATTTGTAACAAATGTGGGAAAGCTTTCCGTTGGAAATCATACTGTATTCAACATGAGAGAGTGCACATTGGAGTGAAACCTTATAAATGCAATGACTGTGAGAAAGCCGTCACTCAGTCTTCAAGTTTTATTCAGCACCAGAGAGTTCACACTGGTGAGAAACCCTATGAATGTAAGGAATGTGGCAAAGCTTTCAGTCAAAGCTCACATCTTACTGAACATAGGAAAATTCATACTGGGGAAAAACCTTTTAAATGTGGGGAATGTGGGAAAACCTTCAGCTGCATCAAAGGTTTTAGTCAGCACATGATAATTCATAGTGGAGAGAAACCTTATAAATGTAGTGAATGTAAAAAAGACTTCAGTCGCCATTCCCTCTTCATTCGTCATCAGAGAGCTCACACTGGAGAAACACTATATGAATGTAATGAATGTGAAAAAGCTTTCTGTAGACAGTCAGTCCTTAAGGAACATCTGAGAATTCATACTGGGGAAAAACCATATGTATGTAATGACTGTGGGAAGACCTTCAGTAGGAGTTCTCACCTAATGCAGCATCAAAGAACTCACACTGGGGAGAAGCCGTATGAATGTAATGAATGTCAGAAAGCTTTTAGTTGAAGTTCAGATTTCTTCAAACATCAGAGAATTCACAGTGGAGAGAAACCTTATGAATGTAATAAATGTGGGAAAACCTTCAGTCAGAGTTCATATCTTATTCGATATGAGAAAATTCATTCTGGTTGAAAACCCAGTAAGTAATTAATGTGAGAGAGTCTTTATGAAAGGATCAAATGAAATCATATTGGAAAGCACTTAGCACAGTGCCTGGCATAGAGAAGGTGCTATATAAATACTTGTTCTCTTATCTTTCCCCCTTTAGTCAGAGCCTGTAGATCTTAGTGAAGTCACATAAATAAAAAACAATTTAAGGGAAATTAATGTGTGATTGTCTTCCATTAGTTTACAGACTTTATTTGGCAGCAGAGGACATATTGGGAGAAAAAATCTTATAAATGTGGAACAGTCTTCAGCAAAAAACCACTCCTTGAATTTCATAGACATCATATTAGCCAGTTGTTTTGGTTTTTTTTTTTTTTTTTTTACTAGAATGAATGTGGGAAAGCCTTTACTTATATTGGACTAGTTTTAGGTGCATCAGATAATTTATTCAGGAGAGAAATTCTGTGAATGTGGAAAATCCATCAGTTGCCATTCAGTCCTTATTCTAGATGAAGTAATCTCTACTAGAGAGAAGATATTTTCTTTACCAAATATTGCAGAAAACATACTAAAAAAAATCCCTTTACATGTTACAAATGTGAAAAGTATTCAGTTATCCTTTAGTCCTTAATTGAGATTAGATTATTCACACAAAAATGAAACTGCTTAAGCACCATGATAGGAAAACTCATTATTAGAAGTGTACAACTTTTAATGAACATCCAGTAACTCAAACTAGAGAGAAGTCAAACAAAAGTAATAATTGTGGGCAGTCTTTTAATGAGAACTTTATACTTACACAGTATCAGGACTTTCATACTAGAGAGAGACTATATGAATGTGAGAAAGCCTTTTTTCCAGGTACTTTCATTAACAGAGAACTGGTAACAGTTAATTTGTGAATGTATTGGGTTTGGGGAAAGAACTGGGTGGACCCCAGAGAATGTATTTTGGGTCACAGACCTTTGTAAGCTTTTTGAGAGCACGGATTAAGTTTTTCTGAATTTTGTTGATATAGCATCTAACCCTCCACCATCTGGACAGGCAACAAAAAATAGCGCTTGCTTATTAAATGATTGAAAACGTGTTTGCTGAAAGCCTTCAGTAATCTCTTCTTCCATAAGCATAACATGAGGGTTCCAATAAATATCTAATACATAATAAACATTTGTTAAGCACCTACTATGTGCCAGGCACTGTGCTAAGTGCAGGGGATACAATTAATAAAAAAAAAGCAGTCCCTGCCCCCATGGAACTTACAGTCAGCAGTCCCAGTCAGAGGATGACCCATACTAACTAAAAGCTTGCTGTTCATCTGAAAATGGCATGAATTACATAATAATAACCTGACTTGGTCCCTATAAGCTTAATCCAGAAGAATCTTTTATTCTCTCTGATTAAAGACATTAGTGTCGTTACTGGTGAGGGGGAAAGTCGAAATGACTTATGTATTGGAGAAGATCTGAAATCTAACGTTGGGCTATATCCAAATAGTAAATATGCTTTGGGCCTTTGAGTATTCTCTTCCGGAGAGAGTGTGAGGAGTTAGGGCTGGAGATGTAAGTCAAATTTCTCTCTATTCAATAAGCATTTCCCCTCTGGTATTAATTGAAAAATCTATGAGTGGATTAGTGGCCTTGAATAAATGAATTTTGAGGGTAGAGAATAGAGGGCCAAGACTAAAAGTTGAGTGAGCCAACATTTAGAGGGTAGTAAGAAAGGTGCAATTAGATAAACAAAAAAAGGTCAGAAACAATGTTAGAGATGGAAGGGGCTTAGTGACAGTCTAATTGCTCTGCTTTTATATAAGAGAAAAGGGCTTCAGAAAGGGGATACATATATAAATACAAGCTAGTTTGAGGAGAAAGGGGACACTAATAACAGGAGATGGGGAGTGAAGTGTTTTCAGGGAGTAGGTTACTCAACTCTTGACTATAATGAATGCCTTCAAGACAACGGGATGACTTGTGTAGAAGATGCATTCCCAGAAGATCAGTCATAGTCATACGCATGAATGAGAATTTAAAGGTCATCTGGTCCAACCCCTCACAAAAGGAGACACAGAACTGAAGCCATACCAGGAGCATATGATAGGCAGGATTTGAACTCAGGTTCTCTGACTTTAGTTGCAGTGTTTTTTTCTGTATTATGTATATCCAGTGGGCTTTCTCTGTTTTCTGCCTTCTTGACTTTTCTTTAGCATTTCACACCATTGACCGTTGTCTCCTAGATGTTCTCTTCTCCTACCTCTTTGAGCTCTCTTCATTCAGGCTTCCTTTGCTGATTCTTTGTGCACATCATGCCCATTAATTGCAAGGGGCCCTCAAGGCTCTGTCCTGAGCTACCTTCTGTTTTCCTTCTATGCTATCTTACTTGGTGATCTTGTCAGCTCCCATGGGTTCATTTAGCATTTCTATGCAGATGATTCCCATATATGTATATCCAGTTCTAGTCTCCTAGGTACAAAATGCCTCAGTTCCCTCATCTATAAAATGAGCTGGAGAAGAAAATGGCAAACCACTCTCATATTTTTGCCAGGAAAACCCCAACTGGTGTCAAAAAGAGTCAGGCATAACTTAAAAAACTGACAACAACAAAATGTCTTTTATGTGTCTAATCTGACTATTTACATGGTTTCTCCTTTGTTAGAATGTAGGCTGTTTCTGCCCTCTTTTTCTTTTTTATGTATCCGCAGGCCTTAGCAAAGTGACTGGTCTATAGTAAATGTTAAACAAATGTTTATTAAACTGACTAAAGATTCTTAGTCATTTGGAGGTGAATAAGTGAATTTGAGGTATGGGGCAGCCTGTACAAAGGTAAGAAAGTAGGATATGGGATACTCCTGTAATACTGCCTACCCTGCTTCCCGCTGCCTGAAGACCTGGTATGTTAGATTTAACCTGTCGCCCAGGGTTATCTGGTACCCTTAAGGGGACTTGGGGGTGTCTAGGCTCTCTGACAATGAGTCCATCTCCCACTGATGGTGTTATCCCAAGTATAGGTCATGGTCCCCTACATCCCAACTCCATTTAGCCACTAACAGATTAATTATTAGAAAGGAATAATTACTTCAAAAGGTATAAATATACCCAACACAGGCATCATCACTCTCCTCTCTTACGCCTGTTTCTGAAATATAGCTTAGCTCATGTCCTATAGAACCATTGCAGTTCTAAGTCCAAAAACTCCTTTGGACTCTGCCCTGCAGTGCTGGCTACACCACACCATCCTGCCTGTAATCCTGGCTGCAAGGTCACCATGGCTCCAATGCCAGTTCTCAAATCTACTGCTGGGACCTGAAACTGAGAAGAATAAACAACATAGAGCAGAACAAAACAAAAAACACCCCTTATTTTTTGAAGGTGGGGTAAAGGAGAAAAGAAGGCAGTCCTTTCCTTCTCACTAGTTCAGTTCATGGTGCTCATACTGTGGGTGAACTGTGATCTTCACCTTTTAGATGCAATAGGAAAAGGAAAGGGGGGTGGGACAGGGAGAGGAAGAGACAGAAACAGCAAGATAATGAGATATATATATATATGTATATATATATATATATATATATATATATAGAGAGAGAGAGAGAGAGAGAGAGAGAGAGAGAGAGAGATTGGGAGAGGGAGAGGGAGAGAGAGCAAACATATTTTTTTATTAATTGCTTTTGCCAGTACCATACAGTAAAGTTCCCAAATAGCTAATGTTAACATTATCATATGCAATTCCACATATAAAAGAGAAAATCACAATGATCACCAAATAAAAAATCTTTCAGATTCAACAAAATAAACATTTTTACTAGTTTGCCAAATATTTCTGCTAACATAGCTTTACAAGGCATTTCTCAACCTAAAAGCAAAAGAGCTAAGAAAAAGAATACTGGCTTCTGTCTGTAACAGAAACCTGGTCCACACTGAGCTTTGCAAACTACATGGAGCTCTCCCCACAGGGATTTGGGACCTGAAATCAACATGGCAAATGAGAAAACTGTCCTGGGTGGAAACTTCCAGTAATTCCCTCAGTGTATAAGGTCATCCTAAGTGGGATTGATAGAATCCTAATAAAACTTACCCCAGCCCCAATATTTTAGCTTCCTTATGGGCCTCACTGAACAGCAGTCATGTCCTGATTTGACCACACAATTTGGCTTTAACCATACCACAGGCCCTCAGACTCATATCCCAAACATGCCTCTCTAGAACAGCAGGCATGTCCATGTGATGTAATTCTAGCCACTGCCCAGCCACTGTCCTTAGCTAGCCATTGCCAACAGACTCATATTTCTCACAGAAACAGCAGGTGTGTCTATGCACTCCACCACCCAACTAATCTCAGACAGGACCACAATAGCCAGCCAATCAGAAAGCAGCACCACCAAGATACCTTAGTAGGATGTGGACCCCAAAACAATAGAAGGGACTTTCCCTAAGCAGATACTTGCACAGTAATGGCAAAAGTTGTCCTTTAGGTGAACTGACACAAAGAGGCTTATTATAATATCATTCTCATACATAGATGCCCCACCAAAAGGGTTTTTATGTATGCATTGTGGGACATCACATGTGCAGTTCCACTGAGGCTGGGACTGCTCCCTATTGCCTAATCTCTTAATAAATCCCTCCTATATTTTGATATTAATATATTCTGTAATGATGTAATTGCATCTTTGCCCTATACAAATCTGTCTTGCTTTCACTAAGTTGCCAATTCCTTCTTGGAACTCAGCTCACTTCTGAGAGATATAATTCTCAATAAATGCCTTTGCTTGGGTTAGAGATGGCCTGAGTCTGTGAATTCATTCTAGACAGCCCCATGAAACTACAACAGGATCTGCACAAAAAGTGTCTCCAGATAGGACAGATCAATTCTCTAGGGGTCCCTGTAACACAGGTGATCTCCATAAAGGTCCATACAGTTTCTTCTGTGGCCCTTATCCCAAAGGGCACCTGAAATTCCCCAATGGATTCTTACTACTGCCAGGGTTAGGATTAGGATTAGAGTTGGATGAATTTAGGATTAGAGTTAGGGTTACCAACCAAATGGAATTGCAAACGCACTCATTAGAACAAGAAGTTTTCAAGTACAGTTGCCAAAGTGTTTTTCCTTAAGTGCAAATCTGATCATGCCACTCCTTTACTTAAAACTCTGTAGGCTAACTATTTCTTCTAGAGTAAAAAATAAAGCTCTTCATAATCTGACTTCAAATTTTTCTAACCCTTCTAACTTACCTTCCTAATTTGCAGTATTCTGTCAAACAGGCTTTCTCTCTGTTCTTTCCATCTCCTGGCTACTTGATTCTGCACTGGCTATCCCCCATACCAGATAATGCAGTCCTTTCTCACTTCCATCTGATATAATCTCTTCTTACTAGGAACAACCCAAGAAGTACCTTTTACAGGAAGAGTTTCCTTATTGACTTGTTAATGACTTCCCTCCTTCCAGAAATGCTGTCTCTTCAACTACCTTGTATTTATTTTGCATGGACCCTGTCAAAGCACCTGCATCCAAAGCCTCCAAGAAAAATATGAATTGGCCACATGTCATGAAAGAGCTCAAAAAATATTTTGAAAATCAAGTAAGAGGTAGAGGAAAAACTGGGAGGAGAAATGAGAGTGATGCAAGAAAATCATGAAGTACAAGTCAACAGCTTGCTAAAGGAGACCCAAAAAAATACTGAAGAAGACAACCTTAAAACATAGGCTAACCCAAATGGCAAAAGAGATCCAAAAAGCTAATGAGAAGAAGAATGCTTTAAAAAGTAGGATTGGCCAAATGGAAAAGAAAGTTCAAAAACTCAATGTAGAAAATTATTCTTTCAAAACTAGAATGGAGCAGATGGAAGCTAATGACTTAAGGAAAGATCAAGAAATTATAAAACAGAACCAAAAGAATTAAAAAATAGAAGACAGTGTGAAACATCTCCTTGGAAAAACAACTGGTCTGAAAAAGAGATCCAGGAGAAATCATTTAAAAATTATTGGACTACCTGAAAGCCATAATCAAAAAAAGATGCTAGACATCATCTTTCAAGAAATTATCAAGGAAAACTGCCCTGATAGTCTAGAAGCAGAGGGCAAAATAGAAATTGAAAGAATACACCGATCACCTCCTGAAAGAGATCCTAACAGAAAAACTCCTAGGAATATTGTAGACAAATTCCAGAGTTCCCAGGTCAGGGAGAAATTATTGCAAGCAGCCAGAAAGAAACAATTCAAGTACTGTGGAAATACAATGAGGATAACACAAGATATAGCAGCTTCTACATTAAGGGATGGCAGGGCTTAGAATGTGATATTCTAGAGGTCAAAGAAGCTAGGATTAAAACCAAGAATCGCCTACCTGGCAAAACTGCGTATAATACTTCTGGGAAAAATGAATAGTCAATGAAATAGAGGACTTTCAAGCCTTCTTGATGACCAGAGCTGAAGAGAAAATTTGACTCTCAAATACAAGAATCAAGAGAAGCATGAAAAGGTAAACAGGAAAGAGAAATCATAAGAGACTTATTAAAGTTGAACTGTTTGCATTCCTACATGGAAAGATGATATTTTTAACTCATGAGACCTTTCTCACCATTAGGGTAGCTGGAGGAAATAGAAAGATAGACAGACAGATAGATAGATAGATAGATAGATAGATAGATAGAGGGCACAGGATGAGTTGAATATGAAGGGATATCTAAAAAATAAAATAAAGGGGTGAGAGAGGAATATATTGGGAGGAGAAAGGGAGAGAGAGAATGGGGTAAATTATCTCACATAAAAGAGGCAAGAGAAAGGTTTCACAATGGAGGGGAAGAGGGAGGAAATGAAAAGGAATGGGTGAACCTTACTCTCATCAGATTCCCTTAAGGAGGGAATAACATACACACTCAATTGGGTATCTTACCCTACAGGAAAGCAGAGGGAAAGGAATAAGGGAGGGTATAATAGAAAAGAGAGCAGATTAGGGGAGAGGGTAGTCAAGCAAACACTTTTGAAAAGGGATAGGGTCAATAGAGAAAATAGAATAATTGGGGGGGGGCGGGATAGGATGGAGGGAAATATAATTATTTCCCACAACATGACTATTATGAAACTGTTTTGCATAACTACACATGTATAACCTATACTGAAATGCTTGCCTTCTCAATAAGGTTGGGTGGGGAGGGAAGAAGAGAGAGAATTTGGAACTCAAAGTTTTAAAAACATATGTTAAAAAATTGTTTTTACATTCAACTGGGAAATAAGATATATAAGCAATAGGGTACAGAAATTTACCTTACCCTTCAAGAAAGTAAAGGGGAAGGGAATAAAAGCAGGGATGATAAAAGGCAGGGCATACTGGGGGAAGGGACAATCAGAATGCATACCATCTCAGGGTGTGGGGTGAGGAGAAATGGGGAGAAAATTTGGAACTCAAAATCTTGTGGAAATGAATGTTGAAAACTAAAAATAAATGAATAAATTAAAAAAAAGATTCTGGATCTCCTTTTCTAATTGTTTGACTTTCTTTTCATAATCTTCTTGGTTTTTTTCTTTTTTTTTGAAGTTTTTCTTCAATCTAAAGTCTTTTTTCAGTTCTATGAATTCTTTTAGGGCAGGTGATCATTTGATGTTACTCTTTGGGGTAGAAGAGGGTTTATTTTCTTCAGCATCTGCCTCTGAAGATCAACCCTGATCTTCTCTATTCCCATAGTAACTTTCTATGGTTGGATTCTTTCTCCTTTGCCTGCTTTTTAAAAAATTTCTAGTAGTTTATTTTTTGTTATCACCTCCAGTCCTGAGGGTGGGGGGATAGTTCCTCTGGCCTCAGATCTTCCTTCACTTCTCTTTTCTGGCCCAGAACTGAAACCTCTAGCCTCCTATAAGTGTCCACAGCCAGCAGCATCCCTGTCCTACTGCTTCTGCACTCATTGGGTGAGTGCTTGCTTCTTCTTGTCTCAGCGGCACAGCTGAATCTGATGTTACCTGTCAGCAGAGATTCCCTTGATCTTCCTGGCTCAGATCCCAGCTCCCTTCACTGTCCTGGGAGTAAAAGTTGCTGTGGTCAGGGCCAAGCCTGCTTCCCAACCCAGCTCATCTCAGGGCACTCTGCTTGTTGTTTAAGTGGAATACCCCAGAGGTTTTTATTCTTCATGGGGACCAAACCTCGTCCTGGAACTTCTCTTCAGATCTTCTTTGATTGTCTCAGGAGGACCACTGTTCTGCCCCTGCTCTTAGCTATTTTTGCCACTCTATGTTCACCCTGAGGTGCTATTTATCTTGTTTATGGGGAAAATGTGGAGAGCTTGGGATTTTCTGATCTACTCCTCCATCTTTCCAGAATCCTCTCCCCCTGAATTTTTCTTCATCTGTCTCCATCTGTGCCCTTCTATCCACTCATAGCCCCTTCCCTAGTTCGGGCCTTCATACCTTTTATGCCTGAGTTATTTCAATAGCTTGCTAACTGGTCTTCCTGCTTGTAGTCTCCCTCTTTTCTAACTCATCCTCCGAAACAATCTTCCAAAGATACAAGTCTGACCACATCACTCTTCTTCCACTGCATCCACAGGGATGAAGTTATACATGGCACATTTATCAGATGTGCATATAGCAAGAAGCTGAGACAGATTCCATTTCTGATGACAGTTTTAAAAATATATCTTAAGTGAGAAAGGATGAATCTAATAATATGAAATGTAAGGAATAAAACCCTAACTTGGATTCAAAAAATTAACTGCAGAAATGCATGATAGGAAGAGATAGCTCACAGCAATGAGATCCAGGGACTTCAATTGCCCAGTGCCTCAATCTCAGTGTGCAGTAGGACATGGCATCTAAACAATCTGATGATTTTTGAAAGCTTTAGGACAGTCATCCAGAATAAGGGTGATGAATTCCTGACTTCTGGTTTTGTCAGCCCCTCTCTGGAGTATTGTATTCAGTCCTGGGCCTTGAATTTGAGGAAAGACATGATAAAGTAATGTATATGTAGAGGAGAGGACTCAAAACAATGTCATGTAAGGATTGATTGAAACACCTGGGTATTTTTAGCTAGGAAAAGAAAAGATGGGGTATTTTGAACTAAATGATCCATAAGTAACTCAAACTCAACACGTGCAAAACGTAACTCATTACTTCCCCCAGCCCTGATGAATGTTATCTTCCTAACTTACTTATTTTTGTATAGGGATAATAGATGCCTCCACTTTCTCTCCTCTCACTACTTTTTCAACTCCTTATAATCCAGCTTCCAACCTCATCATTCCTTTGAAACTTAGGACATGAGAAACATCCTTTGGGAAATTTTCTAACACCTTTCCATGTAATTCTACATCTCCAGGAACTTCCTGGCTTGGAGTTAAATTCTCATCATCAGAACTGTTATTTGGGCCTAGAGTTAAAAATGCAAATATTTGCTTCTTTTGAGAGGAATGGATAAAGTGAAGTAAGAGAAGGAGAAATATCAAACTGAAATGAATGCAGAGAAGAATGTTAGGTTTAAAAGCTCTTGAAAAGTCCTAGCAATCAGTTGTGGTGTTTGTCCTTTGTTTCAAAGAGGACCATGATATCAGAGAAATAATGACATGATTTACAATTGACTTTGATTTGAGTGAGAGAGGGCTGTGCAAGGTCACCAGTCTCACTTTTTCCTCCAGAGCCATCTGGGTCAGATATCCATCAGGATGACTGGAGATGGCCCAGGATGCAATGGGAGACCCTGGCCCTTTTAAGTTAAGGTCTTTTCAGGTTCTCACTTTGAGTAATGCCCATTCAGTGAATAGGCCTCTTTAAGAAGTGAGTCAAGGTGGTTTTCCCCTCCCAGTTTGATTTCTTTTCCTTTTTTTTTTGATTAAAGGGGCCATCCCTTGACTCACTTCTTAGAAATCAGTAAAAAGGATGAGGGGGGGAGTAGGTATAATTAAAATGACTACAATATTTAGGAGAAAGGGCAAAGGGAAATAACTGAAGGAAATAATCCTTTAATGAGGTGTAAGGTCCACAATTTCCCTAGCTGAGAAACTCTGTACCAACGGCTGATATCCCTGCATGCTGGGATATTTTTGGCTTCCCCAAACAAAGGAGTTAATTTTCTCCTGAAGAAAGAGGCCACGAGCTTCAGAATGATTATAGATAGTAGTTTAATCAATAGGATTACTTATATTAGGGTACAGTCTGGAACAGCTGCCAGACAAAACAGTCTCAATAATGGACTGATCCCTGCAAAGACCCCAGCAAAGCCTAGTGGTAATTATAGGAAAGAGACAAAGGGAGAAGGACCTATAGAGCACATCACTACTCATGGTGGATATTTTTAGTTTGTTGCTTATTAATGTTCTGAGCTTGGTTGTTATGCCAATATTATTGAGTAAGTGCCCAAATACAGGACTGTCTACTGATAATGTACTGGTCATGAAATAATTACCGTATCCATGTTAGGGTTATTACCTAGTCACGTTATCTGAATCGTGACTCAGTATCTGAGTTATGTTCTTCACTGGTCACCATATGTGTGTAGGTTTCCATGGTCACAGTGTTTAAGTTATGGCTTTCATTTCTTATGGTGTTTTATGGCTTTTTCCCCAATAGGGACCCCACATAAGGGTATGAAATCTGGCATTCCATGGGAATATATGAAGCAGAGAAGGAAATGACGAATATGAAAATCAAGAATAATCTGAGAGGTAGCATACATAGGAAAATAATCTGAGCCGAGGAAGAAATGAAATAAATGGAATTTATGAAAGGAAGTTTGGGGCAGGGGTTATAAGAGGGACTGATAAGACAGTATGCAAGAATTGACATTGGGAGGTAATTTGGAGCAAGGACTGTAGTTGGTCAAATGGTAACCCCAGAAAGGAGAAATTGGGAATTCTCTTGGAATTATACTGTTTGTTCCAAGGCAGAAGTATGAAGCAAAACTGAATATTTTCAATTGTATGATGGCATTTCACATCGTTGTTCTGTCCTTCTGACTCAATAACATGGCTGGTTCTCACCACTTACCTCTATAAGCATATCTTGAACTCTCCCTTTCCTCAGGTCCCTGCATATCCTGGCCACATGGTTCTTCCCCTTGTTCAAGTTGGGAAATGACATCAGGTTTGGAGAATAGAAATCCTGATCATGGAGAAGGATATGGAATGTGCTTATCTGTCTTAGAAACTAGAACTTTCTCAGAGCTAAATGCCAGCTTCAAGGTCTGTAAGGGACAGATGGGGAAAAATAGAAAAGATTACTGCTAATATGATAGAAAGTTCCAGAGAAAAAGACAGATCTGTCTGGTATGGTATTGCTGAATACGTTCCCAGAAAGGATGTAGTTCAGGAATGGTTAACATAAGAGGAATATGTCATTATGCAAAAAGGCAAAGTTTTCATATTTCTCAAGAGTCCTGTAATTAATGAAATACTTATTAAAGACCTAATAGGTACAGAGTGAGACCTGTATGCTCCCTGAAAGAGGTTTCCAAATCTGTTCCTAGAGGGAAGTAGTTTAAGAATAGTCATTACAGTGAAGAATTCTTACCTAGCAAGATAAGGTTCCCATAATTCTCCATCATCACATCCTTGAAGAGGTTTCTTTGAGCTGGTTTCAGATGCCCCCATTCCTTTCCTGTGTAAGATACACAGTCACATCCTCAAAGGTCGCCATCTCCTAAAACAACATATTTCTGCTGCCTCAGAAATGAATTCAGTATGGAAATATGAATCTTACGTAAATTTAGATATGCTCCCTATCTACAGGAGATGTATGTTACTTGGTTATAAAGAGTAAATGTCTTAAAATACACCTTTAAGAACTGGAGTATAAATCTGATTCTAAAGCTGGACTCTCAATCATTTATAATATTTTGAAGGATCCAGTATTGGAATTTAGATCTCTAAATCAATTCAAATTTCTAGGACACCAATTCCTCCCTTTTGGAACCAGTTCCAGGATCTATGCCTTTGGTCCTAAACTTTTACTATTTTCTAAATCTTTACTAATCACCGAACCATACCTCAGTTGACAATGTTTTCTGTATGTCCTAGCCCAAGTGCTGCTTTTCTTCCTGAGTTCAGAGATCTGATTCATGAAAACCTTAATTTTCTACAGCCATAACTGTTACTGTCTGAGAGTCTTGAATGCCCTGTTCTGGAATTTACTCCCTTCATAGGTCTCAATTTAAATCAATTTTACAAGTATTTGTTAAGCAGTAGGAAAAATTAAGGATACAAGGACAAAAATGAAAAATAGTGCCAGCCTTATGGAGTTTACATTCTACTGAAGAATACAACTTGTAAATATAAGTAAGTAAAAGATAATTTGAGGAGAGAAAAAAGCTAACAACTAAGGATATTGAGGGAAAGTTTCCTGTTCAAAATGGCACTGAAGGTGATTATTAGTTAGGGATTCTAAAACAGTGGTAACTAAAAAGGTGGAATGGGGGACAGCCTATACAAAGGCCCAGAAATGGGAAACAGTATGCCAAGTTTGAGTATTATCGACCATTTTGGCTAAAATTGAGTATGTGAAGGGGAATAATATGAGATAAGACTGGAGTCAGACTGTGAAGTGCTTCAAACGGCAAGTAGAGGAGAATGTCTTTTATCCTAACAATGATAGGAAGCTAGCAAAGACTCTTGACCAGGGGAAAGGCATGATCAAACTGTGCTTCAGGCAAATTATTTTCACAACTGTGTGAAAGATGAATTGGAGCGGGAAAATGATGAGGAGACCAGTTAGCAGTTTACTGCAACAGTTTAGGTAAAATGTGATGAGTTTAATAGCCATGTAAACAGAGAGATGTTATGGAAATAGAAATGACAAGATGTATTAGCTGATAGGACATGTGAAGTGTGTAGAAGTTAAGGGAGAGAAAGAGCAGATGAACCTGAAACTGTGAACCTCAGTTACTAACTAGGGTGATGCTAGTACACTCAAAACAGGAAGCTTGACGGCGAAGCAGAGTTGAGCTAGGTTTAGTCAGGACACCTGTATTAAAATCCCAGCTCTGCCACTTACTATCTGGGTGACCTTTGGCATACCTCTTCCCCTTTCTGGGACTTAAAATAACTGATAAGGGTAGTAAGGAGGTTAAAGTGTCAAGAAAAGGGAGATAAAAAGGGCATAGGGTCATAGCAGTTTATGGAAACAGAAACAGGAAGAAAGACAAGCCAGAAGGTTGTTGTCTTTGAGGAAGAAGTTTAGCTGTGGACAAGGCAAATACCACTGGATGATCTTTGAGGTAAAAGAACCTTCTGATGGTAGTGTCCAAGAGGTGTCTCAGATGAGAGAATGGCTAATAGCAGGTAACGCAGGCACTGGCTTATGAGATGCTTATTGGACCCTTGTTTCCCAGGAATGATTAAAAACCCTAAGCTGAGAATACCATGGCAAAGGATTTTTTAGTCAAAAACTTAGAAGACATGCTCTGGGGACACAGGACCAGGCAACTTTCTCAAGGGTACCAGGGAGCAGCCTACATCATATGGCCATGTTACCCTTCAGTTCTTCAAAGCTTCTGAGCAGATTATTTCTGATTTTGAGAAATGAGCAGGTTTTTAAAGACATTAATGATCTTTGACTTTCCTGTTTCTCTTTTCACTTTTGACCCATGCATCTCCTCTTTCCTTCACAAAGTCTCTAGTCACTTGCTTCTGATGCCTTGATGACTGAATGATGTATATTTCTTTCTTACTCCTTAGACCAGGAAAGTCCAAGATTACACAGGGGCAGAGAGCTGTCAAAGGTCGAATATGCTTGAGTCCAAATTCCCCTGTCCCAAACTGAGCATCTTTCAGAATAGGGGTAGGAGACATTTCTGAATTGAAAATGATCCGTTTCTCTGGATCAATCGGCCTGAACTGTCAGTTTCTTAAGCTCGTTTCCCGTTCTTGGGCACCAGGGGTCATTCCAGATCCAAAGATTTCTATTTGCCACATTAATCAAAATTCAGTGAGCCATATCAAAACTGATTTTCAGTTTTATCACTAACATTTTCCCCTGTTCCACTTGGACAGCTCAGTCTCCGCCCCCTCCTAGTCTAAATCTTATTATCGGGAGTAGCAGAAATACTTCATTTAAATAGTCAGTTTCCGCGGTGAGGAAGGTGTTTGGGGTAACGTGTCCCTTTTAGGGAGGAGACAGCCAGGGCGGTTCGGTGAATTGGCCTGGGTCACACGGACTGTGCACTTTGTCCCCAGGTCCCAATGGGTGCAAAGTGGAGATAAAACGTTCATCCAGTTCCCACGTGTGTAAAATAAAAGAACTGAGGTCGCAAAGGGCAGGCGACTCTTCTTGCCCAAACTGGAGAGGAGGACATCGGCCCCAGGACTTCGAAGTCGGGGGCAGGCTGACGTCAGCAGACCCCTTCCCACCTGTTGCCCAGGCCCCGCCCCCTCCGGGCCCTGCTGGGGTAGGCGCTCGCGCTCCCGCGTGGGTCCAGGAGATGGGGTGGGAGCAGAGGCTGGCAGGGACACAACAGCAAAGCGGGAGGGGGGCCCAGGAGACTCACAGGACGACCCTGTACCCTCACCCTAGACTCCCAGCAGAGCCCCTGGCCGCAAATGGGCTGGCGATCCCCGACCCCCCGAGCGGAACCACGGGAGGGGAATGGGGCCGCTCTCTGGGCTTGGATGTATGGGCCCGAGGGGCGGGACCGAGCTGCTTACGTCACCGCGGGCCGCCCCCTCCCGAGGAACCGGATCACTTTGGGACTATTCCAATTGTTGAATGAAAAGCTATTAAGGGTTTGATAGGTGCTAAGCTCCACCTGGCTTCCAGGAGCTTACATTCACGTTGGTGGGTGACGTCACTGGAGTGATGGCCTGGGAGGGCAGGTTGGGAAGGCACCGGAGAGCCATAGAGTGTTGATCATTTAATATCAATTTAATAACCTCAGTAAGAGCCAAAGCCTAATGTGTGGGCTGACTAAATAGATAAGGTTCTGTGCCTCTGCACTGATTTATCACTGGCAGTTAGGTGTTTAATGCTTTGTATTTAATAAATGCGAAAGTATTTCTTAAATATTTAGAACAAGAGCCTGAGAATGTGACCTATGGCATCAATTATAAACAGTAAAAGAGCGCCCATGGAAAATTTTACATACATCCACCTATATGGCCATGGGTCATCTCTTGGCACTAAGCCTTCTCGGTTCTGTTTCTATACAATATCTGTCCTAGCTTAAGTGTTGTTGGGGATCTACCATTATATGGTCACTGGGTTAGGGGTGCTAGGAACCCCAAAATGTCAGGGTCACACACTCAAACTGTCTTCCAGTCAAGTGGAAAAGTTTATTGTAATGTCAATAAAGCAGATGAAGTTCCTAAGGGAACCTGCAAACTAATAAGGATGACATTGATACTTATATGCAAGCGGGACAGTGAAAGGCATGTCAAGTAGGCTAATTAGATGATATGGGGAGGGGATTAAGGAGTGATCAGTACATGTAAGTAGTCTTCGCCTTCGCCCCATCCTTGCCACTCAGGACAGGTCTTGTGAATAAACTCCCCTAATAAACCTATTCCTAGGTGGCATCCGTATCTCAGTAACCTTTCATTATGGTGGGACTATCTGCCCCCTTACAAACGGAGCACTGAGCAAGTCCCTTCACCCTGTTCTCATCGGTAAAATGAGCTGGAGAAGGAAATGGCAAACCATTCCAGTTAGGAAGAAAACCCCCAAATGGGATCACTAAAAGTCGGACACGACTGAAAAGACCGAACAACAGAGAAAGAGGGGCCAGCTGGAGCCGGGGGAAAGGGAGGGGTTGGAAATACGGGAGAGAGGTCCTGGGAAGAGCAGCTTTGAAGTCAAAGGGCAGGGGACCCTCTTGGAGGGGGCGGGACCAGAGGTGGAGGCAGGGCGGGTGTCAGAGCCGAGAGGGGGAGTGGCCAGAGCTGAGAGGGGGCGAGACCAGCGGTGGAGGCAGGGCGGGGCCAGAGCTCAGAGGAGGCGGGGCCAGAGTTCAGAGGGTGCGAGACCAGAGGTGGAGACAGGGAGGGGCCAGAGCTGAGAGGGGGCGAGACCAGCGTGGAGGCAGGGCTGGGCCGGAGCTCAGAGGAGGCGGGGCCAGAGTTCAGAGGGGGCGAGACCAGCGGTGGAGGCAGGGCGGGGTTAGAGCTCACAGCTCAGAGAGGGCGGGGCTGAGTCAGAGGAGCACACACCTCCGCTCCAGCTGGCTGAGAGGTGGCGGGGGCGGGGGGGTGCCTAGAAGGAGAGACCCTGCCCCGGCGCAGGCCTCCCCCTGCCACCCCTCAGCACCTGCCTCATCCTCGTCCCATGACTCGGAGCCCGAGGTGTCCAGGGTCGGTGATATTGCTTTCTCTGGGCACCCACCCCAGCCCTGTCGGGCGGACCGTGGCCCCGTGGTCTGTGACCCGCGCTGGGGGCCGGCGGAGTTCAGGAGCAGAGAATGGGGGAAGGATGGGAGCCACCGAAGTAGAGCGTGATACCTGTTGAAGTGGGGGGAGGGGTCGAGTCATCCTCCAGGCTTGGCTAGGAAGGCCCCCCTCCCCGAGGCTGCCCATGCCACTTCGAGGCCGCTCCAACGAGGGGCAGGTGGGGCGCGGATGGGCCGATACCTTCCTGTGCCACGCGCTCCCCAGGTGAAACAGAACAAAGGCAACTCCTCTTCTCTCCCTTTGCCCCCTTCTTTGTATCCCAGCACTTAGTAGGTGACACAGAGTAGGGGCGTTTAATAAATGTTTGTGGACATGGCTAGGGCACCAGTTCAACCACGTGAGACCATTATCGTGTCCCCAGCACGGCCCCAAATCAACCAGGTGTGCCATAGGTTTTAGTTCCATCACCACTCTGGACATCATCATCTGGAAGCTCTCCAACTTGTTACCCTTGTCCTTCTTAACACCCAAGTGGTGCCTAGAACAGGGCACACCTGCTGTGTTGTACCTGAAGTACAGCAGGGCAGTCACTTCTCCACTCTGACCCTCTGTCTCTATCAATGCAGCCCACAACCGCCCTAGCCAGCTCCCCTAGATTCAAATCCCACCTCCACAGCTTACTAGCATGTGGCCTGGACAAGGCACTGAACCTGCTTGGAGTCGATTTCCTATCCTGTATAATGGGGTTCATAATAGCAGTTACTTGACAGGCCTGTGAAGCTGAAACGAGATTATGTATTTTTTGGTAAACATTAAAAGGCTATATGTCAACCATAATTATAATTAAGTAGTGCATCAGGGCTCAAACCCAGGTCCCCCTCTAGTCAAACAAATTGATGGTTAAACTGAATGAAGAGGAAGGAAAGTAATGAGAAAATGCAGGGCTAATTGGAAAGATCAAAGAGCCGAAGTGTGGGAACCTTCCTCCTACCTTTTCCCTCCCACCAAACATCTCCTCTGGGATTTCTGAGTGTGATAATGGAAAGAAAAGACCAGGGCTTGAGTTCCAGCCCATTGGATTGTGTAACCTTGGGCAAACCACCTAACCCTCTTAGTTTCCCTCCTGTGTGTAATAGGGATTATGGAAATTCTGTATTCAGAGCTGGATGGAACTTCAGATCAAAATAACTGTACTACTTACACTTTACAGGTCTGAGAAGCAAACAGAATGTAAAACTACACACATCAACTAATTAATATTAAGAAGCTTTTATCTTTCAACCAATTTGCTCTCCCTCACCCCATTAGGATAAATACATCCTTCTCTCAAATCCCCTAACTAATCCAGTCCTCTTGAATTACTCCATTAACCTTTCTCTACGTCCCCTCCAATGAAACCTTTAATATGGTGGCATTACTTTACTCCCATCTCAGTTACCTCCAGGGTTCACTTGGAGATCAAGCTTATCTCTTTCCTCTGTGATGATCCAAACCTTAAATAAGAAATAACTGCTCCTCAATCTTTTTACATAGGTTCTTTTATAAAGCATTGTAGACCTGTGTCATAAAGCTATGATTTCATTAATACCTTACATTTCTAGCAAACCATGCTTTCTACATTAATACCTCACATTTTTAGCAAAGCATGCTTTTCTCAACAACCCACTCAGGGTAGAAAGTGATTTCAGTTCCAACAGTTCTCATCTGAATGAATCACTTTGACCAGTGTGGTCAGCCATAGTTTCACTTTTGCTGAAGCAGGATGACAGTTCGGCATCAGGAGGGGCAGGAGCCACAGGACCTGAGATCAAATCTGGCCTCCTCTGTTTACTGAACTTGGGTAAGCTACCTAGACTCGTTAGCCCTCAGTTTCCTCACTTGTAAGGAAAAAAGCTATACAATATATAGTCTAAGTCATTATCCTCAGTTTTCAAGTGAAGAAATTGAGGTTTAGAAAGGCTCTATCAACCATGATCACACAGGTAGTGTTAGTGCCAAGAAAGAAATCTGAGTCTCCTGACATCACATGCAAAGTGCTCCTTCCTCTGTACCAGTGTCTGACCTCATTGTTTGTTGGGCAAGTGCGGTTCATTCTTAAAAGTTAAAGCTGATTGATGATTTTTCCTCTTAAGTCTGCTTCACTTTCTACTAACACCTTCTATCACTGGTAACACTATCCACGAAGTATGCAATCTTGGGCTTATCTTTGAATCTAAAATCCAACTTCCAGTCTAGCTGACTCCACCTCTACAATGCATCACATCTCCTCCTCTGCTCCAGTCCTACTGATACTAACCTAGTCTGGAGGATTTCACTGCTGTTTATATGGACTACTGCAATAGTCTCCACTTACCACTCCAATCTGTACATTCTGCTGCTTCCAGAGTAATCTTTTTCATAAATTCTCACAGAATCATATGGTCATGTAGATTTAAAAAAAAAAAAATCTTCAGCAGCTTGTCACCTACTGAGTAAAATCTAAACTCCTTTGCATTCAAAGCCCTGCAGTCTGGCAGCTTTTCCTCACAGTACTTCTCAGTTCATAGTAACTCCTGTTAAAACAAATGACCCTTGCTCACCCTCCTCACTTTTACTTGCTAGTAATGCTCTATCCTGACCATTGAATTCCTACTCTCATTTCAAGTCACTTTCAAATGCTACTTCCTCCCTTGTGTGCATCTTAGTTAAGTGCGTATGTGTCTTATCCCTCTCCTAGTCTTGAAAGTCTATGAGAGCTGGGAGCGGATCTCCCCAAAATTTTTATCTGCCCCAGTGCCTAGGACACTCTTACTCACAATAGGTGCTTAATGAATGCTGAAATGAATAAAAGTTCTGATGATCCGGTCAAATTATCCATTATCCTTCTTGGCTTCTCTACTGCATTCCATATCAACAATCATTCCCTTTGTCTCAGACTTGTTAAGGAACTTAGCTTGAAAAGGCTAAGGATCCCCACTGCATCCTGGGCCATCTCTAATTGTTCTGATCTACATCTGGCCATTGAACCCAGATGACTCTGGAGGAGAGAGTGAGGCTGGTAACTCTGCACAGCCCTCCCTGACTTAAATCCAATTCTCTTGCATGTCCTGGCATCAAACTTCCTGATGTCACCATCCTCTTAAGAGAACAAAGGCCAAACAACAGCAACCTTTTCTCAGAACTCTCTCCATTCTTGGATCCCCAGAACTTAGCATGTGGCATCTAGTAGAAACTTGATAAATGCTAATTAACTGATTTCAAGACAACTTCTCAGCCTTTCCCTTCTTGCTTGATGTTTCCCTACATTGAATGAATTCGTCTTTATTCTACCTTCTCACTTGATGTTAGAGGTAGGTAGGTGGTATGGTGGATAGGGTGCTATACTTGGGAGTCAGGGAGATTCTCATTTAAATCTTGCCTCAGAAACTACTAGTTGTGAGTCTAAGTAAGTCACAACCTCTTAGCCTCAGTTTCCTCATCTATAAAATGGGGATAATAATGGTATCTAACTCCTAGGATTGTTGTGATTGAATGAGATAACATGTGAAGCGCTTTGCAGACCCTAAAGCATGATGCTAGTTATTGGTGTCTGATCCTTCTCTCATATCACTAACCCATTCTCTTCTAGTTCTACCTGACCTGATATATTGGGGAAGCTAGCCCACTCATATGACTCCACCATATGGATATCCCCTATATGGAGCTCTTTTTATCTGTATCTCTAGTGTTGTTCTATAAATCCAGTTGTCTGCAGGTCATCTTCATTTAAATATCCCATCAACAAATCTTAACTTAAAACATCAAAAACTAGGCTCAGGGGCAGCTAGGTGGTGAATTGAATACAGAACTGGCCTGGAGTCAAGAGGACTTGAGTTCAAATTCAGCCTCAGATACTTCACACTTACTAGCTATGAGACCTTGGGCAAGTCACTTAACCCCAACTGCCTTGCTTTCCCCCTTCCAAAACAAACAAAACTCTGATAGGGGTGGTGTCATTCTCTCTCAGTGGGACCCACAAGTAGAGCTGCCCAATTCACATCCATTTTTGATGGAGAACAAATGATTCTGAAGTTGGAATGTCACCCTCCCATGCTCCTAAGAAATATTTCAGCTGTATATTCTCTGGTGGGGAGATGACCAGTTGGGGGTACTGTCACTCAAAGTTATTTATCATTTAGCCAACCAAAAACATTTATTAAACTATCTGCAAGTAGTACCAGGTTAGGTGCTACAGAAAGTTAGACAAAAATGGGTCTGCCCTTGAACTTATGATCTTTAATGGGTCTTGCCCTGAAGCAATTTTGGAGAATTCCCTACTACGTTAAGAGTCACTCTCTGGTGTGAATTCTCTGGTGCTGAATAAGTTTTGAGCTATGACAGAAGGCTTTTCCACATTCACAACATTCATATGGTTTCTCACCAGAATGAATTCTCTGATGTTGAAGAAGGTTTGAGCCATGACTGAAGGCCTTCCCACATTCATTACATTCATAAGGTTTTTCCCCAGTATGAGTTCTTAAGTGATCAATAAGAACTGCAAGTTGTGTAAAAGCTTTCCCACATTCATTACATTCATAGGGTCTCTCTCCACTATGAACCCTCTGATGTTGGAAAAGGCTTGAGCTCCAATTGAAGGTCTTGCCACATTCATGACATTCATAAGGTTTCTCCCCAGTGTGAATTCTCTGGTGTGCAATAAAGACAGATCGGTGACTAAAGGCTTTTCCACATTCATTACACTGATAGGGCTTTTCTCCAGTGTGAATTCTTTGATGCCGAATAAGGTCTGACCTTCCTCTGAAGGCTTTCCCACATTCATTACATTCAAAGGGCTTTTCTCCAGTGTGAATTCTTTGATGTTCAATAAGGGTTGATCTGTGACTAAATGCTTTGCCACATTCATTACATTCATAGGGTTTATCTCCAGTATGAATTCTCCGGTGCCTAATAATTTCAGACCTCTGGCTGAATGCTTTCCCACATTCATTACATTCAAAAGGTTTCTCTCCTGTATGAATTCTCAGATGCTGAATAAGGACTGAGCGCTGGCCAAAGCTTTGGCCACAAGTATCACATTTATGAGGTTTCACTCCAGTAGGAACTCTCTGCTCTACAACAAGATTTGAGTTCAGGCTGAAATTTCTCCCAAATCCAGTACATTCATGGCCTCTCTCATCTCTAGGGGTTTCTTGATGCATGACTGTCACCTGTGCCTTTTTCTGCTGGGAAAGGGAGTTTCTCCATCTCTTCTCAGCTGGGATTCCCATCTGACTATCTAACCTGCTTTGGAGTTCAGAGGTTTCTCCAAATTTTGGTTTCTGGAGAACATCTGTTTGGAGTATTTCTGATATTGTTCCACAAGACTCTACTTCTTCAGAAATTTCCTGCTTTGGGATCAGTAACTTGTTGTCAGTCCTGGTTTTATAATCTGAAATTATAAATGGAGAGTAAAAAAAAGTCACCTGTTCTCTAATTGGAAGTGGAAGGGGAAGGAAACTGATGGAGACAGATGACAATTACAGAATCATAATTTCAAAGAGCCTTAGATTTGGAAGTAACTGTATAGGCCATGTTGTACAATCCTCTATCTGGTGCATGAATCATGGAGTTGTAAGGGACCTCAGAAGTGTAGTTCAACTAGTAATGAGGTTACCTTCCATAATGTTCTTGACAAGTAGCCTACCTACCACATGAAGATCTTCAGTGATGGGGAACCCCCTACCACTGGAGACAGCCCATTTCCTTTTTGTTCAGCTATGTTAGGAAGCTTTTCTTTACTGAGCTTAAATTTGTCTTGCAAGTCCTAGCCATCACTTCTACTTATGTTCTCCAGGGCTGCAGAGAATAAATCTATCCTCTTCTACTTGACAAAACTTCAAATACTTGGAAGACAGCTATTAAGTTCCCTCTACAAATTGATGGGGATGTCCACGAGGGTCTCATGATTTTGACAACTTTCAAAAATTATTTTGTAAACTGATGAAAAACTGGGAAAGTAAAACAGAAAAGAGATGTTATGGTGGAAAGGCAAGTGTTGTGGACACAAGGCAGTGTGAATCCAGATAAGATGATACAAGACTTTTGACTAGAGGAGACAAAGAACAATGAGGATAAGTACAAAATCTGGAGGAAAGCTCCTGCCAGAGAGAAAACTGTTATTAGAAATATGAGAGGGAATTCAAATGGGTTAGTAAGGAACAATCTGGTGGGACAGTACTTTTTGTTTCTAAATATGACGTTATCTTTGTCTTAACTTTTCTCCTTCCTATTTCCCCTCGGACATCTGAGCATTTACTACTAAAATTCTTCCATTACAATGTCTTAGAGCTGTCTTTAAATATTTCAGGGGCTATTATGTGAAGAGGCATGAGATTTATTCTATTTGGTCTGAGGGGACAGACCAAGGAGCAATCAATGGAAGTTTCAAAGATGCAAATATAATTTTATATAATGAAAAACTTCCTAACAATTCAAGCTATCCCAAAGCAGATGGAGTATGGATTGGACTAGAGTGGTTTGAGATTCTTTCTAACTTTGAAATTTAATGACTGTTAAATTTGTCTGCTTCTCTCCCCACCACATTTGGTAACACCATAAATCACTTCCTGAAAGTGCTCTTCCTTTGGCTTCCATAACTCTGCTGTCTTGGTCCATATCATCTTTTCGTTGCTCTTTTTGTGTCTCCCCAATGGTCTTCTATTCTAGCTATGTGAAATACTCTCCTAATGGGTTCCTTTTCTTTGTATATCAGTCTATTCTAGTATATTCCAACACTTTTGAAATTCTCTCTTTAAATACATTCATGACATTATTTTCCCACACAAAAATATACAATGGCTTTCTAAAGCTTATTTTTTTAAATTTCAACATTGTATCATTTGCCCAGGTACCTCTCCAAATTCTTTTCTAACATTTCTCAATATAGTTCATTAGACCCAGTCTCTTTATCTTGAGTATATTTGCTTTTCTTTACACTGAGCACATATGCAAGTGGAAAGTACACTAAGGGAGTGAGGATGGAGAACAAATCCTGGCTCTCTCATTTGTTAGTAACGTTACTTTGGGTAAGTCACTTTATCTCTCAGAGCCTTAGTTTCCCTATTTGTCACTACAATGAGATAATGACTCATATTTTTATGTGAGAGATTTGTGAGGTTTATGGAGCCCCTTCCGGTCCTGTGACATAGGCTGTGTAAGTTTTATAAATGTGATTTCAGAGTTAAAGACAATGAAATCCATCATCACACAGCTAGTAAATGTTGGAGCTGGGATTTAAACCCAGTTCTTCCAACTGCAAATACATTATAATCATAAAAAGCAAACTATTACCATTATTAAGCTATCCCCTCAGAATTTTACCAAAGCTTTCAAGAGTACCCTTTCCATTTGTACATTCCCTGAGTAATGCCACCCTACTTCATATTAGGATTACAGAGCTAGAGTATGAAGGGTTGTCAAAGGCCAGCTAAGTCCACTTTTCATTTTACAGAGAAAGAAACTGAGGCTTAAGGGCCACTAATTACCTAAGGTCAAAAAAGTGGGAAGCACAACAAAACTAACAGAAATCATATAATTACCTCAATAGATGTAGAAAAAGTTTTTGACAAAATACAACATCCATTCTTATTAAAAATTCTAGAGAGCACAGGAATAAATGCAGCCTTCCTTAAAATGATAAATAGCATCCACCTAAAACCATCAGCAAGCATTATATGTAATGGGGATACGCTAGATGGATTTCCAATAAGATCAGAGGTGAAACAAGGATGTCCATTATCACCACTGTTATTCAATATGATACTAGAAATGTTAGCTGTAGCAGTAAGAGAAGAAAAAGAAATTGAAGGAATTAGAATAGTCAAAGAAGAAATTAAGTTAACACTTTGCAGATGATATAGTTAGAGAATACTGGACAATCAAGTAAAAAACTACTTGAAACAATAAACAACTGTAGCAAAGTTGAAGGATACAAAATAAACTCACATAAATCATAGGCACTTCTATATATCACTAACAAAGCCCAACAGCAAGAGATAGAAAGAGAAACTCTATTTAAAATTACTGTAGACATTATAAAAGGTTTGAGAGTCTACCTGCCAAAACAAACACAAGAACTGTATGAATACAATTACAAAAAACTCTTCACATAAATAAAGTTGGATCTAAATAACTGGAAAAACATCAGTTGCTCATGGGTAGGTTGAGATAGTTTAATAAAAATGACAATTCTACCTAAATTAATTTACTTATTCAGTGCCATAACAATCAAACTACCAAAAAATTATTTTATAGAGCTACAAAAAATATCAAAATTCATCTGGAAGACAAAAAGTCCGGAATATTAAAGGAATTAATGAAAAGAAATGCCAGGGAAGGTAGCCTAGTCATACCAGATCTTAAATTGTATTATAAAACTGCAATCATCAAAATCGCTTGGTTCTAGCTAAGAAGTAGAGGCATAGATCAATGAAATAGGTTAGGTACACAAGGCATAATAGTTAATAATTACAGAAATCTACTGTTTGATAAACCCAAAGACTCTAGTTTCTGGTATAAGAACTCACTATTTGAGAAAAAACTACCGGGAAAACTGAAAAACAGTATGGCAGAAACCAGTCACCGACCAACATCTGACACCTTACACCAAAATAAAGACCAAATGGGTACACGATTTAGATATAAAGGCTGATATTGTAAACAGATTAGGGGAGCAAGGAATAGTTTATCTGTCAGATTTATGGAGAATGGAGGCATTTATGACCAAACAACAGATAGAGAACATTATGAAATGCAAAATGGATAACTCTGATTACATCAAGTTGAAGTTTTTGCACAAACTCAATGCAACCAAGATTGGGAGGGAAGCAGAAAATTGGGAAGGAATTTTTACTACTAGTGTCTGTGATAAAGGCCTCATTTCTAAAATATATAAAGAACTGAGTCAAACTTACAAGAATATAAATCATTCCCCCAACAGGCTATTTTCAGAGGAAGAAATTAAAGCTCTCTATAGTTATATGAAAAAAAATGCTCTAAATCACTACTGATTAGAGAGATGCAAATCAAAACAACTCTGGCTAACATGACAAAACAGGAAGATGATAAATGTTGGAGGGGATATGGGAAAGTTGGAACACTAATTCATTGTTGATGGAATTGTGAGTTCATCCAACCATTCCGGAGAGCAATTTGGAACTATGCCCAACGGGCTATAAAAGATGTGCATGCCCTTTGACCCAGCAATACCGCTTCTAGGACTGTATCCTCAAGAGATCATAAAAATGGGAAAAGACCCCACATGTACAAAAATATTTATAGCAGCTCTCTTTGTGGGAGCCAAGAACTGGAAATTGAGGGGATGCCCATCAACTGGGGAATGGATGAACAAGTTGTGGTATATGAATGTAATGAAATACTATTGTGCTACACAAAATGATTAACAAGTGGACTTCAGTCTAATGCCCTCCAATCTATCCCCTACCCAACTGCCAAACTGGTATCCATATGGCAGATCTGACCATATCACGTCCCTCCCCACAAAATGCCTTCAATGGCTCCCTACTTTCTTTGGGATTAAAATCTAAAAACCTACCTGAAATCGAAATCTTTTCACAAACTGGGTTTTACTTACCATTCTACTCTTATTTTTTATTCTTATTCTTCATGGGCAGCTAAGTGATGCAATGGATGGAACACTGAGCATGGAACCATGAAATCCTGATTTCAAATCAGGCCTTAGACTGGCTCTCTGACCCTGGGCAAGTCATTCTACCTTTGCTTTTCCTCAACTATAAAATGGAGATTATGACAGCACCTTTCAGGATTATGACAGATACCTTTCAGGGCTGTTGTAAGGATCAAATGAGGTAATATTTGTAAAGTACTCAGCATAGTGCTAAGTAAGCACTTAAATGTTTGTTCCCTTATACCCTCTTTCCCTTAATGCATTCTTCATTACAGTGTAATTGTTCTCTATACAATATTCCATCTCCTGCTCCTCTGCCTTTGCATCATAGGCTCTCCCCTCACCCTCCCATAGCCCATTTATTAGCAATCTCTTCTTGAAATGACTTTCTATATACTTTCTATTTATTTGTGCAAATGAAGTATGTCCACCAGAAGTACTTAAACTTCTTGAGGGCCAGGAACATTTCTTTTCTGTCTTTGTATACCCTGGGCCTTGTACAAAACAGGCACATAGTAAATGTGATGAACTGAATCCTTAAAGTATGAAGTTCTTAATCTAATTAGTATTTCCCCATTAGTAATCACTGTATTACCTACCCTCCAGGGATGTTAGGGCAAGTAAAACCACAAATAAATGTGAATTCTGTTTAGTAAGTTTGTATTTCAGATTTCCTATTTGCAAAGGGTTTCTGTGAAGTCAAATAAAGTGCTACCTCCTCCAGGATGCCCCCTCTGATTTCTCACTATTAACAGAAGTGGTACACTTAAGTAGATAAAGAGCTGACTTTGAAGCTAGGAAGACCTGGGTTTAAGTTGCTTCTTCTAGATACCAGCTCTATGACCACAGGCAAGTCACAAAGCTCTGGGATCAGGTAACTACCTAAGATTTTGAATTGCTCATCTATACTAGTGGAATGAGTTTCCAAATTCAAGCAGTTCACACACTGATTAAATCACAGATCTAGACCCCACACTCCACAAACCCCAACCTACTACCTTGGACTTCACATGTATTTAGCACCTCTTCCTGAACAACTGTGCACCATTTATAAATGTTGGTGTCTTATCTACCTACTAGAAATGTGAGTTCAGTGGGAAGTGGATTCCCCCTTTTGTCCAAATTTTTGATGTCCCCTAATGCTGAACAATGTGCTTACTTAATAAATGTTTGTTGAATTAAATTAAATTAATGGCCCAAGATTATCAAAACCTAAAGATTTCATGGGCAAAGAAATGGGTAAATGGTAAAAACAGCCATGGGGTCAGGGGCTAGATAGATAGTGGGAAGGATAATATTAACTAACCTACATTTAGGATGGGATAGAGACTCCAGAATGAGAGAAGCAGGTGAGGCTGAGGACTATGGAGAACAGTGGCTCTGTGGCTACCACACTGTATCCAATTTTATATATTTCAAAAAAGAAGTTATTTCTTTGGTGTGGGTACGCCAACCCACTAAAGAAACCTGGAACAGAGTCAGAATCTGAATTGAAAGAGACCACAGAAATCACCTTGTCCAGTCTACATGAGTAGGAATCCTCTCTGCCTGACAAGCAGTTCTCTGCCCCTCACTTCAATGTGACCTTTTTACCTCTTCAGGCAGTCCACTTTACTTCTGGATAACACTAACTGTGAGGAAGTTTTTCCTTATATGGAAGTGAATTCTACTTCTATGCTTTACCTATTTCTTGTTCTGCCCTCTGGGGCTAAGCAGAACAAATCTAATGTCTCTTTCCACATGACAGCCTTCCACAAATCTGTCAGCTATCCCTCTAAAAATCTTCTCTTCTAAGCTAGATACCCTTGGTTTCTTCAATCTAGCCTCAAATGACAGAGATGATGACCCAGGTGCTATCCTGTTCACCTGCTTTCTTGTTAATGTCCGTCCTAAATGCTGTCTAGAACTGAAGTGATACTCTGGTGTGGCTGAATCACGGAAGAGCGTACTAAGTACAGATCCTCTGTAATGAAGACTAAGCCTCCTTTTACTAGAGATAGAACTGTTTCTAGCCACCACGTCTCAGTGTTTTTGGAATATAGATTTAGTGCTGGAGACGAAGAAATCATCAGTGTTTTTTAAGTCCGGTGGTTTTTAATCTGGGGTCCATGAAAACGTTTTTATTATTTTGATAACTGTGATTCAATATAATTGGCTTCCTTTGTAATCCTGTGCATTTTAGGTTATGCATTTAAAAACATTATTCTGAGAAGGGCTTCAAAGACTTCATCAAACTGCTGAAGGGTCCGTAAGACAAAAAACTTAAGATCTGCTGGTTTAGTTAAATGCCTTCACCTCACAGGTGAAGAAACTGAGGCACAGGGAAATGAAGCAGGCAAAAAAGAAGTGACTTGTTTGAGTTAGTGGCAGAGCTATCTATCTTTTCTACTATCACCATAAGGTTGATTTCGAAACCCATTAAAACACCTAGATATTTTTCATACTGTTTTATAGCTATTTGTCTCATTCTGTATTCATGTAGTTGGTCCTTTGTACTTTAAATTTATCCCTATTAAGTTGACTATTATTAGACTTGGCCCAATATTCTAGCCTAGAGATTTTTTTGGATCCTATTATTCTTCACATTAGATTGTTTCTCCCAGTTTTGCATATTGTATATGTTTTTATGTCTACACATAAGGGATTATATAACCACAAGGGGAGAGAAGTGGAAAAATGGATTTCTGCAAAAACCTCATGCATGTTTAAAATGTACAAAGTATGGAACAACATAATCCCTGGAAAGTTCAAATGACTAGAAAACCCAAGGATAGTGGAAATGTTTAGCAGGTGTGTAAATGCTACCAACAATGACCTCCATACAAGAAGTGGAAGAAAAAGCAGCATCAAAGAGCATTTTGAAAAGCATGTAGGCTTGGTCACATATCAACAATAAGAAGCAACAGAGGAATAATGTAAATGAAACAATGGTATCCTTGATACAGAAAGAATAAGCGGAAGACCTTTCGTACACTAGGGAGGCAGTGTGGGGTAGTGGTAGGCACACTGGACTTGCAGCTGGGAATCCTAGGCTCTGGCACATCAGCTGTGGGACCTCTCTGGGCTTTAGTTTCTTCGGTGTAAAATGGAGATAATACGTCACTACTTACCTCATTATGGCAATGAAAGTGCTCTGAAAAGTTGAAAGAATGCAGAATGGAAAGGTCTGGAGATGGAAAGATTGGAGTCAGCAGACTTGGGCAGGAATTCTGATTCTATCACTTGCTATCTGTGGTTGATCTTGGCCAAGTCTCCTCCATGGGCCCAGAGAGGTCCCATAGCTGGCATCAGCAAAATGAGGGGGCCAGAAATGATCTCTTTGAGCTCTTCTACCTCTAAGTGTATTATCTGATATACCATAAAGTGCTACAGGCATGTGAATTATCTATGAAGGACTATATGGATAAGAGTCTAGTAAGGTGAAAAATGAAGAGACATTGATCTGCACAAGCAGATTTTAGCAAACCCACTAATGAAATCACAGATCATCAAAAGTATCAAACTCTCATCTATAAATATTTTAAAATAAATTTATTTAAATTTAGGACATCTCTAATTCACAAGTATCCTTATTCCAGTTTTTGTAATAAACAAAAAATGATTATCAACAAAGATGGTAAACTGTCTAATGTAAACCAGGCATATCTGTGGTGAGAAGAAAAACCTAATTTACCTCTACGATATTTTTTATCAAAATGTGCTGAACGACTTTATGAAGAATCTACGTTGAAAGCTCTGGCTGAAGAGGAGGGACATAGAGCTCTGGGAATGGGCTGGGGTAGAATGAGTACCGTATTGGGGATCCTGGAGGTGTAGTAGCATCTCATGATGCGGAGACCCTGAATGGCATCCAGGTGATGGGAAGCTGATGTGAGCTGAAGCACAGAGTGGCTCTTGTACTGCCCCCAGGCCTGCCATATCCTCTGGTGATGTGCACAAAATGAAACCTGGGGAATAGTTAATGTTATAGATGAGTGAGGATGGATTCAGATGCATATTGCAAGAATCCCAAACTAAAAACAATAAACACTTCATTCCAAGGAGAGAGAGACCGGGGAGAGAGAGGCCGGGGGCAAAGGGAGGGAAGGGTGAACCAGGGATTTCATTCATTTCCTAAAATGAAATCAGGAAGACCAAAGAGGTAGGGGAGATAAAAAAATAAAACCCTAACCCTAATGCTCTGTATTATTTCTACTATATTCTCCCTAAGATTTTCTAAGAGTAGTCTCTACTTTCCCTAAGGTATCAGTAGGTGCCAACTACTTCTTATATGGGAGAGGCCTCATAGCATCCCACCCCAGGCACTTGCCGTATGACCATGGACAAATCATTTTCTAAGCACCAGTTTCCTCATTGTCATGTAAAATGACAATAATACCTAGAGTACCTATAGTTTAGTGTGAGGCTCAAAGATGATATAAGACTTAAATGTCATCTACTATCCTGGGAAATGATTTAGTGGCAAAGGCCAGGCAGCATTAAGCAACATCAGCATAATCTGCTCCACCTTAGCTTTCTAACCTTATCTCACATTATTCTCTTTCCTGCAGTGCCACCTGTTGTTCCAGGCATCAGAAACAGATCTAAGCTGCCATCTCACACCTCCATAAGTTTTCTGGGGCATCCTCCATGCCTGAAGTACTCTCCTTCCTTATTTTTCCCTTGCAAAACTCTCTTCTTTTAAGGTTTAGCTCAGGTGCCATCTCCTGTACACTGCCTTTTCTGAATTCCTGAACTACAAGTATTCTCTCTTTCCTCAAATTTTCCCACTAACATATTCTAATTTTTATTATGGAGTATTTGTACTACTTCTACATCACCCAGAATATAAGCTTTTAGAGGGCAGGGTCACCAATTCCATCTTCATAGTCTCAGTACCTAGGAAAAAGCCTGGCACATGGTAGGTATGTAATAAATGTTTGATGAATGAATTTTAATTTCAAAGGAGATGAAATTTGTCCATGGTACCCCAGAAACTTTATCTCTCTAATAACAATAACAATCCCCTTTTCCATTATGCTCAAGTGATTTGACCAAGCTGGGACTCAAACCCAGGTCTCCTAACTCCAAAGTCCAGGACTCTTTTCAAAAAACTAACTCTAATGCTTTACCAGAGACAAGAAAGGCCTGGTTTTAAATCCTGCTTCTATTGTAAACTTGCTGTGTAACTTTGTAAAATCAAGTTTACTCCTCTAGGTCTCAGTGAAATATAAGTTTACTCCACAGAGTATATATATTGTAAGACAAAGGGGATGGAGTATGTGATCTACCTTTAAAGTTCCTTCCAACTCTAAAATCCTAGTTATCTATACTAACCAACAAAATGGTCGATTTTCTGTGTAATGACCCTGTATTTGTGTGTTTAAAAACTGTGTACCTTTAAGGCATACTACAAAACAGGGAATCATAACAGTGCTGTTTCTCTAAGTCTCTGGAATACTAAGATCTGGTAAGTTGTCCTTGGGGGACGAGGGGGGTCGTGGTCTTTGACATCATTCCCTCTCCGAATATAAATTTGAGGGTAAACTTTCTGTCATCTTCTTCACTACTAATTAGAATCACAAGTCAAACCTGGAAGGAACCATAGCAACCATCTAGATTGGCACTTCCTTAACCCTTTCCCTTAACCTTACCATGGACCCCTTTGGTGGTCTAGTCAAGCCTGCAGACTCCTCAGAATGTTGTTAAATGCACTAAATAAAATATACAAGATTACAAAGGAAACCAATTATACTGAAATAGTTGTTAAAGTAGTTTTAAAAGCCCCAAGTTTCTAGGCCCCATATTTTTTGTCCTTGTTCACAGTTGTGTCTGACTGCATGACCCCACTGGGTTTTTCTTGGCAAAGACACTGGAGTGATTTGCCATTTCCTTCTCCAGCTCATTTTCCAGATGAAGAAACTAAGGCAGAGAGGGTTAAGTGACCTGCCCAGGGTCACACAGTTAGGACGTGTTTGAGGCCGGACTTGAACCGAGGAAGAGGGGTCTTCTTGCCTCCAGGTCCGCCATCTCCTGGCTGCCCCAGACTCTACGTTCAGAACTCCTAAGCATGTCCACAGAATCAGGATGCCACAAGATTGATCTGATATCGGGGTCAGGCTGGGGTGCCAACATGGCCCACGACACCTATCATCTGGGTAATGATGGTCCCAGATCCCAAGCGGGCACAGACGGGCGCACACACACGTCCTCCAGGGACGCCCGCAAGCTCGCTCCTGGGGGTACACGACACGCCCAGCAGTCTCCCCTTCTCCCACCTCCCACCCCCCCCTCTCCTCCCGTCATGCCTGACCGCCTCCAACGTAGTCTTCCCCTTTAGATTGTCGTCTCTCCTTGCACCCCCAGCGCTTTCTTAGCTCGATATACAGGAGGCGCCTAATAAATGCTGCCTTTCTGACTCCACCACTTCACCGGGCCCCCCTCACCCTCTTCCGGTGCAATCCTGCGGCCCACCGGCCGGGAGCTCCGGGACCACGGGAAACCAGGAACCCGAGTGGGCAGATGTGGAGAAGGGAAAGGAGGGGCTCCGAAAGAAGAGGACGGGGATGGGACAGGCTCGCCCCATCCCGGCCGGACTCACCCTAGTGTTGGGGCCCCGGGGCGCAGGCGCAGTCCCTCACGTGGCCCCGGGCGCGCTCCGTGGGGGTGGGCTGGGGGAAAGCCGACTCCAAAGGACTAAAACGGAGAGCACATCGGCCCCGGCCCAGCACGCCTCGGAGCCGGAGTCCGGCAGGGAGCGTCCTCTCGCCAGCACCACCCACCCCTTCCGTGGGAGCCGCCGCAGCCTGGTACCCCGGGCTGCTTCCTGAGACGCTCTAGGAATCGGGAGGACTCGGCGTCTCAGTGGTTGTCCAGCGGCGGGGCGGGGCGGGGGGCGTGGTTCTGACCCCCCCCCCCTCCAAAGCATGACTTCTGGGACGTGGCGCATCGGGGGCCCCGCGCCTCCCAGGGCGGCGTGCAGCGGCCCCGCCAGACCTTCCTAAGTTTGTTGCACACGATTTCCCTTCCTACGGTCTACATTTGGGACAAAGTAAATGACCCGTTACCCAGACTGACCTGAGGCTGTCTGTACAAAAATAGTTACAGAAGTCCTTTCTGTGGTGGCAGAGTTTGGAAACTGAGGGAATGCCCATCAGCTGGGGATTGGCTGAATGAGTTGTGATACAGGATTGTGGAGTACAGTAGTACTATATGTGCTATAAGAGATGATGAAGGAGCTGGTTTCAGAAAAACCTGGGAAGACTTATATAAACTGATACAGAGTGAAGTGAGCAGAACCAGGAGGACGTTGTAACAGTGACTGCAACATTGTAGCGATGACCAAGTGGGAGAGGCTGGGCTATTCTGATCAACACAGTGATCCAAGACCATTCCAAAGGACCCATGATTAAAAATGCTGTCCAAGTCCAGAGAGAACCGATGAACTCTGAATGCAGATTGAAGTATACTTTTTCATCTTATGTTTCTTGCTTTTTATTGTTTGTTTTTGGCAACATGGCTAATAATCTGTTTTGCATGATTTCACGTGTATAATTGATATATTGCTTGCCTTCTCAAGGGGTCAGGGAGGGGCTAAAGGGAGAGAGGGACTTTGGAACTCAAAATTAAGAAAAAAGAATGTTAAAAATAAACTAATTAAAAACCCCTCACATGAGCTTTTATCTGCCACCTCAGAATCCCAGAACCTCCCAAAGTAGGGTACTGAGCTACAAAGGGTAATTTGGTTCTAAATGACCTTCCTAACTTTATTTCACATTATTTTCTCTTCATGCAGTCCACATTTCAGACACATGGCG